>CM038676.1:389627411-390017292 GCA_021605205.1 Aegilops longissima
CACAAGGAGATGGCAGCCATTGCTGCCGACCGGCTGGCCGGCAGGCAGCCGGAGGACGACGACGTCCCAATGGAGAACATGGTAGTCGATGATCTGGTGCCAACCCCCTCCCCCGCGCCATCGCCGCCGGTGCATTGCACCATGACCATCGGCGAGGCCCGTGCCCAATATATGGACAGGGTGAGGCAGATGCATGAGGAGCAGTTCCGGGAGGCGCAGCCGACGCCGCCTACAACCACCATCTCCTCCAGAGCACTGCGCAGGAGGAGCAGATCACCAGCGAGCGGGCGGAGCAGGAGGTGCTGCTCGACTCGTACCGCTCCGCCCGCAAGGGCCGCCTCGGCCGGGCGGTACCGCATGCGGTGGCGGGAGCTGCGCCGCCTACAAAGAGGCTAGCAAAGAGGGCGATAAGCGGGCGTCGCTGTTTGGCGAGACCGAGGACGAGGAAGAGGACAATGCCGGCTCGACGAGTCCGCTCGCCACCGGGCGTCGACGAGGCCCTGCTCCGCCGAGGCCCCGCGGCACCAACAACGAGGCAGAGGACACCGCCGGCTCCGCTGAGGCCCCGCCCCGCCAACAACGAGGCAGAGGACATCGTCGGCTCAACTGAGGCCCCACCCTGCCGGCAACGTGGGGGAGGATTTCCACCGCTCCGCTGAGGCGCCGCCCGCCGGCAATGAGATAGAAGACATCGCCGGCTCCGCTGAGGCCCCGCCCCGCTGCCAACGAGGCCGCACCACGCAGAAAATGAGGAAGAGTAGAACACGGTAGGTCGCCGCCACTCGGGTCCAAGTAAGGCCACCGCTGCTACCCTCCGGTTGAAGCCAAGCTAGGCGGGTTGACCATTGACGGCCGGTTAGCTTCTTGGCGACGACGTGGAGTCGGAGAGCTGCGCTGGATAAGAACGCTGCTTCTACTTAACTCTTTGGTGCGGTTGGTGGTCGACACGTGGGCCCAACAGGCCACATGTCGATTCTTGCAACTGCACCAGCAGCTAAATCACCAAGCTTCTGTTCGGCTCAGCGGGACACAGGTGGGTAGCTTCGGTTAATTAATTATACCTCCAGCGCACCCCTTTTTAGTTGAAGAATGTATGAAATGTAATGAAATCCGGCATGTTTATATGAAATCCGACCGTGTATGAATGAATTTATTTCGATTAGTTCAATTCTGTATCACGGCATTGGATGAACATGCAAAACAATATGTACTAGCATTATTCCTGTGGTGATCACCTTGTTTGCAGCAGTTTCACATGTACTCCCTCGGTCCTTTCTAGTCTTCATACAAGTTTTTTCTGTAGTCAAAGTATCTCTACTTTGACCAATCTTATACAAAAAGTATGCACTTTCACAATGTGCGAAGTAAAAAGAATGAAGGAGTACAAAGAGTTTGAGCAGCTTTTAGCGTTTACAGACATTGCAAACAAACACACAGCCTGGCAATTCATAGAGAACATTCAAAACAATCGATGATTATGCATCTCAGCGACTCACATGTCAAAGGCAATATTTACTTCACAACTAAAGAATAAAGAAAAAATTGATCGACGCTGCTGACAGCAAAGGGCGTCGCATTTGAAAATATCAAACGCATGTCTTGCTAAAATCAATGAGCAAAATTTGACAAGGTTGTCCCATTCCACAATATCAAATACCTACGATTGTGGAATGGGCAGGGTTTTCCATCAGTTCGGACATTGACATGGCACCTCGTGCTAAATAAACCAGCTGTTCTTTTTGTGCAGTTCCACCAAAATCAACCAAATTCACGCGTAGCTTATATGATTTCGCCCTTATATGTTGCAACGCCTTGAACTTATCGGCACCTCCTTTCTTGTGGTGGAAATGAATGATTGGATGTATTCATGAACATTTTGTGCAGTTCCCATTGAAATCAAGCTGAGTACCCCTGTTTGCACGAATACAAAAAGTGATTAGTATAAAGCAAACTGTACTATGAATTGACAGTTTCAACAGGCACATACATGGTCCATGTAGAGCACACTTTTAGAAAAATGGAACTCACCAGAAAGAATCCTAGATAAACATTGTACTCGCGCATCACAGCAAAAAATGGAGATTTGTCAGTCCTTTTGAGCTAAAGTTAGTTTGGTCTTGTGGGAGTAATGTAACCATCCTTCAACTGCTCCTTCTGATGAGAAGATAGACATGGCTTCTTCATCCTGGCATAATCGGAACTAGTCACTTCACGAACTCCATATTCTTCTTCAGAGGAAGATGATCCTGTTGTGCAAAGACAAGAGGACTACTAAATGCTAGCATCCCTGTTTGCTCAAAAAAAAGGAAAGGAAATATTTAAAACAACACAGATGAAGCACTTCTCAAGGACAATACCACTTTTTCATGACAGTATCTAAACAGTAGCACAACACCAATAGAGATGACAAAGCTCAATCATATGGATGAAATCAGTGGGCGAGTACCAACCTTTGTCAGGAGGCTTATTGTGTAGAGCATACATATGAAGCACTTCTCCGGAACCATCTGTTGCTATCTACGGTGGTGGCCATGCTTACTATATACTCCTCGATTAGTTTAATGTTTTCAACATCTTCTTGTGCAGTTCCACTAAAATATATGGTATCTTCAAAGAAGATCCCTGTTTGCACAAGTAGAGATAATTACATATTACATTAAGAGTGGCATCAAATCAGTGGCAAAACAATTGCTCGTTCCAGCCATAGCAATAAATTAAGATGCAAAACTATATCATTACTTGTGTCATCACAGTTCAAAGGCTTCATTACAGCACCGGGAGTTGATTTTGTTTTCTTCCGCTTGTTCTTCCCTTCATCACTTGGTTCAATAACAGACAAGCTTCGCCTTCAATGTAATATTTGGCATGTCAATGGGGGAGCACAAGTATAGTACTAAACTTAATTTTACGATGAAAGTGGCAAAATACAGGCCATGAGTTGTGAAATATCCTTATCTTACCTCAATGGGATATTACGGTGCACATCTGATTGGAAGTCTTGTCTCCATTTGTGCAGTTCACTAAAATCAAGCAACATTATCGTACAAGTAGCACAACATATGAAAGCACACTGCAGAATCATGTGAAAGAAGGCTAGTACTGACCTCTCATGATGCGGAATTCAAACAACTCACAAGAAGAAGATCTGAACCAAATTCTCCTTAACGGATAGGAAGTAAGATCTCCTCTTATGCAGTTCCACTAAGATCAAGCAATCAAGCAACATTGTCGGTGTGACATTTTGGTTGAACTGCACAAAACACTCTTAAAACAAAAGTGTTTTGTGCAGTGCAACAAAAGGTCACAATGGCAACGAGGTGAAGTAGATAACCCTGTTTACACAGAGGTGCAAAGGAAACAATTAGTGGTCAATAATGGTGGATGACACGAAGCCAACAAAAGAAGCATCTACCTTATCTAAATGGGAAAGAAAGCAAGACAGTAGCATTTCTCAAATGGTGGCATTGATTAATATTAACATAGAGATTATATTAACAATAAAATTCGTTAAACATGTAATTTGCTTTTAAGCGTGGCATTGCATCAATTTTCAGTGGCATTATTAGAGGTGTTTGTTTACGGGACATTTTGGTGTAGGGACTAAAAAACTCCGTGTCAGTCCCATCTAAACCAAACAAGAGGGACTTTTAGGGACTCAAAGTGGGCATTTGGGACTAAAGAAAGAAGACCCCGAGGGAGTCTTTTTGGGACTTTTTCCAATAGTTGCCCCTGCCACGCATCACACCTTGTCTCTATTAGTTCATTACTAGGGGTAACATGGTCTTTTAGCATGTCATTTAATAACCTCTAGTCCATGTTTAGTCCCTGGAACCAAGCAGGTAGGGACTAGGGAGTTTTTAACCAAACAGGGCCTTAGATTAACAACAGCTAATGAGTTGCATGGGACAGTGGATGCACTAGCACCATGTGCATCTACCGATGTACTGTGGTCATGCACAGTCTGTTGCAACAAAGAACAAAAAACCAAGGAGCATATTTGTGTTGGTCCAAGTTTTGTTATCTTTAGACACCTTTCCCTATGTGAGTGCAGCAAATCTAGTCCTGCTCAAACTCTACAGCCTTGTCCCTTCCTTTCCTTTTTGAACCACGTCCTAGATTTATGCGATACAACTTTCACCACTACTTTCCCCTATTCCTTTCCTCTTTGAACCACGTCCTAGATTCATGCTATACAACTTTCCCCCTTCATTTCCTCTTTGAACCACGTCCTAGATTCATGCTATATACAACTTTTCCCACTACTTTCCCCCACTCCTTTCCTATTTGAACCACGTCCTAGATTCATGGTATATATGCAGCTAGAGCAATGCATGTGGAGTAAGTAAATTATACCTTAAGGTTCTTGGGGCATGGTTCGGTGGGCGACGGGACGACGACGAAGAAGAAGGGGTCAGAGGCCCTCCCGCGCCGCCGCTGGGTGGAAAGTGAACAGCTGCGCCGGTAGTCCCTTGCCGACGGCGACAGCGTTAAGCCTCCTTCCCTTCCCGGCGGACGGATCCTGCTGGCTCTTTGAGCAGCAGTGAGGGGAGAGAGAGGCCAACGAAGTCTTGTTTAGATCTGGAGAGGGCGAGAGAGTGTGAAGAGAGCAACTACAAGCACTGAGGCTCCAGCGGGAGAGGGCGAGAGAGTGTGAAGAGAGCAACTACAAGCGCTGAGGCTCCAGCGTGTATATATATACTGGAGAGAGAGTGTGTGAAGCGTGCAAACCCTAGAAAACATTTTGACCAGTCAAAGAATTCTCCTGGCACAAATTATGCTCAAGTGTAGTTATCGAACCCGAGCCTCAAGTTTGATGAGCGAACAGGCTAACCAGCTACACAACCTCCCGTTATGTTCAACGAGAGGGAAATAACCTTTTACACATTCCTGCATTCGTGTGACAAGCATGCCGTGTTTTTTGTTTGTGTGTGGGAGTCATTGGGATTTCAATCATAATCGTGTCATGTGGCTTTGGTGGTAAGACTATCCACAGTGGTGCAGAAATAATGCAGCCTTAGTCACCTTACCTCTCTCCACGTAGTATGTTGGGTCCCACCAGTCAGAGGGTGAAACAAACAAAATAATAAGAAAAATTAAAAGCGCCAACGGTGTATCTTACCTCACACATCTCGCTACTGCTCGGGAACACTGTCCAATTGATCCCTCATGCACACAAATTTTGGGCACTTGTATTCGACTTAAGTCAGTGTGCCACCGTATCTCGTATACTTACTACTCCCTCCGTCTAGGTGTAATAAGTCACACTAGAAGGTGCAACGGGACCAAGGGTGTGTGTGTGTGTGTGTGTGTGTGTGTGTGTGTGTGTGTGTGTGTGTGTGTGTGTGTGTGTGTGTGTGTGTGTTTAACAGCATGTGTGTGTTAGAGAGAGCGACAGATCGACCTACTCCTCTGAGAGAGATGTTGTGTAGTGTATGATTTTAGCCAGAGAGTGGTGCATCCTCTCGTTTCGGGCATGTCCGGTAGGGACATCTGCGACAGCTTCCACGCCGCTCGACCAACCTGGCCCACCCAAAGCCCCTCCATCGCCAGCATTCCCGCCTGAACGGTCAGCGCTGCTCCAAAGAATTGGTGCCGCATTCATGCCCGGGCAGAGCGGACGCGACCTCTCACCGGCGCAAGAGTGATGGTTGCTTCGTCCGTCCAACTTCTCGCTGGGTCTATGTGATTTGATGGCTCATTGGTCTTTATTCTTGAGGTGGTAGGACTGCTGGATGTCCCACGCTTTCGTCGAAAAGAGGTACTACTACTAGATTAACATTTTCTCCATTCTTACAGCGGAGGCGTGCAAGAGCAGTGAAAACACGCAGGCCCAGTGATTACATGGCCCACCTCACACTATCACCGTCGACACCTAATTACTTTACATAGTACTCCTCCGTTCCTAAATATTACTAGATGAGTCCCAGCGTTGCCATGAACAGCGTATATCTCTCTGCATAAAATTATCGATTTCATAGAAAAACTCTATAACCGCATGACAAATGTGGTAGCCAAACTAAATAAACTCCCATCATCATTTAGATCATCCCATGTAAGGAAAAAAGATCAGCCAACTCCTACTACATAATGGGATTATATTTTTCTTTTTGACATGTTAATGGGACTTAAAGCTCACTTACATGCATGCTACGGTGCATGCTTGCATGCAGACATGTTGATGTGATTTAAAACCCACTCACATGCATGTGCCACGGTATTTCTGCATGCTTGCATGTGGCTTAGTGCGGAGCATCTAAACGTCTAGATCAGACGGCTATTATGGACTGATTTACTTCATCTAACGGCTATATCAATTTTGATGATGTGGCTCAAGGAGAGGATAGAGAATTCCTAGTAGTGGGGGCTAGCTATTACTAGTAGATAAGTCTTTGTAGAGATTCCACTACATACGGAACAAAATGAATGAATAAACACTTAAAATGCATCTATATACATCCGCATGTGGTTCATGGTGAAATCTCTACAAAGACTTATATTTAGGAACGGAGGAAGTACTAGTATAGTACGTCTTGTAATTTATCAATGAGATAAATTTGTACAATGCTATGAAGCTTCCAGCTTCATTACATGTATCTTGCATCCAAGGTTGCTGTTGCAACATTTCATCAAATACAAAGGAGACTAACATGCATGCTATTGCATCTCAATGATTGATGATCATAGCAAATATGTACTCCCTCCGTTCCAAAATAAGTGTCTCAACTTTGTGCAAACTTTAGTACAAAGTTGTACTACTACTAAAGTTGACACTTATTTTGGAGCAGAGGCAGCTAAAGAAAAAACGATCCATGCAGTCCCTAGCCCTTGAATCATGAACCTGACCAGGCTTCAATTTCTTTGGCAACGTTCGAGCTTCCTAATAAATGAAGTTTGCAACCTTTTGACCATCGGATCATTTTGTGCAGTTTCACCAAAATCGAGATGAGCATCCACATGGCAAAGAAATTGAAGAAGCGTGATTAGAATAAGATTATCGGGACTAGTTGATGAGACATAAACTCATCACAAATACAGTACGTAGAAGCCAGTAGAGGTATGTGCGGGGCAAAGAAGTAGAGAAATATCCACAGGGAGTGATGTGGGTAGCTGGAGTAGTGGTGCAAGCTGGCTGTAAAGGGAGTTGTACCCGAGGGACGTAACTCAACCTTGAGGAGGGCGGCGGGAGGTGGCAACTACCCACATCGCGGCATTGAGCAAGGGACGAAGGCAACCTCACCGGCTTTGTGAGAGAGAACGACGGGGACCCCTGATCGGGACGTGCCGACAGTGGGTTTTTCGCCGTCGGCGATGGCCACCGCATCTACACTAAGCATCCACCCCTTCCGCAAGCGGACTTGATCCGCCGGGATGTTAGAGATGTGGCCACAGTCGTTTTGTGCGAGAGAGTGTGAAGAGAGCAACCCCAGCAAGCAACCGTGTAGGCTGGCCTGTCCTGACTATGTATATAGTGGAGTGGTTTTCTTTTCTCTCCATATGAACCTATCATATTGTGTACGTGCCACTGAAGAAAAAAACTTTATTTATAAATGACGCGGCACCTACTACTCGTTCTCCTATAACCTTGTGCTTGGCATCTCCAAAATATTAACCTTGCGATTGGCTCTTCGCCTCTTCCGGAAGTCGAGCAATAATGGTAGTGAAGTATATATTGTTCTGGCTATATGAGACCAAATGAATTGCTGCACGTCCACCACGTGGGCGAGGGTCGAGGGGCGGGGGAGAGTGCTACATATGGAGCAAAATGAGTGAATCTACACTCTAAAATACGTTTATATACATCAGTGTTTGGAGTATGTACTAGTATTTCATATTGAAATCTACTAAAGGACATATATATTCCAAACAATATGATATAATCTCTATAACCAAGGTAGTAGGGACGAGGAGTAAACGGAGGGAGTAGTAAATTTTCTCCTCGTCCTGCGAGCCACAGCAGCATGGGCGGGGAGGCGGGCGTGGGCGGAGCAAGCTTCACCTCATCCTGCGAGCCACCGCGCCCGTGGGCGGGGGAGACGGTGTACTAAGCAAGCTTCTCCTCGTTCTACGAGTTGACAGGACACATCAAAAGTACTCAAGTGTATAGAGCCTTGCCTCTAAGGTAGGACCCACATGGTTTGCCTCTTTTTTTTTAACATAACACGTCAAGTCGCAATTTGTTTGTTCACCCGTGGTAGACGATCCTCCCTCCACCAAGTGGACAACCAGTACACGTGCCAAATTACCATGTGGGCTGCCTTTTTCGTACAGAAATGAGATCCACCGTGTACCCGCGCGGGTGTGGTTGGGGAAGAGACGGGAGTACGTGCGCCGTGTATTCACCTCTTCTCTTCGTGCACGTCCCCCACCTACATGGGTGTGTGTGAGAGATACAAACCGCGTTCGTGAGTGTTTTTTGTTTTGGGGTGGGAGTGGGGTGGGGGGTTGATTTCGTGAATTATTTGTGGGAATATGTGTCGATGACATCTCAAACAAAATTTTGCATGCAATGTGTGTGAAATGGAGGCCTATCCATATCATACATAGAGGGTCGGGCAATCCACGAGAAGAGAGGGAGGGGTCATAGCTATCGATAGAGTCTAAGAGAGGATCAAGTGGGTGGGTGCGAGATCGATGAAGAGAGCCATCAAAATTGTGTGTGTGTGTGTGCAAGTCAAAGATATAGGGCAACGGGCCTACCAGAACGTTAGAGGGCACATGTCAAGTTTGTGTGTGGCAGGGAGACATGACTAGGCGCTCGATGTATCGATGTGTGTGGGGGGGGGGGGTGGGGGAGGGGTAGGCAGAGGCCTAACTATAGAGGTAGAACGACTTCGTATATGTGTTGAGAAGGAGAGACCCAGCTATGTCTTGAGGGAGATCGGTCGACATCCATACATAACTCAAGGACGGGAAATATGATGGGACAGAGAGAGAGAGAGAGAGGGGGAGGGAGAGGGAGGAGAGGGTAGAGTGCTGGATGGGTGATGGAGTTGCTTCTCGAAGATGGTGGGAGGGCCTACTAGACAAACTGAGGGTGGAACTGCACTGTTATCAATAAGAGTGGGGATGTGTTTACGTGTGTGCACATGCGTGATAGATCTGTCGGGCGCATCCATGGATGATGAAGGGAACCATGTGTTTGGTAAGCAAACCTAACTAGATCGATTGATCAATTGTTGTTTGTCGGAGGAAGGGAGAGACACAACTAATGAGGTAGATCGATTGACGTGTGGGTAAAAGCGAGTTATAAGGACCTAGCTAGCTATATGTATACCGAGAGATCGGTCGGTGTACATCCATTTGTTAGAGGCAAATAAGGCCCGGCGAGACGGATAGACAGAGAGAATGGAGCTAGGAGGTGGTGCAAGCGGCCCAACTACTAGCTAGATAGGGGGAGGAGTGTGCGGTTGTGAGATCGATGAAAAGAGGGGCGAGAGTTTACACGTGTGTCTGACCGTATGAGAGACACGAGGCAAGGACACATAAAAGAAGAGATTGAAAGTGTGTGCGTATGTTGTAGGCAGGCATCGCTGGAGAGGTTTATCGATCGGTGTGTGTCGGAAAGGAGTTGTGGAGACTCTGGGAGAACGACCTAAAGAAAAAAATGAATGTGCCGGTGGATAGAATGCCGAGGAGGGGGGGGAGGAGGGCGTGTGCATGCACGAGAGAAAGTTAGTGGTATCTACAAAGGTTAGAGGATTGTGTGGGTGTAAGAGACTAACAAAGATCATAATTTGATATGAAAGCGGATTCATATATTTGAATAGAAGATCATAGTGTTTTAAACATTGCATGCATGAATATAGCGGTGGTACACGTGCTGTGCACATGTTATATCATAATGTGATAATGCATGGCGTTTGCAACTCACAACTAAATGCCGAACAATCTAAACCATACTATACATCAAACAATCTCACATTTTATTTGAATTTGTGATAATGTGTGGCGTTTGCAGCTTACAACTAAATATCGAACAATCTAAACGATACTGTATATCGAACATTCTCACATTTTATTTGAATTTGTGGTAATGTGTGGTGTTTGCAACTCACATCTAAATACTTGTAGGCATAGGGGGCGGGGCACCATACATAATGTGATAAACACATTATACATATGAGACATGGTTTAGATTATGAAGATCTAGCTAGATCTAGAAATGTAATGTGATTTGCAATCAAAATAAAGTGGATTCAAAAAATCTAGTTCGAGTTCATATAGTACACATAGTTCATATGTAACTCGAGACTAATCATGTGGTGTGATGTGAAGATAATACACAAACGATGGTTTAACTTGACAATAATGATGATTGTAGATCTTATTAAAACAGAGAAACGAATTCACATGCTTTGACTTGACAACAATCATTATTGTAGATCTTATTCAAATAGAGAAACAAATTCAAATTTAGTTCATATTGAAGCGGTAGTATATACGTTTGGGATGCACTAAAACGTTCATTTGAGTAGTAGGTTGCATGCATTATACACGTAGCGAAATATTTTAATTGAACATAACATGAATTCAAAGTTTTGAATGACATTTGTAGTGCACATTGATTTGGTACAGTACACGTTAGGCTTGTCCGGAAATTTCAACCCGCGCCTTGTTAGCCCGAAATATTTAAGATATATCTTCGTCTCGTTGTGCTTCGACAACTCCCTCCATCTCAACCCGCGCCTTGCTATTCTGAAATTACAATGCGCGCGAAAACTCCCACCTCCTGTGAAATCCCGACACGCGAAATGCCCGTGGTACCCTGAACCGAAAGAACCGCCTCAAATCGGTGGGGGTACTTTTGTAACTTACCCCACATTTCGGACAAGCGCGTCTCTAAGCCATGGTTCCCCACTGCCATCCCATCCGCCCACCCATTCGCATAACGAGGCTGAAAACCCGCGATGAAACCCCACACCCTGCTCCGTCCGCAACCCAAAGTAGAGCCTCTTCCCCGACGGCGTCGTCCACAGCAACACCTCGGCGTCCCTCATCCACTGCACGGATGAGGATCCGTCGTCGATCTCATCGTCCCGCCGGTTCAGCCACCCCGTCCTCCACCTCCAAGGAGCTTCCCCGATGTTCCCCTCGTCTTTCGCGCCACCTCCATTCCCACACCGCCATCTTCACCTGCACCACAGGAAGAGCATCATCATCACCGTTTCCTCGGATGAAGCTGCGGCCTAATCGGCGCCGCCAAAGAGGTTGTACACTAATCGCCGCATTTTCTTCTTGATTCGATCTCACGGTGCTGCCAGCGCTCGGTCCCGAGCCGACACGGCGCGGATCCATCCACGGCGGCGTCGCCGGCCACTTCCTCCACGGCGTTGCTCCCTCGGCGACGACGTCCACATCAGTAGGAGCTGCTGCTACTTTAGCTCTCGCTCGCGCTGCTGCTCTGCTCTTTCTCTCAGTCCCCTGCCTGGTCTACTCTTGCTATAGCTCTTGCTCGCGCTGCTGCTCTCACTCTTGCTCTTGCTTGCGATGCTGCTCCGATTTAGCTACACTTCAGTCGACTGAATCGACTTTTGGGTCAGTCGATTTTCAGGGGGGGGGGGGCTCGCCGGGGTGAAGGAAGAACCAGCCGCAGCGGGGAGAGGGGCTCGCCTGAGAGGTACCTGTTGGGGAACGTTGCAGAAAATAAATTTTGTTTCTACGGTTTCACCAAGATCCCAAGATCAATCTATGAGTTCATCTAGCAACGAGAGAGAGGAGTGCATCTACATACCCTTGTAGATCGCGAGCGGAAGCGTTCAAGAGAACGGGGTTGAGGGAGTCGTACTCGTCGTGATCCAAATCACCGATGATCCTAGTGCTGAACGGACATCACCTCCACGTTCAACACACGTACGGTTGGGAAGACGTCTCCTCCTTCTTGATCCAGCAAGGGGGAAGGAGAGTTTGATGAAGATCCAGCAGCACGACGGCGTGGTGGTGGATGCAGCAGCAATCTCGGCAGGGCTTCACCAAGCGTCTATGAGAGGGAGAGGTGTAGCAAGGGGAGAGGGAGGCGCCTATAGCATGGGGGTGGATGCCCTCCCTCCCCCCTTTATATAGGCCCCCAAAGGCGCCCGACCACAGAGATGGGATCTCCAAGGGGCGGCGGCAGGTGCTTCCCCCAAGCCGTGTGGGCGCCCCACCCCTAGGGTTTCCCAACCCTAGGCGCAGGGGGCCCAAGGGGAGTGCACCAGCCACCAGGCTGGTTCCCCTCCCACTTCAGCCCATGGGGCCCTCCGGGATAGGTGGCCCCACCCGGTGGACCCCCGGGACCCTTCCGGTGGTCCCGGTACAATACCGGTGACCCCCGAAACTTTCCCGATGGCCGAAACCTGACTTCCTATATATTATTCTTCACCTCCGGACCATTCCGGAACTCCTCGTGACATCCGGGATCTCATCCGGGACTCCGAACAACTTTCGGGTTACTGCATACTCATATCTCTACAACCCTAGCATCACTGAACCTTAAGTGTGTAGACCCTACGGGTTCGGGAGACATGTAGACATGACCGAGACGCCTCTCCGGTCAATAAGCAACAACGGGATCTGGATACCCATGTTGGCTCCCACATGCTCCTCGATGATCTCATCGGATGAACCACGATGTCGAGATTCAAGCAACCCGTATACAATTCCTTTGTCAATCGATGCGTTACTTGCCCGAGATTCGATCGTCGGTATCCCAATACCTCGTTTAATCTCGTTACCGGCAAGTCACTTTACTCGTACCATAATGCATGATCCGTGACCGGACACTTGGTCACATTGAGCTCATTATGATGATGCATTACCGAGTGGGCCCAGATACCTCTCCGTCATACGGAGTGACAAATCCCATCTCGATTAGTGCCAACCCAATGACACTTTCGGCGATACCCGTAGTGTACCTTTATAGTCACCCGATTACGTTGTGACGTTTGGCACACCAAAGCACTCCTACGAGTTCGGAGTTGCACAATCTCATGATCTAAGGAAATGATACTTGATATTTGGAAAAGCTTTAGCTAAACGAACTACACGATCTTTGAGCTATGCTTAGGATTGGGTCTTGTCCATCACATCATTCTCCCAATGATGTGATCCCGTTATCAATGACATCCAATGTCCATAGTCAGGAAACCATGACTATCTGTTGATCAACAAGCTACTCAACTAGAGGCTCACTAGGGACACGTTGTGGTCTATGTATTCACACGTGTATTGCGATTTCCGGATAACACAATTATAGCATGAATAATAGACTATTATCATGAACAAAGAAATGTAATAATAACCATTTTATTATTGCCTCTAGGGCATATTTCCAACAGTCTCCCACTTGCACTAGAGTCAATCATCTAGTTACATTGTGATGAATTGAACACCCATAGAGTTCTGGTGTTGATCATGTTTTGCCCTAGGGAGAGGTTTAGTCAACGGATCTTCTAGATTCAGGTCCGTATGTACTTTACAAATATCTATGTCTCCATCTTGAACATTTTCACGAATGGTGTTGAAGCGACGCTTGATGTGCCTGGTCTTCTTGTGAAACCTAGGCTCCTTGGCAAGTGCAATAGCTCCAGTGTTGTCACAGAAGAGTGCGATCGGCCCCGAGGCAATGGGTATGACTCCTAGGTTGGTGATGAACTCCTTCACCCAGATTGCTTCATGCGCTGCCTCCGAGGCTGCCATTGAAGGAAATATGCCCTAGAGGTAATAATAAAGTTATTATTTATTTCCTTATACCATGATAAATGTTTATTATTCATGCTAGAATTGTATTAACCGGAAACATAATACATGTGTGAATACATAGACAAACAGATAGTCACTAGTATGCCTCTACTAGACTAGCTCATTAATCAAAGATGGTTGTGTTTCCTAACCATAGACATGTGTTGTCATTTGATTAATGGGATCACCTCATTAGGAGAATGATGTGATTGACATGACCCATTCCGTTAGCTTAGCACTTGATCGTTTAGTATATTGCTAATGCTTTCTTCATGACCTATACATGTTCTGTAACTATGAGATTATGCAACTCCCGTTTACGGAGGAACACTTTGGTACTACCAAACGTCTGGCAACGAATGGGTGATTATAAAGGAGTACTACAGGTGTCTCCAAAGGTACTTGTTGGGTTGGCGTATTTGAGATTAGGTTTTGTCACTCCGATTGTCGGAGAGGTATCTCTGGGCCTTCTCGGTAATACACATCACATAAGCCTTGCAAGCATTACAACTAATGAGTTAGTTGTGAGATGATGTATTACGGAACGAGTAAAGAGACTTACGTAGCGAGATTGAACTAGGTATTGGATACCGACGATCGAATCTCGGGTAAGTAACATACCGATGACAAAGGAACAACGTATGTCGTTATGCGGTTTGACCGATAAAGATCTTCGTAGAATATGTAGGAACCAATATGGGCATCCAGGTTCCGCTATTGGTTATTGACCAAGAATAGTTCTAGGTCATGTCTACATAGTTCTCGAACCCGTAGGGTCCGCACGCTTAAGGTTTCGATGGCAGTTATATTATGAGTTTATGAGTTTTGATGTACCGAAGGAGTTCGGAGTCCCGGATGAGATCGGGGACATGACGAGAGTCTCGAAATGGTCGAGACGTAAAGATCGATATATTGGACGACTATATTCGGAGTTGGAAAGGTTCGAATGATTGGTATTTTTTGAGTACCGGAGAGTTACGGAATTCGCCGGGAGAAGTATTGGGCCTTATTGGGCCTGCGGGAAAGAGAGGGGCTGCCTAGGGCAGGCGCGTGCCCCAAGGCCTAGTCCGAATTGGACTAGGGGAGGGCCGCACCTTCTTCCCTTCCCTTCCTTCTCTCCTACTCCTACTAGGAAAGGAGGAGTCCTACTCCCTGGGAGTAGGACTCCCCCTTGGTCGCCTCCTCCTTGGCGGCCACCTCCTCCTTGCTCCTTTATATCACGGGGGCAGGGGCACCCCAACACACAAGTTGATCTACGGATCGTTCCTTAGCCGTGTCGGTGCCCCCTCCACCATATTCCACTTCGGTCATATCGTCGCGGAGCTTAGGCGAAGCCCTGCGTCGGTGAAGTCATATCGTCGCGAGCTTAGGCGAATCCTGCGTCGGTGGAGTATCATCATCGTCCTGCGCCGTCGTCTTGTGGAACTCATCCCCGACGCTTTGC
This sequence comes from Aegilops longissima, assembly GCA_021605205.1. Taxonomy (NCBI): domain Eukaryota; kingdom Viridiplantae; phylum Streptophyta; class Magnoliopsida; order Poales; family Poaceae; genus Aegilops; species Aegilops longissima. The sequence continues at coordinate 389,642,572 of CM038676.1, forward strand.
TGGATCGGAGCCGGGGATCGTCATCGAGCTGAGCGTGTGCTGAACACGGAGGTGCCGTCGTTCGGTGCTTGGATCGGTCGGATCGTGAAGACGTCGACTACATCAACCGCGTTGTTATAACGCTTCGCTTTCGGTCTCACGAGTGCGTGGACGGACACTCTCCCCTCGTTGCTATGCCATCACCATGGTCTTGCGTGTGCGTGGGAAATTTTTGAAATTACTCGTTCCCCAACAATGGCATCCGAGCCTGGTTTTATGCGTTGATGTCATGTGCACGAGTAGGACACAAGTGAGTTGTGGGCGATATAAGTCATCTGCTTACCAGCATGTCATACTTTGGTTCGGCGGTATTGTGAGATGAAGCGGCCGGACCGACATTACTGCGTCGCTTACGCGAGACTGGTTTCACCGCTTGAGCACTCGTTGCTTAAAGGTGACGGCGGGTGTCTGTCTCTCTCACTTTAGTTGAACCGAGTGTGGCTACGCCGGTCCTTGGGAAGGTTAAAACAGCACCAACTTGACAAACTATCGTTGTGGTTTTGATGCATAGGTAAAACGGTTCTTGCTCAGCCCGTAGCAGCCACGTAAAACTTGCAACAACAAAGTAGAGGACGTCTAACTTGTTTTTGCAGGGCATGTTGTGATATGATGTGGTCAAGGCGTGATGCTATATTTTATTGTATGAGATGATCATGTTTTGTAACCGAGTGATCGGCAACGGCGAGAGCCATATGGTTGTCGCTTTATTGTATGAAATGCAAGCGCCATGTAATTGCTTTACTTTATCACTAAGCAGTAGCGATAGTCGTAGAAGCAATAGTTGGCGAGGCGACAACGATGCTACGATGGAGATCAAGGTGTCGCGCGGTGGCGATGGTGATCATGACGGTGCTTGGAGATGGAATCACAAGCACAAGATGATGATGGCCATATCATATCACTTATATTGATTGCATGTGATGTTTATCCTTTATGCATCTTATCTTGCTTAGATTGACGGTAGCATTATAAGATGATCTCTCACTAAAATTATCAAGACGTGTTCTCCACGAGTATGCACCGTTGCCAAAGTTCGTAGTACCCAGACACCACGTGATGATCGGGTGTGATAAGTTCTCGTCCATCTACAACGGGTGCAAAACAGTTGCGCACGCGAATACTCAGAGTTAAACTTGACGAGCCTAGCATATAACAGATATGGCCTCGGAACACGGAGACCGAAAGGTCGGCGTGAATCATATAGTAGATATGATCAACATAGTGATGTTCACCATTGAAACTACTCCATCTCACGTGATGATCGGACATGGTTTAGTTGATTTGGATCACGTAATCACTTAAGATGACTAGAGAGATGTCGGTCTAAGTGGGAGTTCTTAAATAATATGATTAATTGAACTTAAATTTATCATGAACTTAGTCCCGGTAGTATTTTGCAAATTATGTTGTAGATCAATAGCTCGCGTTGTTGCTTCCCTATGCTTTTATATGTTTGTTTTGATATGTTCCTAGAGAAAATTATGTTGAAAAATGTTAGTAGCAATGATGCGGATTAGATCCGCGATCTGAGGTTTATCCTCATTGCTGCCTGAAGAATTATGTCCTTAATGCACCGCTAGGTGACAGACCTATTGCAGGAGCATATGCGAGGCGTTATGAGCGTTTGGCTAGCTCAATATGATGACTACTTGATAGTTTAGTGCACCATACTTAACGGCTTAGAATCGGGACTTCAAAGGCGTTTTGAGCGTCATGGACCATATGAGATGTTCCAGGAGTTGAAGTTAATATTTCAAGCAAATACCGAGTTGAGAGATATGAAGTCTCCAACAAGTTCTATAGCTAAAAGATGGAGGAGAATCGCTCAACTAGTGAGCATGTGCTCAGATTATGCAGGTACTTCAATCGCTTGAATCAAGTGGAAGTTAATCTTCCGGATAAGATAGTGATTGAAAGAATTCTCTAGTCACCATCACTAAGTTACTAGAACTTCGTGATGAACTATAATATGCAAGGGATGACGAAAATAATTCCCAAGCTCTTGGCGATGCTAAAATCGGCGAAGGTAGAAATCAAGAAAAACATCAAGTGTTGATAGTTGACAATACCACTAGTCTCAAGGAAAGGGCAAAGGAAGAAGGGAACTTCAAGAGAGCGGCAAGCAAGTTGCTGCTCGAGTGAAGAAGCCCAAGTCTGGACCTAAGCACGAGACTAAGTGCTTTTGCTACAATGGAATTGGTCACTGGAAGCGGAACTACCCCAAGTGTTTGGCGGATAAGAAGGATGGCAAAGTGAACAAAGGTATATTTGATATACATATTATTGATGTATATTTTACTAGTGTTCATAGCAACCCCTCGGTATTTGATACTGGTTCAGTTGCTAAGAGTAGTAACTCGAAACGGGAGTTGCAGAATGAACAGAAACTAGTTGAAGGGGAAGTGACGATGAGTGTTGGAAGTAGTTCCAAGATTGATATGATCATCATCGCACACTCCCTATACTTTCGGGATTAGTGTTAAACCTAAATAAATGTTATTTGGTGTTTGCGTTGAGCATGAATATGATTTGATCATGTTTATTGCAAAACGGTTATTCATTTAAAGTCAAAGAATAATTGTTGTTCTGTTTAAATGAATAAAACCTTCGATAGTCATACACCCAATGAAAATAGTTTTCAAAACAGGTTATTCATTTAAAGTCAAAGAATAATTGTTGTTACATTTAAATGAATAAAACCTTCAATGGTCATACACCCAATAAAAATAGTTTGTTGGATCTCGATCGTAGTAATACACATATTCATAATATTGATGCCAAAAGATGCAAAGTTAATAATGATAGTGCAACTTATTTGTGGCACTGCCGTTTAGGTCATATTGGTGTAAAGCGCATGAAGAAACTCCATGCTGATGGGATTTTGGAATCACTTGATTATGAATCACTTGATGCTTGCGAACCATGCCTTATGGGCAAGATGACTAAAGACTCTGTTTTCCGGAACAATGGAGCGAGCAAATAACTTATTGGAAATAATACATCTTGATGTATGCGGTCCGATGAGTGTTAAAGCTCACGGCAAGTATCGTTATTTTCGACCTTCACAAGATGATTTGAGCAGATATGAGTATATCTACTTAATGAAGCACAAGTCTGAAACATTTGAAAAGTTCAAATAATTTCAGAGTGAAGTGGAGAATCATCGTAATAAGAAAATAAAAGTTTCTACGATCTGATCGTGGAGGAGAATATTTGAGTTACGAGTTTGGCCTTCATATAAAACAATGTGGAATAGTTTCACAGCTCACGCCACATGGAACACCATAGCGTAATGGTGTGTCCGAGCGTCATAACCGTACTTTATTTTGATATGGTGCGATCATGATGTCTCTTACCGATTTACCAATATCGTTTTGGGGTTATGCATTAGAGACAGCTGCATTCACGTTTAATAGGGCACCATCTAAATCCGTTGAGGCGACACCGTATGAACTATGGTTTAACGATAAACCTAAGCTATCGTTTCTTAAAGTTTGGAGTTGTGATGCTTATGTGAAAAGGTTTCACCCGATAAGCTCGAACCCAAATCGGAGAAGTGCGTCTTCATAGAATACCCAAAGGCAACTATTGGGTACACCTTCTATCACAGATCCGAAGGCAAGTTATTCGTTGCTAAGGTGGATCCTTTCTAGAGAAGAAGTTTCTCTCGAAAGAAGTGAGTGGGAGGAAAGTAAGAGCTTGATAAGGTAATTTGTACCTTCTCCCGAATTGGAAAGTAGTTCATCACGAAATCAGTTCGGTGATTCCTACACCAATTAGTGAGGAAGTTAATGATGATGATCATGAAACTTCAGATCAAGTTGCTACCAAACCTCGTAGGTCTTCGAGTAAGATCCGCACTGAGTGATGCGGTAATCATGTTCGGAAGTCATGTTACTAGAACATGATGAAACCTACGAACTATGAGGAAGCGATGATGAGCCCAGATTCATGAAATGGCTTGAGACCATGAAATCTGAGATAGGATCCATGTATGAGAACAAAGTATGGACTTTGATTGACTTGCTCGATGATCAGCAAGCCATGTTAAATAAATGGATCTTAAAGAGGAAGACGGACACCGATAGTAGTGTTACTATCTACAAAGCCCGACTTGTCACAAAAGGTTTTCGACAAGTTCAAGGTGTTGACTACAATGAGATTTTCTCAAGCTGTAGCGATGCTTAAGTCTGTCCGAATCATGTTAGCAATTGCCACATTTTATGAAATCGACAAATGGATGTAAAAATACATTCTTTAATGGATTTATTAAAGAAGAGTTGTATATGATGCAGCAAGAAGGTTTTGTCAATCCTAAAGGAGCTAACAAAATGCAAGCTCCAGCGATCCATCTATGGACTGGTGCAAGCATCTCGGAGTTGGAATAAGCGCTTTGATAGTGTGATCAAAGCATATGGTTTTATCAGACTTTTGGAGAAGCTTGTATTTACAAGAAAGTGAGTGGGAGCACTACAGCATTTCGATAAGTATATGTGAATGACATATCGTTGATCGGAAATAATGTAGAATTATTTTGCAAAGCATAAAGGAGTATTTGAAAGGAGTTTTTCAAAGAAGGACCTCGGTGAAGCTGCTTACATACTGAGCATCAAGATCTATAGAGATAGATCAAAGACGCTTGATAAGTTTTTCAATGAATACATACCTTGACAAGATTTTGAAGTAGTTCAAAATGGAACAGTCAAAGAAAGAGTTCTTGCCTGTGTTACAAGGTGTGAGATTGAGTAAGACTCAAAACCCGACCACGGCAGAAGATAGAAAGAGAATAAAGTCATTCCCTATGCATCAGTCATAGGTTCTATAAAGTATGTCATGCTGTGTACCAGATCTATTGCATACCCTACCACTAAGCTTGGCAAGGGAGTAAAATAGTGATCTAGGAGTAGATCAATGGACAGCGGTCAAAATTATCCTTAGTAGAATAAGGATATGTTTCTCGATTATGGAAGTGAAAAAGGTTAAATCGTAAAGGGTTACGTCGATGCAAGTTTTAAACACTAATCTAGATGACTCACGAGTCTCAATCTGGATACATATTGAAAGTGGGAGCAATTAGCTAGAGTAGCTCCGTGCGAGCATTGTAGACATAGAAATTTGCAAAATACTTACGGCTCACGAATGTGACAGACCCATTGACTAAAATTATCTCACAAGCAAAACATGATCACACCATAGTACTCTTTGGGTGTTAATCACATAGCAATGTGAACTAGATTACTGACTCTAGTAAACCCTTTGGGTGTTGGTCACATGTCGATGTGAACTATGGGTGTTAACCACATATAGATGTGAACTATTGATGTTAAATCACATGGCGATGTGAACTAGATTATTGACTCTAGTGCAAGTGGGAGACTGAAGGAAATATGCCTAGAGGCAATAATAAAGTTATTATTTATTTCCTTATACCATGATAAATGTTTATTATTCATGCTAGAATTGTATTAACCGGAAACATAATACATGTGTGAATACATAGACAAACAGATAGTCACTAGTATGCCTCTACTAGACTAGCTCATTAATCAAAGATGGTTGTGTTTCCTAACCATAGACATGTGTTGTCATTTGATTAATGGGATCACCTCATTAGGAGAATGATGTGATTGACATGACCCATTCCGTTAGCTTAGCACTTGATCGTTTAGTATATTGCTAATGCTTTCTTCATGACCTATACATGTTCCTGTAACTATGAGATTATGCAACTCCTGTTTACCGGAGGAACACTTTGGGTACTACCAAACGTCACAACGTAACTGGGTGATTATAAAGGAGTACTACAGGTGTCTCCAAAGGTACTTGTTGGGTTGGCGTATTTCGAGATTAGGTTTTGTCACTCCGATTGTCGGAGAGGTATCTCTGGGCCTTCTCGGTAATACACATCACATAAGCCTTGCAAGCATTACAACTAATGAGTTAGTTGTGAGATGATGTATTACGGAACGAGTAAAGAGACTTACGATAGCGAGATTGAACTAGGTATTGGATACCGACGATCGAATCTCGGGTAAGTAACATACCGATGACAAAGGAACAACGTATGTCGTTATGCGGTTTGACCGATAAAGATCTTCGTAGAATATGTAGGAACCAATATGGGCATCCAGGTTCCGCTATTGGTTATTGACCAAGAATAGTTCTAGGTCATGTCTACATAGTTCTCGAACCCGTAGGGTCCGCACGCTTAAGGTTTCGATGACAGATTATATTATGAGTTTATGAGTTTTGATGTACGAAGGAGTTCGAGTCCCGGATGAGATCGGGGACATGACGAGGAGTCTCGAAATGGTCGAGGCGTAAAGATCGATATATTGGACGACTATATTCGGAGTTCGGAAAGGTTCGAATGATTGGGTATTTTTCGAGTACCGGAGAGTTACGGGAATTCGCCGGGAGAAGTATTGGGCCTTATTGGCGGGAAAGAGAGGGGCTGCCTAGGGCAGGCGCGCCCCAAGGCCTAGTCCGAATTAGACTAGGGAGGGGCGCACCTTCTTCCCTTCCTTCCTTCTCTCCTACTCCTACTAGGAAAGGAGGAGTCCTACTCTGTGGGAGTAGGACTCCCCCCTTGGTCGCCTCCTCCCTTGGCCGCCACCTCCTCCTTGCTCCTTTATATACGGGGGCAGGGGGGCACCCCAACACACAAGTTGATCTACGGATCGTTTCTTAGCCGTGTGCGGTGCCCCCCTCCACCATATTCCACTTCGGTCATATCGTCGCGAAGCTTAGGATCATATCGTCGCGGAGCTTAGGCAAGCCCTGCGTCGGTGGAGCATCATCATCGTCACCACGCCGTCGTGCTGACGGAACTCATCCCCGACGCTTTGCTGGATCGGAGCCCGGGGATCGTCATCGAGCTGAGCGTGTGCTGAACACGGAGGTGCCGTCGTTCGGTGCTTGGATCGGTCGGATCGTGAAGGCGTCGACTACATCAACAGCGTTGTTATAACGCTTCGCTTTCGGTCTCACAGTGCGTGGGCGGACACTCTCCCCTCTCGTTGCTATGCCATCACCATGGTCTTGCGTGTGCGTAGGAATTTTTGAAATTACTCGTTCCCCAACAACCATGTACTCCGCTTCACATGTAGATCCTGCCACGGCGCTTTGCTTGCAACTCGCACCAGCTTCGCCCCACCGTTCAAAATAAACACGTATCCGGTTTGTGACTTAGAGTCATCCAGATCTGTGTCAAAGCTAGCATCGGCGTAACCCTTCGACGAGCTCTTTATCACCTCCATAGACGAAACATGTCCTTTGTCCTTTTCGGTACTTCAGGATATTCTTGACCGCTGTCCGGTGTTCCTTGCGGGATTACTTTGGTACCTTCCTACCAAACTTACGGCAATGTTTACATCAGGTCTAGTACACAGCATGGCATACATAATAGATCCTATGGTTGAGGCATAGGGATGACACTCATCTCTTCTTTATCTTCTGCCGTGGTGGGGCATTGAGCGAGCTCAATCTCACACCTTGCAATACAGAGCAAGAACCCTTTCTTGGACTGATCCATATTGAACTTCTTCAATATCTTATCAAGGTATGTGCTTTGTGAAAGACCTCTGAGGCGTCTTGATCTATCCCTATAGATCTTGATGCCTAATATGTAAGCAGCTTCTCCAAGGTCCTTCATTGAAAAACACTTATTCAAGTAGGCCTTAACACTGTCCAAAAGTTCTATATCGTTTCCCATCAAAAGTATGGCATCTACATATAATATGAGAAACGCTACAGAGCTCCCACTCACTTTCTTGTAAACGCAGGCTTCTCCATAAGTCTGCATAAACTCAAACGCTTTGATCATCTCATCAAAGCGAATGTTCCAACTCCAAGATGCTTGCACAGCCCATAAATGGATCGCTGGAGCTTGCATACCTTGTTAGCATTCTCAGGGTTGACAAAACCTTCCGGCTGCATCATATACAGTTCTTCCTTAAGATGGCCATTAAGGAATGCCGTTTTGACGTCCATTTGCCATATCTCATAATCATAGTATGCGGCAATTGCTAACATGATTCGGACGGACTTTAGCTTCGCTATGGGAGAGAATGTCTCATCGTAGTCAACCCCTTGAACTTGTCGATAACCCTTAGTGACAAGTCGAGCTTTATAGATGGTAACATTACCATCTACGTCCGTGTTCTTCTTAAAGATCCATTTGTTTTCTATCGCTCGCCGATCATCGGGCAAGTCTGTCAAAGTCCATACTTCGTTTTCATACATGGATCCTATCTCGGATTGCATGGCCTCAAGCCATTTGTTGGAATCTGGGCCCGCCATCGCTTCTTCATAGTTTGAATGTTCATCGTTGTCTAACAACATGATTTCCAGGACAGGGTTGCCATACCACTCTGGTGTGGAACGTGTCCTCGTGGACCTATGAAATTCAGTAGTAACTTGATCCGAAGTACCTTGATCATCATCATTAACTTCCTCTTCAGTTGGTGATGGCACCACAGGAACATCTTCCTGAGTTGCTCTACTCACCGGTTCAAGAGGTAGTACTTCATCAAGTTCCACTTTCCCCCCACTTACTTCTCTCGAGAGAAACTCTTTCTCCAGAAAGGACCCGTTCTTGGCAACAAAGATCTTGCCTTCAGATGTGAGGTAGAAGGTATACCCAATGGTTTCCTTAGGGTATCCTATGAAGACGCATTTTTCCGACTTGGGTTCGAGCTTTTCAGGTTGAAGTTTCTTGACATAAGCATCGCATCCCCAAACTTTTAGAAACGACAGCTTAGGTTTCTTCCCAAACCATAATTCATACGGTGTCGTCTCAACGGATTTAGATGGTGCCCTATTTAAAGTTAATGTAGCTGTCTCTAGAGCGTATCCCCAAAATGATAGCGGTAGGTCGGTAAGAGACATCATAGACCACACCATATCCAATAAAGTGCGATTACAACGTTCGGACACACCGTTACGCTGAGGTGTTCCAGGCGGCGTGAGTTGTGAAACGATTCCACATTTCCTTAAGTGCGTACCAAATTCGTGACTTAAATATTCTCCTCCACGATCTGATCGTAAGAACTTTATTTTTCGGTCACGTTGATTCTCTACCTCATTCTGAAATCCTTGACCTTTTCAAAGGTCTCAGACTTGTGTTTCATCAAGTAGACATACCCATATCTACTCAAGTTGTCAGTGAGAGTGAGAACATAACGATATTCTCCGCGAGCCTCAACGCTCATTGGACCGCACACATCAGTATGTATGATTTCCAATAAGTTCGTTGCTCGCTCCATTGTTCCGGAGAACGGAGTCTTGGTCATTTTGCCCATGAGGCATGGTTCGCATGTGTCAAATGATTCATAATCGAGAGACTCTAAAAGTCCATCAGCATGGAGCTTCTTCATGCGCTTGACACCAATGTGACCAAGGCGGCAGTGCCACAAGTATGTGGGACTATCGTTATCAACTTTACATCTTTTGGTATTCACACTATGAATATGTGTAACATCACGTTCGAGATTCATTAAGAATAAACCATTGACCATAGGGGCATGACCATAAAAAATATCTCTCATATAAATAGAACAACCATTATTCTCGGATTTAAATGAGTAGCCATCTCGTATTAAACGAGATCTAGATACAATGTTCATGCTCAAAGCTGGCACTAAATAACAATTATTGAGGTTTAAAACTAATCCCGTAGGTAAATGTAGAGGTAGTGTGCCGACGGCGATCACATCGACCTTGGAACATTCCCGACGCGCATCATCACCTCGTCCTTCGCCAGTCTCGGCATATTCCGCAGCTCCTGCTTTGAGTTACAAATATGAGAAACGGCACCGGTATCAAATACCCAGGAGCTACTTCGAGTACTGGTAAGGTACACATCAATTACATGTATATCACATATACCTTTAGTGTTGCCGGCCTTCTTGTCCGCTAAGTATTTGGGGCAGTTCCGCTTCCAGTGTCCGCTTCCCTTGCAATAAAAACACTCAGTTTCAGGCTTGGGTCCATTCTTTGACTTCTTCCCGGCAACTGGCTTACCGGGCGCGGCAACTCCCTTGCCTTCCTTCTTGAAGTTCTTCTTACACTTGCCTTTCTTGAACTTAGTGGTTTTATTCACCATCAACACTTGATGTTCCTTCTTGATTTCTACCTCTGCTAATTTCAGCATTGAATATACCTCAGGAATGGTCTTTTCCATCCCCTGCATATTGAAGTTCATCACAAAGCTCTTGTAGCTCGGTGGAAGCGGCTGGAGGATTCTGTCAATAACGCGTCATCCGGAGATTAACTCCCACTGAGTCAGCGGTTGTGCAACCTGACATTTTGAGTATGTGCTCCTTTGGCGAACTATTTTCCTCCATCTTACAAGCTCAAGAACTTGTCGGAGACTTCATATCTCTCGACCGGGCATGAGCTTGGAAAACCATTTTCAGCTCTTGAACATCTCATATGCTCCGTGTTGCTCAAAACGCTTTTGGAGCCCCGGTTCTAAACTGTAAAGCATGCTGCATTGAACGAGGGAGTAATCATCAGCACGAGACTGCCAAGCGTTCATAACGTCTTGGTTCTCTGGGATGGGAGCTTCACCTAGCGGTGCTTCTAGGACATAATCTTTCTTTGCAGCTATGAGGATGATCCTCAGGTTCCGGACCCAGTCCGCATAGTTGCTGCCATCATCTTTCAGCTTGGTTTTCTCTAGGAACGCGTTGAAGTTGAGGTGGACATGAGCGTTGGCCATTTGATCTACAAGACATATTTGCAAAGGTTTTTAGACTAAGTTCATGATAATTAAGTTCATCTAATCAAATTATTTAATGAACTCCCACTCAGATTAGACATCCCTCTAGTCATCTAAGTGATACATGATCCGAGTCGACTAGGCCGTGTCCGATCATCACATGAGACGGACTAGTCATCATCAGTGAACATCTCCATGTTGATCGTATCTTCCATACGACTCATGTTCGACCTTTCGGTCTCTTGTGTTCCGAGACCATGTTTGTACATGATAGGCTTGTCAAGTTAACCTAAGTGTTTATGCATGTGTAAATCTGTCTTACACCCGTTGTATGTGAACGTTAGAATCTATCACACCCGATCATCACGTGGTGCTTGAAACAACGAACTTTACATGGCGCATGCAGTTAGGGGACACTTTCTTGAAATTATTATGAGGATCATCTTATTTACTACCGTCGTTCTAAGTAAACAAGATGCAAAAACATGATAAACATCACATGCAATCAAATAGTAGTGACATGATATGGCCAATATCATATAGCTCCTTTGATCTCCATCTTCGGGGCTCCATGATCATCTTCGTCACCGGCATGACACCATGATCTCCATCATCGTGTCTCCATGGGTTTGCTCGCCAACTATTACTTCTACTACTATGGCTAACGGTTTAGCAATAAAATAAAGTAATTACATGGCGTAGAATCAATGACACGCAGGTCATACAATAATTAAGACAACTCCTATGGCTCCTGCCGGTTGTCATACTCATAGACATGCAAGTCGTGATTCCTATTACAAGAACATGATCTCATACATCACATATATATCATTCATCATTCATCACAACTTTTGGCCATATCACATCACAATCACATGCTGCAAAAACAAGTTAGACGTCCTCTAATTGTTGTTGCATGTTTTACGTGGCTGCAATAGGGTTCTAGCAAGAATGTTTTCTTACCTACGTAAAAGCCACAACGTGATTTGTCAACTTCTATTTACCCTTCATAAGGGCCCTTTTCATCGAATCCGCTCCAACTAAAGTGGGAGAGACAGACACCAGCTAACCACCTTATGCAACTAGTGCATGTCAGTCGGTGGAACCTGTCTCACGTAAGCGTACGTGTAAGGTCGGTCCGGGCCGCTTCATCCCACAATACCGCTGAAGCAAAATAATACTAGTAGTGGCAAGAAAGTTGACAACATCTACGCCCACAACAAATTTGTGTTCTACTCGTGCAAAGAGAACTACGCATAGACCTAGCTCAGGATGCCACTGTTGGGGAACGTTGCAGAAAATAATTTTTTTTCTACGGTTTCACCAAGATCAATCTATGAGTTCATCTAGCAACGAGAGAGAGGAGTGCATCTACATACCCTTGTAGATCGCGAGCGGAAGCGTTCAAGAGAACGAGGTTGAGGGAGTCGTACTCGTCGTGATCCAAATCACCGATGATCCTAGTGCTGAACGGACAGCACCTCCGCGTTCAACACACGTACGGTTGGGAAGACGTCTCCTCCTTCTTGATCCAGCAAGGGGGAAGGAGAGGTTGATGAAGATCCAAAGCGGACCTGACGGGCGTGGTGGTGGATGCAGCAGCTATCTCGGCAGGGCTTCGCCAAGCGTCTGCGAGAGGGAGAGGTGTAGCAAGGGGAGAGGGAGGCGCCTATAGCATGGGGTGGCTGCCCTCCCTCCCCCCCTTTATATAGGCCCCCAAGGGGGGGGGGGCGCTGGCCCTGGAGATGGGATCTCCAAGGGGGGCGGCGGCCAGGACGTGGCTTCCCCCCCCAAGCCAGGTGGAGGCGCCCCCACCCCTAGTGTTTCCCAACCCTAGGCGCAGGGGGGCCCAAGGGGGGGCGCACCAGCCCACCAGGAGCTGGTTCCCCTCCCACTTCAGCCCATGGGGCCCTCGGGGATAGGTGGCCCCACCCGGTGGACCCCCGGGACCCTTCCGGTGGTCCCGGTACAATACCGGTGACCCCCGAAACTTTCCCGATGGCCGAAACCTAACTTCCTATATAATATTATTCACCTCCGGACCATTCCGGAACTCCTCGTGACGTCCGGGATCTCATCCGGGTCTCTGAACAACTTTCGGGTTACTGCATACTCATATCTCTACAACCCTAGCGTCACCAAACCTTAAGTGTGTAGACCCTACGGGTTCGGGAGACATGCAGACATGACCGAGACGCCTCTCCGGTCAATAACCAACAACGGGATCTGGATACCCATGTTGGCTCCCACATGCTCCTCGATGATCTCATCGGATGAACCACGATGTCGAGGATTTAAGCAACCCTGTATACAATTCCCTTTGTCAATCGGTACGTAACTTGCCCGAGATTCGATCGTCGGTATCCCAATACCTCGTTTAATCTCGTTACCGGCAAGTCACTTTACTCGTACCGTAATGCATGATCCCGTGGCTAGACACTTGGTCACATTGAGCTCATTATGATGATGCATTACCGAGTGGGCCCAGAGATACCTCTCCGTAGTACGGAGTGACAAATCCTAGTCTCGATTTGTGCCAACCCAACAGACACTTTCGGAGATACCCGTAGTGTACCTTTATAGTCACCCAGTTACGTTGTGACATTTGGCACACCCAAAGCACTCCTACGGTATCCGGGAGTTGCACAATCTCATGGTCTAAGGAAATGATACTTGATATTTGGAAAAGCTTTAGCTAAATGAATTACACGATCTTTGAGCTATGCTTAGGATTGGGTCTTGTCCATCACATCATTCTCCCAATGATGTGATCCCGTTATCAATGACATCCAATGTCCATAGTCAGGAAACCATGACTATCTGTTGATCAACAAGCTAGTCAACTAGAGGCTCACTAGGGACACATTGTGGTCTATGTATTCACACGTGTATTACAATTTCCGGATAACACAATTATAGCATGAATAATAGACTATTATCATGAACAAAGAAATATAATAATAACCATTTTATTATTGCCTCTAGGGCATATTTCCAACAGTACCCCACTTGCACTAGAGTCAATCATCTAGAGGGATTGCCGGAGAAAAAGCTCGACACGGGGGCCTAGAGGATGGCGGGGTGGCGGCGGACCGGCGGTGGGTAGTGTTTTCGGGCGGGGTTGGCGCGACCACTGCTCGCCATGGCATGTGAGGGCTGCTGTTTGGCGGTGGTGGTGGCGGCTCGAGGGGTGGAGGTTGAAGATGAATTGCAGGCCCTTGATTTCGTATCCAACGGCTGCAAAATCGAGTGACCAGAGATGAAAAAGTCGATCGACCGACGTGTAGCCTTACCTTGCTAGTGCGTTCAGTTTAAATGACAGAAAATTCAGTTTCGATAGCAAAATTCAGTTTGACGGTTAAGTTCAGTTTAACAGCTTAAGTTCAGAGATGAGCGGCTGATGTATTTTACATCTAGGACTTTGTGGTTATGTATTTTACGTCATGTATTGGAGATGCTATTAGAATTCCACTCGAGTTAACGTTGTTCGTTGTCTCTCTTGTCCTGCTTCACCTCGGCGTTGCACAACTCACGGAGCTGCTCCAACGATGAAACCCTCCATCACAGCGGAGCAGTACCTGGGCTCCATCTCCGGGCGCCTAAGATCTTCTTCCCTCCTCCGACAGCAAAAGTCAGCGGAGCATCCTCACCGCCAACCCAATCACGCTGAGATCAACATGGCTTCGCCAAAGAGGTTGTACACTTGTTGCATCTCTTTTTACACTACATGTTATATATATTGTCCACTGAGCACACGGATTTGTTCCTTTAGTGTCTCCTTGAAAGAAAAAACGTAGGAATTTTAATTTTCACTTGTCCTCCTTTTCAAATTCCTATTCATGAGGCACAAGACTAAGAGATAGTAGCATAATAGCATTATAACCGTACATTTTCTTGTGGTTTGACTTAATCTCACCATGCTTGTTTGCATCCTGTGATCTTCCAATTATTGTGAATCAAACACCCATATTGGCAGAAATCCTGTGTTTTTAAATTCTCTGTTTTGCACGTGCATTCCTATCCTATTCTGTCTATTTCCTATCCTGCATTGTTGGAATCCTCCAATTCAAGCGAGACCTTACAAATTACTTCTCTTACGAGATAGTTGTCAAAGAAAACCTTGTGTGGTTTGTCCCGCTCTGCTGCGCCGTTGTCCACCCAGCTCGGCTGCTCCAACGACGAAGGGTCCAGCCAGAGGAGATCCGGCCTCGGACTGTCTTTCGCCGCCTCGGATCTTCTTCCTGCTGCTGACAGCCATGAAAACTACATTACCATCATCAACCGAGCAGATGACCTCGAGGACTACACGGGTCCGGAAGAGAGTTGCACTCTTTCGTGTCTGCCACTTCGTTATGCATCGCTTAATATTACATGCTACTTTATCGTCCTGTTCACCGATTAGACTCGATTCACTCCAAACTAATGGTCAAACTTGAGTTTTAAATGGTTGTGGGGTACATATCGGGGCCGCTATCAATAGTATCTATCTACTATCTGGTTAATCTCCGGTGTCTACTATGAGTTTCATGTTGGGTGGGAAACAAACAGTAAAGATGCCATTATCTGTATTTTTTAACTGAAGCCATTATTTGCCTGCTATTATTGGTTTTGGGTCTATCCACATGTTGCTACCATCACTCTGGATTTCTGCATGCACTCCTTACATAATCTCACTATGTTTATTCCTATGCATGACAATTATTGTAAACAATGGAACTAAACATGTAGAGCAAAAGAGACGAGCCTTGTGTGGAAATAAAATTTCATGCATACGTCGCTCCATGGTAGGTGCAAAGGCAGCCCCCCCTCCACGCATTTCGGATTATGTCGAGAGGAAGATATCTGTTACGAGGGGATTGAGAAGGAAAGACAACTCCTATTTACCCCCGAGGTCTTCGCTCTAACTTGGCATGTCTTGATGTTGGTTATATCATGCATATGGTGTCTTGCATTGCTTACTTTATACATCAAATATGTCATCTGCTTAGTTTAGACATCCTTTGTGCGAATGCCATCTGTTTAGTTTATTCATCGTTTATGTGAATTATGCAACGACATCTTGTTTAGCCAGGCATCATATATGTGAATTTTGCAATGCCATCCTGCTTAGCCAGTCATCTTATATGTAAATTATATCAGGCCTTCCTTTTTTTTCGTTACATATTACATTTGTCAACAATGTTAGTACATTCAACTGCTCTTCGTGTGCATCAGCCATTTGACACGGTGATGGCAAATTCTGGAGTGAGAACAAGGTCTTCAGAGCAGACTATGCTATCTGACGAAGCGCATATCTCGCTGGTTACGGATAGCTCCTCAGAGGAGGATTCGAGACAGATGACCGATCCTATTCCCCGAGGTGTATGCTCCAACTTGGCAGGGTTATGTTGCTCATATCGTGCGTATGGTGTCTCGCATTGCTATGTCATTTGATTAGTTTAGACATGCTTTGTGTGAATGCCACCTGTTCAATGTCTAATTACCATATATGTGGAATTATGCATTGCCATCTTGTCGCAAGACATTATATATGTGAATTATACAATGCTGTCTTGTTGCAAAGGCATTATATATGTGAATTATGCAATGCCATGCTGTTTAGCCAATCATCATGTATGTGAATTATATCATGCTATCATTTTTTTGTATTACGTGTTCCATTTGTAGACAACGTTTGTATATTCAACTACTCTTCCTGTGCATCAGCCATTTGAAGCGGTGATGGAAGTATCTGGAGTGAAAACAAGGTATTGAGTAGACAATGCTACTCTTTGAAGCGGACATCTTGTTGGTTCTGAGCTCCTCGGAGGAGGATTCAGAGACCGATGACCAGTCCTATTTCCCCCTGAGGTCTATGCTCAAACTTGGCAGGTTATATTACCCATGTCATGCATGTTGTCTTGCATTGCTTAGTTTTTACATCATATATGGATTGCCATCTGCTTACTTGCTTACTATATAAATCATATATTTGAATTATGTAGCGACCCGACCTCAGATGGTCAAGTCTCTGTGTTTCAGTGTCATCCCTGGATAAGTAATGCTGACACACACAGTACTCGAAGGATTTATAACAGAGTAGCAATCACACACTTATTACATCGAATGTCTCAGAAGAGAACTTATTACAATAATATGGCTTAAGGCCATCTAATGCGATAACAGCGGAAGGCTTGGAAGATAAAGTGAGTCCATCAACTCCAATGGCATAGCTGAGCTGCACGGCAACGACCTAACGATCCTTACTCCTCGTCGGAAAAGTGCGCAACATAATACGTTGCAGCCGAGAACGGGTCAACACATGGAATATCTTTGGCAATATAACACAGTAGAGTAGGAACAGAAAAATGCTATCACTACATGCATATTTGGCTGGTGGAAAAGCTCTATGGTTATAGTTTTGCGAAAAGCAAATTTTTCCCTACAACAATGGAATAAATTTTATTTAACTATCACGATGGTTGAAACATCATTGAGAAGGTATAACCCCAACTCAATCCCAATTAAAGTAGTTAACAACCCAACAATATTAATTAAGAGTGATGAGATACATGTGAATACTCAAGTACTAGATACTCAAAATTGTCCATAACCGGGGACACGGCTAACCATGATTAGATTGTACACTCTGCAGAAGTTTGCACACTTTTCCCCACAAGACTCGATCGCCTCCGTTGATTTCTCGCACTACATGGTGTTTGAGAACCGGATGACCGAGACATAGTCCTTCAGAAACATTAACTCTCTACTCAGGGTAGACCATACCAAACCTACAAAACACACTACCTGCTGATCTACCTCTTCAAGTGCTTCACGTAACTTACTCAACTATTCTAGAGCCCATAATAGCTTGTGGCTGCACACGGAAGTTTCTAGCATGAATAATCTCTGTTCCCTTTGAGCCTGGGTGGCGGTCCATAGGAAGATCACACGGGTACCCGAGATTTCAAAAATAAAACAGACAACCTTTGGGTTCCCCGGTGCCTCAATCCACCAGATGTGTATTAAAGTTGCCACCTTAAATTAAACCATTAATTAACAATCTCACATATGTCATGGATACACTCAAACCCAAACCACGTCTACGAGCATAGCATAGCAATAATAGCAACACGTAGAAGTAACTCCCAAGGGTTTGATAGTAATGGGGCAATAGGTTCTACCTCAACTACTACTTCCCAACCCACAAATTAATGACATCCTAATCATGCAATGTTTGAGGATTGGAACTAATGCATAAAAACTGGGTATGAAAAGAGTATGATCAATGGGTTACTTGCCTTGCTGACGATCCGCGAATCCTAGAGACTCGTAGTAACACGCTTCGCACTCCGGGAATTCTATTGCAAGGAAACAATAACATACATAAGCAACAAGCAAAGATGCACAAGCAAAACTCAAATAAAAGAGGTTGACCAGAAAGTTCAACTTAAGAACTCCGGTTCGCAAAAAGAATCAAACCAAACGAAGCAACAAAACTCAAACGGCGAAAGAAATAAGATCCGTTTACTAATCTGAACTAGGGACAAATTTTACAGAGGCAAAAACTCGTTTGAGTTGGTTATTCGGAAAGAGGGTTTCGAGACGAAACTCTAGGTGCTTGAATCGCCTGATTCCGATAAACAAACGAAAAGTTATACTAGATCGAACATCGGATCAGAAATCACAATAAAAAAATCGGAATAAATCCGAGAAAAGAAAAGCGACGAACAGCCTAAAGAACGAACGTTCGTTATCTGAACCTAAACGAAGAACGCGTTAGTTAAAACGAACGAACAAGCGAACGCTCGCTAAATAAATAAACCGGAGAAAAAACCGATCTATTAAAAAAACAAAAACTAGGGTTTCGGAGAAAAAACATAAACCGAACGGTTTTAAAAAACCAGCGGTCTCGGATCCGGCGGATACCTCCGGCGAGAGGTCCGGCGGAGGGCTCCGGCGGGCGTGGGGTGGCGGGCTCGGCGACGGGAGGCGGCGGCGGGTTCGGGCTCGGGCTCTGCTCGGCTCGTGGGCGGCGATGGTGGTGGTGGGTGGTGGTGGCGGCGGGAGGCGGTATTTAAGAGGAGGCGCTCGGCTTGGAAGAGGGGGCAAGGGCGGCGGAGGCGGAGTCAACTCGGACTCCGGTCCGAGTGGCGGCGGCGGAGGAGGCAGAGGCGGCTCAGTGGGCCGGCCCTACTCATTGGGCCCTAGGCCCGTCGAGGCGAGGAGTTTTTTAAATTGTTCCACCGACAGAAAAACTCCTATAAAATAAAATAAAAATCTAAAAATGCCAAAACAAATTTGCACCATCTAGATGAAATATTTGGAACGAGATGAACATTTTCTTGGCCCTAAAATGCAATTTTAAAAACGTGCAATTTTTCTAATGCAAATAAAATCCAAATAAAATCAAATAAAATCCAAATAATGATTTTAACATTTTTCCTCCAATATTTCAACTGTTTTGGAGAAGTCATATTATCTCCCCTCATTTATTTTTAATATGAAATATTTTTCCGGAGAGAAAAATAATTAAAATAAAAAAATCCTCATTTTCGCTATTTGATAAAAAAATCAAATATGAAAACGGGAAAATCCCCAACTCTCTCCGAGGGTCCTTGAGTTGCTTAGGATTTCGAGGATTGCGGAACGAAGATGCAATAAAATATGATATGCATGGATGACCTATGTATAACATTCCAAATTGAAAATTTGGGATGTTACAAATTATATCAATCCATCATGTTTACATAGTACATACACATCATCTATCTGAATTATGGCATGGCAACCCATTTAATAAAGACATCATATAGTTATATCATCTCATCCTGTTTGGTGTTTATAGTCATCATATTTTGAATTATGGCATTCTATCCGTGAATGTATGTGAATTATGGCATGCCAACCTATTTAATAAACACATTATATAGTTATGTCATGTCATCCTGTTTACATAGTCTCATATTTTGAACTATGAATTTCCATCTTTTTTAGTTAGCCATCATAATGTGAAATTGTGTCATGCTATCCTGTTTAGTTAGCCATCATATATGTGAAATTGTGTCATGCTATCCCATTTGGTTAGACAACATAAATATGAACTATTTCATGCCCTCTTTTATTCCCCACTATCCATTGCACCTGCCTATCATACAATGTCTATACTTTCAATTACTTTTCTTGTTTATTAGCCATTTGAATTGGAGAGCATGATGGCGTTATCTAAGGAGTAACAACACTGTCTTCGGAAAAGATAGTGCTACCGGTTGATCTGAGATAGAACCACGGTTGTACTTGCCCAAGGACCAGATCCACCACACATAACCCGGACTCTCATGGATTGTACCCCTACCTAGTTGGACGGAGAACCAGCTACACCCCTTCTAACCCCAACCCGGCGAGATAGTAACCAGATTCCAGTTGACACATCACCGTCTCCACCACAGAGCACCCAAACACGAGCAATTAGTAAGGGAACTGCAGTGCCCAAAGCACGAGGACCACCACTCCGAATCCCAACTCAACGCTTAAAGGAGAAGAAGATTTATTCTCAGGTCAGGTTCTATAGCTATGGTTCATACTCCTTTGCTCTTGCATTACTGTATTTACTCATACCAACTATTTTCAAATTTGAAGGATGGAATTGAAACTCCAATGGCGCAACAGGTATGTTTTAAACCTGTTTCTTTAACTGGTTTGCTGTTATAACATGTTCTTTGTTGATTTCAGTTTCAATTGAATAAACAGTTATGTT
The DNA here is from genome assembly GCA_021605205.1 of Aegilops longissima. Lineage (NCBI taxonomy): Eukaryota > Viridiplantae > Streptophyta > Magnoliopsida > Poales > Poaceae > Aegilops > Aegilops longissima. The sequence continues at coordinate 389,663,070 of CM038676.1, forward strand.
CTCATGTCATGCACATTACAAGTGTTGTTATTGCTCTATAGTTACCAACACTTATATTCTGTCTATTCTGCTTTGTCTTGAACAAATATTATTTGAACTGTGTCTCTATCTTGATTTGGCAACAAAAACTAGAATGATATAGACCATGGTACATAGATATATGTTTGTTTCATGCTGTTATCCTGTCCACTTTACTACTGAACTCATTTACCAAAATGAGTTTCATATACAACATAGTAAACATGTGATGTGTGCCTTGTTTCTCTTTTAGAACGCGGACAAAATATTGGAAAACAGACCGCATTATCCAATGATAAAGGAAGTAATGCGATAAGGTTCAAGATAGTGAGACATCCTGTTGGTCTCCAAGAAAGCTGATAAAACTATCTCGACGACACGGTGAGGGAACCCAAAAGTCTGTCTTGATGTAGTGTTCGAGTTATTGGCCACTCTGCGGCACAAGCTCTTGAACTCGCTGCTGAATCAGTTCGTCTTCTTGAGTCTCAACTTCAAGTTGAAAGACATCGATCGGATGTCTTTCGACGAAGAAAAGGACTGAGGAAGTCCTGCAGAATTCGGATGCATATTTTACGGTGCAACGACAATACTGGAGGATTTAAGCGTAAACAGAGAAAGTTAATAAGCTTGCTAAGCATCTTGCCGACATTATGGGTACCGGGATATTGTTTCTTGAGATCTTCAAGTGGTTTCAGTTCTGGATTTGTTTTGCAATGGCGTTTATTTGTGCTTGGTCGCCAACTTTGACAACGATGTATATGATATCTTGCTTTGTTCCCTATATTTGCACTTTGGTGGCGAACTTTGATGCCCAATGGATGTAATATGTGTAATAGCCGTGATAGCCTAGCGTTAGTTGCTTGCTTATTTATTTCCTTGTTGTCTTGTTTATTTGTTTGCTTGTAGTCATTGCGGTTCTTTTTCGCGGTTAGCTAGTGGCTGCAATAACCTATTTTTAAAACTAGGCCACAATAACCATGGGCTAATATTTCTTGTAGTGACCTTTGGGCCTCCTCTTCGGCGTAGAAACAGTGGACCTTCTACGTCCTTGAAACAATGGGCCTTCTACGGGCCGTAGAAACAATGGGCCTTCGGGCAGTATCATCAATGGGCCTTATACGGGCGTATGATCGATTACAAACATGGGCCAAGCAGACCGCATTATGGTGTAAATGGGCTAGATTTGGAATCGTCCATTCATGGGCCGACCATAAAGGGCCATCGTTGATAGGCCGTGTTGATGACACTATGAAAGCATTAGCGTATTAGCCCGACCACAAGCGGGCATTGTAACCACGGGCTGAATTTGGCCCTAAGCGAAAATGGCGAAGCGGGCCGTAAGTAAGCGAATCTTTGAAATGAGCCCAGAATAAATGGGCTCGAGAAGGCGAAAGATAACATGGGCTGGAAGCGGCCCAGCGGAATAACGGGCGTTAATGGGTATAAAGTGATACCTTTGTTCATTACGGGCGATTTCACCATGGGCCGTTAATGGGTGTAAAGTGATACCTTTGTTCATTACGGGCCGTTTCACCACGGGCGCTAATAGGCCAAGAGTTACATATGGGCGAAAGACGTCATGGGCCATACATGCGCGAAAGTGAAAACGGGCTGGAATCATATTGGATGGCCGGATGGCGCTCTCGGGCCTAATTCGAGATAGGGCGTAACGGGCCTTGGGTTAGCGAGCTGTAAATGGGCTATATGCGAATAGGCCGTTAACAGGCTTTCCATGGGCCGGCCCGCCACCTTTTGACCAAGTCAAATGGGCCGGCCTTTTCATAGGAATGGGCCTCTGTTGGGCCGTGCCATGTGTCGACGTATCATAGGCGCCTTCCGTCCAATGAGTGGATGACATCTGTCCCAAGGATGAGCCGACACGTGTTTCCTCCAGCCAATGATGATTTTACACATGGAAAATCCCCATTGGTCGGGGCTGTTAACGGGTTATCGGATCCAAAACCTGAACCGATAGCTTAACGGCGTTCCGTTACGGTGGATGCCACGTGTCGGTCACCCTTGACGAAAGGACTTACGTGACGCGATTTATCGTCATGGAAGTGGACACTTCGTGATGATAATTTTGGTAATGTCATGGAACACTTCTACAACAGCACAGGTATGACTATCTTGATTCTGTCATAAAATCGTCATGGATGTACATGCATGACAAAAAACGTGACCTACTGTGACAAACACGTATTATCACGGAAGTGTATTTTTTTTGTAGTGCGGGAGGTTATCGGAACCCCCCAGGAAGGTTAATGGGCCTAATGGGCCATAGTGGAGGAGAGGAGGCAGGCCACGGTAGGAGGCACGCGCCCCCCTTGCCCCAATTCGAATTGGACAAGGGGAGGGGGCGCGGCCCCCCTCTTTTCTTCTCCCTCTCTCTCCTTTCCCCTTTCCCCCTCTCCGTTGGAAGGAAAGGGGGGCCGAATCCTACTAGGAACGGATTCCTAGTAGGACTCCCCCCATGGCGTGCCCCCCTTGGGCCGGCCTCCTCCTCCGCCCTCCTTTATATACGTTGGCAGGGGCACCCCAAAGGCACAACAGTTGTTTCTTAGCCGTGTGCGGTGCCCCCCTCCACAGTTTACCACCTCGGTCATATTGTTGCAGTGCTTAGGCGAAGCCCTGCACGGATCACATCACCAACACCGTCACCACGCCGTCTTGCTGACGGAACTCTCCCCCGACCCTCAACTGGATCAAGAGCTCGAGGGACGTCATCGTGCTGAACGTGTGCTGAACACGGAGGTGCCGTACGTTCGGTACTTGGATCGGTTGGATCGTGAAGACGTTCAACTACATCAACCGCGTTACATAACGCTTCCGCTTTCGTTCTACGAGGGTACGTGGACACACTCTTCCGTCTCGTTGCTATGCATCTCCTAGATAGATCTTGCGTGATCGTAGGATTTTTTTAATTACTATGTTCCCCAACAGTGGCATCCGAGCCAGGTATATGCGTAGATGATATATGCACGAGTAGAACACAAAGAGTTGTTGGCGATAATAGTCATACTGCTTACCACCAACGTCTTACTTTGATTCGGCGGTATTGTTGGATGAAGCGGCCCGGACCAACATTACATGACCGCGTTCATGAGACTGGTTCTGCCGACATGCTTCGCACACTGGTGGCTAGCGGGTGCCTGTTTCTCCAACTTTAGTTGAATTGAGTTTGACTACGGCCGGTCCTTGTTGAAGGTTAAAACATCACACTTGACAAAAAATCATTGTGGTTTTGATGCGTAGGTAAGAACAGTTCTTGCTAGAAGCCCGTAGCAGCCACGTAAAACTTGCAACAACAAAGTAGAGGACGTCTAACTTGTTTTTGCAGGGCATGTTGTGATGTGATATGGTCAAGACGTGATAAGATATAAATTGTTGCATGAGATGATCATGTTTTGTAGAAGCTATCGGCAACTGGCAGGATCCTTATGGTTGTCTCTTTACTATATGAAATGCAATCACCATGTAATTTCTTTACTTTATCACTAAGCGGTAGTGATAGTCGTGGAAGCAATAGTTGGGAAGACGACAACGATGCTACGATGGAGATCAAGGTGTCAAGCCGGTGACGATGGAGATCATGACGGTGCTTTGGAGATGGAGATCAAAGGCACAAGATGATGATGGCCATATAATGTCACATATTTTGATTACATGTGATGTTTATCATTTATGCATCTTATTTTGCTTAGTACAGCCGGTAGCATTATAAGATGACCCCTCACTAAATTTCAAGGTATAAGTGTTCTCCCTGAGTATGCACCGTTGCTACAGTTTGTTGTGCCAACACACCACGTGATGATCGGGTGTGATAAGCTCTAGGTTCACATACAATGGGTGCAAGCTAGTTTTGTACGTGTAGAATACTCGGGTTAAACTTCACGAGCCTAGCATATGCAGATATGGCCTCGGAACACCGAGACCAAAAGGTCGAACGTGAATCATATAGTAGATATGATCAACATAGAGATGTTCACCATTGAAAACTACTCCATCTTGAAGGAAATATGCCCTAGAGGCAATAATAAAGTTGTTATTTATATTTCCTTGTATCATGATAAATGTTTATTATTCATGCTAGAATTGTATTAACCGGAAACTTGGTATACATGTGTGGATACATAGACAAACAGAGTGTTCCTAGTATGCCTCTACTTGACTAGCTCGTTAACCAAAGATGGTTAAGTTTCCTAGCCATAGACATGTATTGTCATTTGGTGAACGAGATCACATCATTAGAAAATGATGTGATGGACAAGACCCATCCGTTAGCTTAGCATAATGATCGTTTAGTTTTTCTGCTATTGCTTTCTTCATGACTTATACATGTTCCTCAGACTATGAGATTGTGCAACTCCCGAATACCGGAGAAACACCTTGTGTACTATCAAACGTCACAACGTAACTGGATGACTATAAAGATGCTCTACAGGTGTCTCCGATGGTTTTTGTTGAGTTGCCATAGATCGAGATTAGGATTTGTCACTCCGTGTATCGGAGAGGTATCTCTGGGCCCTCTCGGTAATGCACATCACTATGAGCCTTGCAAGCAATGTGACTAATGAGTTAGTCACGGGATGATGCATTACGAAGTGAGTAAAGATACTTGCCGGTGACGAGATTGAACTAGGTATGATGATACCGATGATGGAATCTCGGGCAAGTAACATACCGATGACAAAGGGAACAATGTATGTTGTTGTGCGGTTTGACCGATAAATTTCTTCATAGAATATGTAGGAACCAATATGAGCATCCAGGTTCCGCTATTGGTTATTGACCGGAGATGTGTCTCGGTCATGTCTACATAGTTCACGAACCCGTAGGGTCCGCACTCTTAACGTTCGATGACGATTTGTATTATGAGTTATGTGATTTGATGAACCGAAGTTTGTTCGAAGTCCCGGATGAGATCAGGGACATGATGAGCAGTCTCGAACTGGTCGAGACATAAAGATTGGTATATTGGAAGGTTATGTTTGAACACCGGAATGGTTTCGGATAGGTTCGAACATTTTCTGGAGTACAGGGGGTTATCGGGAGCCCCCCCCCCCCCGGGGAGTTAATGGGCCTTCATGGGCCCTAGTGGAGAGAGGAGGCGGCGGCCAGATGGTGGCGCGCACCCCCCAAGCCCAAACCAAATTGGAATAGGGTTGGTGGGGCAGCCCCCCTTTCCATATCTTCTCCTCCTCCTTCCTTCCTTCTCCTAGTGGGAATAGGAAAGGGGGGAGGGCGAATCCTACTTGGACCGGGAGTCCAAGTAGGACTCCCCCCTATGGCACGCCCCACTTGGGCCGACCACCTCTCCTCCCCCCTTTATATACGTGGGAGGGGGCACGCCAAAGGACACCAAGTCTTCTCTTAGCCATGTGCGGTGCTCCCTCCACAGTTAAACACCTCGGTCATATCGTTGAAGTGCTTAGGCAAAGCCCTGCGCCGGTAACTTCATCATCACCGTCGCCACGCCGTCGTGCTGACGGAACTCTCCCTCGGCCTCAACTGGATCAAGAGTTTGAGGGACTTCATCGAGCTGAACGTGTGCTGAACGCGGAGGTGCCGTACGTTTAGTGCTTGGATCGGTTGGATCGCGAAGACGTTTGACTACATCAACCGCGTTAATAAACGCTTCCGCTTTTCGGTCTACGAGGGTACGTGGACACACTCTCCTCCCACTAAAAAAAAGACACTTTCGTGATGATACGTGTTTGTCACAGTAGGTCACGTTTTCTGTCATGCATGTACATCCATGATGATTTTATGACAGAATCAAGATAGTCATTCCTGTGCTGTCGTAGAAGTGTTCCATGACATTACCAAAATTATCATCACGGAAGTGTCCACTTCCATAACGATAAATCGTGCGTCATAGAAGTGCTTTCGGTAAGGGTGACCGACATGTGGCATCCACCATAACAGGTTGCCGTTAAGCTATTGGGTCCGGTTTTGGATCCAATAACCCATTAACAGCCCGGACCAATGGGGATTTTCCACGTGTAAAATTCTCATTGGCTAGAGGAAACACGTGTTGGATCACCGTTGGGACAGATGTCATCCACTCATTGGACTGGAGGTGCCTATGATACGTCGACACATGGCACGGCCCAACAGAGGCCCATTACGGTGAAAAGGCCGGCCCATTTGACTTGGTCAAAAGGTAACGGGCCGGCCCACGGAAAGCCTGTTAACGACCTAATCGTATATAGCCCATTTATGGCCCACTAACTACCGGCCTGTTACGCCCTATCGGAATTAAGCCCAGTAGCTTCATCTGGGCCGTCCAATATGATTCCAGCCTATTGTAACTTCTGGCCCATGTATGGCCCATGATGTCTTTCGGCCCATATGAGGCCCTTTGTAACTCTCGGCCCATTAAAGGCCCGAGATGAAGCTGGCCCATAATGAACAGTGTATCGCTTTATACCCATTTATGGCCCATTATTCTATCGGCCGTTTCCATCCCGTGTTAACTTTTGGCCTTCTCAGGGCCCATTTATTCTTGGGCTCATTTGTAGAATTCAGTTAGATATGGTCCATTACTGGCATGTTCCGTTTGTGGGCCAAATACAGCCCGTGGTTACATTCGGCCCATTTGTGGCCTGTTAACCCGTAGGGCTGTTTTCATAGCGTTATCAAATATGGCCTATTAACAGCCTGTTATGGTCTACAAATAGTACGACCCATGTTTGGCGAAATGATTATACGCCCCGTAGAAGGCCCATGGATCCTACGGCCTGTAGAAGACCAATGGATCCTACGGCCCGTAGAAGGCCCATGGATCATCTGACGTAGAAAGTCCATGGATCCTCTGACCGTAAAAGGCCCATGGATCCTCTGACCCGTAAAGGCCCACGGATCCTACGGCCCGCATGAGGCCCACGATTACAATAGCCCGTGTGTTGCCATGATTATTGTGGCCTAGTTACCAAAAATAGGTTATTGAGGCCAGTAGAAAAACGCGGAAAAAAAGAACTGCAGTGACTACAAGCAAACAACTAAACAAGACAATAAGGAAATAAATAAGCAAGCAACTAACGCTAGCCTATTACAGCTATTGCGCATATTACATCCACTGGGCATCAAAGTTCGCCACCAGTGCAAATATAGGGAACAAAGCAGCATATTACATATAATGGCCGTCAAAATTGGCCACCAGTGCAAATAAACACGGAAGCAAAACAAGTCCATAACTAAAACAACTTCAGAAGAGCTCAAGAAACGTTATCCTGGGTATCCACCATGATGGCAATAAGCTTAGCAAGCTTATTAGCTTTGTCCTATTTGGCGCTAAAATCCTCCAACGCTTGTAGTTGCACGAGAAAGTATGCATCTGAATGCTCCAGGGACTTCCGCAGTCCTTTCGCTTCTTGTCGCAGCACAGCTGATCGATGTCTTTCAGCTTGTATTGAGACTCAAGAAAGCGTGCTGATTCACACAGTGAGTTTGAATAGCTTGTGCAAGCAGTAGTGGCCAGTAACTCAAACAGTAAACCAAGGCAGGACTTTGAGGTTGCCTCACTTGTCTTCAAGATAGTTTTCCTTAGCTGTTTTATCAGCTTTGTTGGAAACCAACAAGGATGTCTCACGATCTGAACCTTATCGCATTACTTCCTTTATCATTGCTAATAAGGCACTCCTCCCCAATATTCGGTCAGCATTTTAAAAGAAGAAACAAGCAGACACATAATAGGTTTATCATGTACTAGTATGTGAAACTCATTTCGGTGAACCAGTTCATTAGTAAGGTGGACAAGATTAAACTACCAAGTCTTCTATTGCCAAGTAGTACATTATAAAAGCATCAAACAAACATATATCTATGTCCTATGGTCACTGCATTGTCTTGCCAAATCAAAATAGAGACACGGTCCAAATCACATCAGTTCAAGAGAAAGCAGCACTGAAAGAATACAAAGCATGGGAAACTAAACGGCACAACAAGATTTCAGATGGGTACCACGGGTCTACATGTACAAAAACACTATTGGCCCTGTTATGATGCTAGTAATGTGCATGATATGAGAAGTCAACTGTATACACAATTGAAATTGAAATCAACAGAGCTATTTATAAGAGCAACCTGTTAAAGAAACATGTGTAAACATACCTGTTGTGCCATTGGAGTTTCCATTGGATAGTTCAATTTAAAAATAAGTTTGTATGAGTAAATACAGTGATACAAGAGCAAAGCAGTATACACGATAGTAATGGAATCTTAAATGAGAACAGTTGTTCTTCAGGTTTAAGCACTTGCTCTACATGAACAGAGTACAATAAGATGCAAGCATATAGTACTTAAAATAAATGAGCTCATAGACCTTACCACATTCTTGGTTCAGGACCAGTAAAGAACAAGGCATTCCCAGTCATCGTCCAGTAAATGTGTGTCAGGAGAATGTAAGGGAATTTGATGAGTTTCTTTGCCAGTGAAGTACATTTTCTTGAGTAATTCGATCGCCACCAAGAATTCTTGAAGATAGCAGAGGTATTATGCAGGTTACCTCATCCCGAGTTTCCAAATCGGTCCTTCTCTATAGAGAAAAATGGGAAATTTTTTGTATTATAACCATCATGGAGGTAGAATGTATGGGACAAAGCAAAGTAATTGCCATGAATAACTTTACTTACACATAACTCTGGACAAACACACATAATCGGCATTTCCTTCATCTTGATATAATATTTCCATGATGGGAAGATACACACATAAGATTTAACAACATCAAATCGATAGATGCTAAACTATGAATGGATGGTTGTGCTTCCTCCACGGAATAGGTGTACTAGCCGGTGGAGTTGGGGTTATTGTGGTAGTCTTGGCACTTTGGAGCCTGGAGCTGCCTTACTAACTGCTCTTGTTTGGGAGGTCTGTGGTGGAGATGGTGATGTGTCAACAGGAACTGGGTTACTATCTGCTGGGGTTGGGGCTAGATTGGGTGAAGCTGGTTCTCTGTTCATCGCAGTAGGGGTAAAACCTGCGAGAGTCTGGGTTATGTGTGGCAGGGCTGGTTCTCGTGCACGTACAACCAGGGTGCTATCTCCACCAAGAGGTAGCACTGTCTTATTTGAAGACCGTGTTTTTACTCCGTTAGATACTGCCATCATCCGCTCCAATTCAAATGGCTGATAAACAGGAAGCATAGTTGAATGTACATACATTGTATGAGAGACAGATGCAATAGATAGTGTGGAAAAAAGAGGGCATTAAATCATTGACATGTATATTGTTTAACTAAAACGGATAGCTTGACATAATTTCACATATATGATGTCTATCTAAACTGGATAGCATATAATAACATAATTCAAAGATATGATGACTGACTAAACAGGATCGCATGACATAATTCACATACATGTTATCTAAGTAACCAAGATCGCATGATTTAATTCACATATGTGACTTATATGCTAAGCGGAGGGCATTCGCATATATGATGTCTGAACTAAAAACATGGTGTTGAATATTGTGTATATGATGTCTAAACTATGCAATGCAAGACACCATATGCATGATATGAGCAGTAGAACCGTGCCAAGTTAGAGCATACACCTCGGTGGGGGAATAGGACTGGTCATCTGTCTTTGAATCCATCTCTAAGGAGCTATCGGGACCCAGCAATAGATTTGCTTCGACAGGTAGCACTGTCTACTATGAAGGCCTTGTTTTCACTCCAGATTTTTCCATCACCCACTCAAATGGCTGATTCACAGGAAGAGTAGTTTAATGTACAAACATTGTCGACAAATGAAAATTTAATGAACAAAAGGATGGGCTAGATATCATTCAAATATATGATGCCTGGTTAAACATGATGGCATTGCACATTTCACATATATTATGGCTGGCTAAAAGACATGAGACTGCATAATTCCCATATATGATATTGAAACTAAGCAGGTGGCATTAAAACATGTCTAAACTAAGCGGATGACATATATGATGTCGAAAGTAGGCCTTTGCAAGGCAACATATTCATGATATGACTAACATCATCATGCCAAGTTAGAGCAAACACCTTGGGGGTAAATTGGAGTGGTCGATTCGCGTGCGAATCCGCGCCGAGCAGATATCTTCCTCTGGATTACAATGCGGAGAGGGGGGGAGGGTTTGCCATTGAACCCACCATGGAGTGATGTCTGCATGACATTGTATTGCCGCGCAAAACTCTTCTCTTTTTCTCTACATGTTTAGCATGACTGTGTATAATATCCGACATGCATACAAAAAATATAGTGAGATAATGTAAGGAGAGCATGAAGAAATCTAGAGTAATGGTAACAACCAGTGGATGGATCCAAAAATAATGATAGCAGGCTGATGATTGCTTTAATTTAATAAAAAAACAGATGATGATTGCCTTACTATTTGTTTCCCACCCAAGATGAACAACATAGGCATACCCTAGGTGAACCAGATATTAGACAGAGATACTATTCATTGCTGCCTCGATATGTGCCCCACAACTAATATAGAACTCAAGTTTGAACATCAATTTGGACCTGACTTGGAGTCTAAGAGGTGAACAGGACAATAAAGTAGCAGGTAATATTAAGAAATGCATAACATAAGCAGAAACAAAAGAGTGTGACCTCTCTTGTGGACCCGTGTTGTCGGGTGGTAGGTGCGACATATGCCAACGGGTGGCTTATCATTGTGGGAGCCAATAAGATGTCGCCGGTGCCTAGAAACGGGATGAGGCGTAGACATGCACGCCGGGCGAATCTTACCCGACTTGAGGGGCTCTCCGTGGAGATAACACCCCTCTTTGCTGCTGCGGGGTCTCCGCATGGTCACTAGATGAACAAGTGGCTACAAGGTGCTCCTTGAGCTGTTTGATGAGAGGAAGAAGAAAGGCTAGGCTAGCTCTCCTCTTCCTCTATGTGGTGTCTAAAACTCTCTCGAGATCAACCCTTTGCATCGATGCCACGGGGTTTATATAGGCCTACCCCGTGGGTACAATGGTAATCCGGCCGAGCACGGGCCCCAGCCGTCGGCGTCTACATTCGGCTTCTCCGTCGGCCGCTGAGGGCCCGCATGACTGGTGGGTCCCGCCGCTGCCGGCTCTTTGGTCGACAAGCTGGCCCCACCGCCGAGGGCCCGGTCGGGGCTGGTTCTTGTGCCTCAATCCTGATGTGAGGGCTTTGTCGGGGTAAGCATGGCTCTGATGCCGCCGTCTTGGCGGCGATCACTGTAACCTCACCTCGTCTTGTCTCCTTAATGAGGCGCCTCCTTGAGGAGGGAGTAAGCCCGGCTATGGAAGCCGCCACATCTCGAGCCGATCGGGGGAGGTGAGCACTTGCCAGGCATCTCTCGGCGGAGGGCCCGCCACTTTGTGGGTCGTCTTGACAACCCGTCGCGTCGATGTCATGGTCAACATGGCATGATGCCATGCAGACGGGAGGCAGCCACCCGTCTGGCGCCTGTGTGGCCATCGTGCTCCGGGATCTGAGGGTGGCGAGGCTTCACCGTATGTACGCCCGTTCCATCACCGTTTTGTGGCGCGAGATACGAGGTGCAGCCTTGGCCGCTGCAGGGGCGGCTTCTTGGTCGGCCTTTTCGTGGCTTCGCTCCACTCGGCCCTCTGGTAGCGGCTCCTTGGAGCCGGCCCTCTTGTGGCCTTCTTCCTGTAGGTTTTGGGGCCGGTCCGCCTCCTGACAGCTGGCCTGAGGGTCAGCCGGCCGGCGGAAGGCGGCCCCGCGTCTTGGATGTTGGACGGCTTGATTGGCTTATAACTTTTTCAGAGGTCCCAGGGGGAGCCGGCTAGGCTACCCGTGGTCATTTACTCTGACAGTAGTCCCCAAAGCTGATTGAGCTTCAAGGCTGAAAGGAGGACGAGAAGCTCGATCAGCTTCCTGTCCCGAGGGGCCGGCAGCTAGGAGCCGGCCCTGAGTGGCTGTGCCGTCTTCGGGAAGTTCTGCAGCCCGAAGGTGAGTACGCGAGCCGAATCGCGCGTTGACCGCGCGCCACCCTGCACGCCACGTGGCCAGAAAGGCATGCTAGCCCACGCGCGTGACGGGATGTCGCCGCAGGCTGGGGCCCGCCATACCTAGGCCTCGGCCCATGCCCGGATCCTCTGTGGCCCGAATGAACCGCTCGCCTTCCCGCAGCGGTTTCAGCACGCCTTTAGGGCGCAATAATCGCGGGACATGGGGGAGTGGGCGTAGTTAATTCCATGTTCCCCCACGCCTCGCTTCCTCGGCTCCGCCGCACGAGCCTATAAGTAGGGGAGGAGGGCGGCGAGAGCGCTTCGCACGCCGCCCTCGCCCCAACCTTCCCTCTACCTCCTTCTCCTTTCTTCCGCCGCCGCAGCGCCCTCACCACCGCGCCGTTCCGCCACCGCAGCGCCCTCACCACCGCGCCGTTCCGCCGTCGACCCTCTTGGTCTGCCGCGGCTCCTCTGCAGCGTGGATGTGCTCTCCGCCTCCGTGCCTCTCTCGCTTCCTCTTGCTCCCATGGCGCTATCTAGCTCGTGGGATGGCTCCAACATCCACGAGGACCACATTGATTGGCTTTGCAAGATGAGGCGGTTGCAGGCAAGGCTACTGCAGACCCGCCTCGCACTGACAGGCGGAGGTTTCACTTGGCGCCGGAGGAGGCGAGCAGGTCATCTTCCTTCACTTGCTTGCTGCTGGCGGCCTCGGCCTGCTGGTGGCGGGTTCTTCGCTCCTTCCTCGAGTTCTACCGCCTCGGCCGCATCATCTCACCCCAACACGGTGATGCTTCTTGTCGGCCATCGTCACCTCAGGCGAGGTTTTCTTGGCGTCCTACCCACCCTTGAGCTCTTTGGGGAGTTCTTCCGGTGCAAGATTGGCACCGTCTCATGGTGTGCCGCCCCTGTGGCGCCATCATCGCCATGCGGAGGTCAGCCGACAACAACCCTTTTTCCGCCTATCCGCTGATCCGGTCGGTGAAGCTCGCAGCAATCATACTTCTATGTGAAGAACGCCTGCCGCAAGGCGACTTCAATAATCTGCCGGCTTACGTGGCCCGCCCGCGCTGAGGCAGCCGTCTTGGTCCTACTGAGCCAGGTCGCTCTCCTGGTTGGGAACACCGCGGTCACCGGCTCGGGTGATGATCAACGGAGGGCTTGGTCGGGCCGACCTGGTCGCCCGCCGTGGGCGCGGGTGCTCCGCTCCAAGGCGGCCGCGCATGATCTGCGGATGGCGGCCGCCGACCCATGCCGGTGAGCACCCGGGAGATGCCTCGTGAGGTGTCTTACATGGTGAATTACATCTCAACTGCAGGCTCACGAGGTGGCGATATGGCAAGGCGCCGTATTCTGGGCTGATCCCCGCCTGTGGTGAGTTTTCCTTCTTTTCTTCTTCTTTTGTTGTCGGGTTCGTGGCGGCCGACTTTTGACTAATCGGCTTATCTTTGGCGAACCCCATTCTTGACCGGTGGCAGGGCGCAGAGCTGGCGCCGATTATGGCCGACCGTCACGGTGGGCGACCCGGCGACCAGATCTGGGGGCAGCCGCCATGGGCGGCGCCATAGTCGGAGTCGGGGAGAGGCAAAGCGCCCCCAGGCTTCGCGGCCGGCAGGACTGGCCGGACGATGATGAAGCGATGCCATCCCATGCCGCCAGGCCGGCGGCCGATCGCTAAGCGAGACCTTCACCCGCGCCCGGCTACTCGGAGTGGTATGCGCAAAAACATCGAAGCGGCCCGGTCTCTTCGGCAGCCGGCGAAAAAACCAAAGGCTCCACGGTGGCGACCAAGCGGGACGAGGCGGTCGCGAAAGCGGCCCGCTTCCACAAGGTGGTGAAGCAGCCACAGGCGGTCTCGGCGTAAGTGTTGAACGTCTCCTGCTTTCTTGTTGTCTTCTTTGGTTGAGGCTCTTTTGAACCTTCTTCTTGATTTGCTAGTCAGGGCGCCGCTTTCCCTCAAACGGGTTGATGCCGCCTCCATAGTCGGACCGACGGGAGGGTCTTCGAGCTCCCGCCGCGTGGATCCCTGCGCCGACCTCATGGAAACAGGCGAGCGGAGCGCTGGAGGCGGGAGGAGCGAGAAGCGGAGGAGGAGGGCCGTCCAGGGAGGCGGAGAAGTCGGCGGCGCAAGCCGCCTGCGACCAAGGCACAGGCGGAGGCATGCGGCACGGAGAGAGGAGGTGGAGGCCTGCATAATCAGCCTCCATGAGTTGTTATTCCTCTTGGCGCCATGGCTCCCAACATCCCGTTCCCCGTCGGAGGAAGCCGACGCGACCGGCGGTGATGGAGAGGAGGGAGGATGGCGTGACCATCACAGGGGAGGCGCCACGGTCGGCGCCCATTGGAACAGGCAAGGCGGCCGACCTGCTGCGGCGCTGAGCAGCCAGTTGAGAGGCGAGTCGTGGCGCGGGCGGATCTTGTGGTGCGATCGCCGCCTCGCCTTGTAGCTGGAGTAGGCGTCCTCGGCGCGGAACCCGCGAGAGAGCTCGGCGCCAGCTCGGCGGCTCAGGACACAGGGCGGCGGCGCGCCAAAGCGTCGTCCGTGGGCGTAGCGATGGAACGACCGAAGCTGAGCGTGGCGGCCTTGGAGGTCCGGCGCTTGACAGACCAGGCCGCCGGCCTGCGGTACACCAGGAGTTTCTTACTACGCGAGTGGTCATCCGGGTGAGTCTTCCGGCCTTGGTCGATTTCTTTCTTGATTTCTTCCGTGGTGGCGCGTCAGTGCCCTGCACCGAGTGTAGTCCCGAGTTTGAGTCGGCTCTTTGGCAGTGGCTTGGAACTTTTAGCGTGCCTTGGCGGCAATCTTATTCTTATTCACCTCCGTCTGATTTTTAGAATATCACAATCTCATGCGGCTGCCTTCAACTCCCAGGCCGGAGCTGAGCCAAAAGGTCGCCGACGACTAATAGCGGGTGAGTGCTTTGTTTCTTTTTATCTCATGTGGGGTACGTCAACGCTCCAGGGTGTAGTCCCAGATTGGCCGATCACGCTGGCGATCGGTCGGATCTTCCTTGACGATTCTTCCTTATTTATTTTCCTTTTCTCCATGCTTGCGAGAGGCTAATGCCGACTTGAGGGAGCAGCTAGGCGGGGCCCAGACCGCCCTTCGTGCCAAGGAGGCTGAGTGCGCTTGGCCCAGAACGAGCGACCGCCTGGCCAGAGCGGCCGACCAGGAGGAGGGCCATAAAGTGCCTGAAGAAGGCCTGAACAGCGAGGCCGCCCTTAAGGCCGAGTTCGAGACCGAGGCGGCGGGCTGGGCTAAAGCGAGGCAAGCGCCGAGAGGGCTATGGGCCAGGGTTGAGGATCCGATCGATG
The DNA here is from genome assembly GCA_021605205.1 of Aegilops longissima. Classification (NCBI taxonomy): domain Eukaryota; kingdom Viridiplantae; phylum Streptophyta; class Magnoliopsida; order Poales; family Poaceae; genus Aegilops; species Aegilops longissima. Next base: position 389,678,341 of record CM038676.1, read on the forward strand.
GTAAGCCGCCTTCCTTTTCACCTTTTGCTTGCCCCTTGCCCTCTTGTTTATCTTGATTTTGTGCTGTTTCTTTGTTCTTCCATGAGATTACTTTCCTGGTTACTCCGTCGCGCCAGCCAAGCCATCGAGGCCCACCTTGAGGCACGCCGGCAAGCAGGAGTTGAGATCGCGCCAGATGCCAGACCGGACGCTTGAGGAGCAGCTTTTGGCAATCCAGCCCAGCGCAGCTGCTCACCGCATGCTCGCGCGTCTTGGCGTCTTGCGCAAGTGCTGACCGCCCTCTGGCCCGGCGAGGCGATTCCCCGTACCCCCAGTCGGACTGCCGACTGGCTGGGGGTTGCGGTTGGCCGCTTCAAGGTCTGGAAGGCTTCCGCTGCTCGGTCCGGCGCCAAAGGGCGTATTGGAGTTCGTTCGAGCCTGGTATCCTGGCTGAGCTTGGGCCAGTGAGCACTGGAGCAGGAGGCCGGCGAGAGTTAGTGGCGGTGCGGCGGCTATCATCCAGCGCGCTTGGCTATCGCCGAATATAGCGACACCAGCATTTTGCTCCTGAGGTGAATGACAACGGCGTCGCCCAGCCAGAGGAGTGGTTCGGGCTGAACCCGGCGGAAGGTGAGGACTTGGCGGAGGAGATCGCTTCCTGACGGCGAAAGACGAAGAAGGGAGGCGAAGGCGTTGTGCCCGGCAACCAGCGACCAGCCAGCTTGACCTGATCGTGCCTCCAAGAGCGAGGCAGCCAGCTGGCTGCCGTGCCGAGGTGATGACCAGGCTGAGACCCGCCAGCCGGCCACTCCTCCGGCCAGCACTGCCGCCTCCGCCGACCTGCCCGACTCGCCTATCGCTCCCTTGGCCTGATCTGCCGTTCTTGCTTTCCTGCTGTTACTCTTTGAACAAATTTTTATTAAACTTGCAAAGTTCCACCCACTGGGGGTGTATTCAAACTATGTTGAATGCCGGCCTCTCGAAGGCTTTTGTGTAAATATAATTATGCATGTGTTTGGCTTCCATTCGAATTTTCTTTTTATACTTAGGCTGTTTCCTTTGCCGCCTTCCCTTGGTCGCCGCCTTCCCAGCCGAACAGCTACTCTGCAGTCTGTGGCTGGGGAGGAACTTGGCCATTTGTGGGAAGACAAGTACTTGAGCTTTCTTGGATTGTGGCAAGGTGAAATGGGAAGCCGGCCGGCCGGCTACTCTGGTAGCCGGTCGGCGATGGGAGGAAGCCGGCTTTTGTTATACGAGTTCGTTAGTCCTTAGCCGTTTTTCGTGTGGGCATCCTTTCCTGCCTTTGACTCTTGCCAGCCGGACAGTCGGTTCTTCGAGCTGCGACTTTCGACAAGAGGGGGTTTGGGTGCCGGCACACTACTTGTCTGACTGCAGGTGGAACTTGAATATAACTCAAATGCGGCGGTCCCGGGCCGACTAGTCGAACCGGTGCGGACGAGGAGGAAGAATGTACTGACATAACCATAAGCATGATACTCGTCATTCATAGATAAAAGGTGGCAGTCCCCGAGTGCTCCTCGGGGGGCCTATTGTCTCATACTTAGTACAAAAGGTAGCGTGATACATACTGCATTTTAACTGTAAAATCTTGGAGGAGGTTGGCGTTCCATGGTCGTTCCGACTCCTTGCGGAATCATCTCTCTTCGTGCCTTGACTTACGTGCGTCGATCGGGTAGTAGGAGTCGTTTCCCAATGCTCTGCCGATGTGAAGGGCCTTCCCAAGGGCCGAGAGCTTGCGCTGGCGGCTGTTACACTGGATCAGCGGAGCACAAGGTCACCCTCTTGAAAGGATCTTGGCTTGACCTTCCGGCTGTGGTAGCGGTGCAAGCCCTGCTGGTAGATGGCGGACCGGCTGAGGGCTAACAGTCGGCTTTCTCCCAACAAGTCGACGCTGTCTTCTCGTGCCTCTTTGGCCTCTGCTTCCGTGTACATGGTCACCCGAGGCGAGTCGAACTCGATGTCAGTTGGGATGACAGCCTCGGCACCATATACAAGGAAGAAAGGGGTGAAGCCGGTTGACTTGTTCGGGGTAGTGCGCAGACTCCAGAGGGCGGCCGGCAGCTCGTCGAGCCAACAGCCGGCTGAATGCTCTAGTTGCACGTCCAGTCGGGCCTTGATGCCGGAAAGGATGAGGCTGTTGGCTCGCTCAACTTGGCCGTTTGACTGCGGTGGGCAACGGACGCTAGGTCCAGTCGGATTCCCTGCGTCGCGCAGAAACGTGCCAATGCTCCCTTGGCAAAATTCGTGCCGTTGTCGGTGATGATGCTGTGTGGCACACCGTACCGAGTTGTAATATCTGCGATGAATGTCACGACAGTCAGCCCATTCAGCTTCTTAATCGGCTTTGCTTCGATCCACTTGTAGAATTTATCCATGGCGACGAAAGCAGATGTGTCATGCCGCCGCGCCCGTCTTGAAACGGGCCCCATATCCAAATCCCCATACGGCAAAAGGCGGGTGAGGGAATGGTCTTGAGTGCCGCTTGGCAGGTGTTGCTTGGAGCTGAATACTTGGCACCCTTTGCAATGTTTGACCAACTCATTGGCGTCATCCAAAGTAGTCGGCCAAAAGAATCCATGGCGGAAAGCTTTGGCAACGAAAGTGATCTTGAGGCTGCGTGGTGGCGCGATTATGGTGAATGTCCTTGAGGATTGCTATGCCTTCTCGGCTCGACGCAGTACCTGGAGGACTCGGTGACACCTGCGTCGACGAGCTCTCTCGTTAACAATTGTATATGCTACGGCTCGGCGTTGGACTTGTCTTGCCGCGATCTCGTACGGCCGCAGTTCTCTCGTTTACCGGAGAAGTTGAGGATGGGCTGAGCCCATGGTGGAGCTGTGACTTCTTCTATAGCCAACACAGCTCTGCAACTGTGGCGGTGGGCTGGGTGGTGAAGAGCTAGAGTCGGCCACCGCCTGTGGTGTTGATGCAGTCCTCGGCCGACTCATCAGTCCCAGGCGGGTTCAAGTCCCGGCCGGCGATGCGACTATGGCAGTCCCCGCCGCCCTATCGAAGTCCCGGGCCGCCCGCTTGGTTCCCTAGCTGGATCCGCTGCGTCGAGGTTAAGCACGAAGATGGAATCGGATTACGGAGATGGCTTGATAGACGGCTTGGAGGAGGCGTTGGAGAGAGCGCCGGTTGGTATAGCTTGTCGAGTGGAGCCTATTCGTGCGGTGGCATCTGCTTGCTCGTTGTCGGCCCGTGGCCGTGGAGGAACTCGCATCCTTCAAAATACCCGCTGATTTGTTTGAGCGAGAAGCGGTAGCTTGCCATGTTGCGTCCTTGGCGCCCCGTGCGCCAGATGATCTGCTGGACCACCAAATCCGAGTCGCCATAGTACGGGATCCGGCGGATGCCGAGTCTTTAGCCAGCGAGCCGAAGTGTATGAGCGCCTCGTACTTTCGCCACATTGTTGGAGGCGGCAAAATGAATTTGCAATGTGTATCTGAGTTTGTCGCTTTGGGAGAGGTGATGATGATGCCGATTCCCAAGCCGGTCGCGCATCTTGGACCCATCGAAGTGCATCCGCCAATGAGTGGAGTCGGGAGCCGGGCGGCGGTACTGGAGTCTCGCCCAATGACGAGGAAGTCGGCCAATGCTTGGGACTTGATGGCGGTCGAGGCTAGTAGAAGATCGTAAGGGGCCAGCTCAATGGCCCATTTTGCCACTCCGCCGGATGCGCCCCTGATGCCTATGATCTCGGCGAAGGGCGGTGCATACGACCGTGATGGGTGCTCTTGAAAGTAGGGCTTGAGCTTCTTGGCGTGAAGTACACACCATAGTAGATCTTACGGTAGTGCGGGTAGTTCGCTTGAGGTGGACAGACTTCACTTAAGTAATACACCGGTCTCGGACTAGCTGAGCTCGGCCTTCTTCCGGCGCCGACCACGATGACGGTGCCGACCACCCGCCGGTGGTGCCAATGTAAGGAGCATGGGCTCTTTCACCGGAGCTGCTAAGACAAAGCGGCGTGGCCAGCATCTTCTTTAGCTCGTGGAAAGCTTGGTCGGCTTGGTCGCTCCACTCGAAGTGAGTGGTTTTCTTCATGAGTCGGTAGAGGGGAGAGCCTTTTCCAAGCCGGGCCGATAAAGCGGTTCAGGAGGCTGGCACCCGATAAACTTCTGGACGCCTCGCAGCTTGGTGGGAATCTCCGTTCTTCAATGGCTTTGATCTTTCTCGGTTGCATTCAATGCCGCTTCGGAGACCGGGAGGCCTAGAAGTTGGCTAGCCGTACTCCAACACGCATTTCGGGTTGAGCTTGTTCAAAACCGCGCAGGTTCTCAAATGTTTCCTTGAGGTCATCTAGCAAGGTGCTGCGCTTCTCCGATTCACCACGATATCGCTTACATAGACGCATTTCGCCGAAGTTGCTTGAGGACGCATTTCGCATGCAACGCTGAAAAGTGGCACCGCATTTCTTAAGCCGAATGTCATAGTCGTGCAGCGTAAAGCTCTGAATGGCGTGATGAAGGCGGTCTTCAGCGGTCACCGGGTCCAACTTTATCCGTGGTAGCCCGAGTAGGCATCCAAGAAACTCGATGGCTCGCATCCAGCTGTGGAGTCTATCACTTGATCAATCCTTGGTAGGCGAAGGGATCTTTGGGGCAGGCTTTGTTGAGGCTTGTGTAGTCTATACACATGCGCCACTTGTTATTCTTCTTGAAGACGAGGACCGGGTTGGCAAGCCACTCCGAAAGAACACCTCGATTATGAAGCCGGCCGCCAGGAGCCGGGCTATCTCTTCTCCTTCGACAGCCGGCGGAGGGGCTGCTTGACTGATTTTGCATCCGCTCGGACGTGTAGCTTGTGCTCGGCGAATTCCTTCGGAACACCCGGCATGTCCTTGGGGGACCATGCAAAGATGTCCCGATTCTCACGGAGGAAATCGACGAGATCGCCTTCCTATTTGCTGTCCAGGTTTTCCCCAATGACGGCAAACCTTTCTGGGTGCTCTGGGTCCAGAGGTATCTTCTTCGTTTCCTTGGCCGGCTGGAAAGAACCTTGGGCATCACATTCCTTGGGGTCGGGGGACAGGGCTGGCTCCTTGCCAGCCATGGCCATGACTTGGTCCAATATCTTCTTCTCTTCAGCGATCACAAGGGACTCGGCCAGCCGGCTGCTGGCTGCAGCGCACTCGGAGGATTTCTTGTAATCGCTGGCTATGGTGATGATGCCCTTGGTACTTGGCATCTTCATCTTGAGGTAGGCGACTGGGTATGGCCATGAACTTGGCCGAGCAGGTCGGCCAAGCAGTGCATGATAGGGGCTCTCAAGGTCCACCACTTCGAACCAGATTGCTTCTCGGCGGAAATGATCCTTGTCTCCAAAGAGAACATCTATCTTGATCTTGCCGATTGGTGAGCAGGATAGGCCGGGTACAATGCCATGGAACACGGTCCGACTTGGCATGAGGTGCTTGGTCTTGATGTTTAGCTTTTCCATGGTGTCGCGGTACATGATGTTGATGCTGCTCCTGCCGTCTATCAGTACGCGGGAGAATCGGGCAGCAAGCCTGTCTGTTGCTAGGGTGGCCTCCAAAACCAATGCATAAGAGCCCGGGCGGCATCATCTCTGGGTGGTCGGCCCGGCCCACCGATAGGCCTTTCTCGACCAAGCATGTACTGGGTTGTTGGAGGCGACCGCTGACTTCTTGGTGTTGCTGGCGCTTACGCCGTCTTCAGTTGGCTTGTAAAGATGACATAGGCGGCATGCTCGTTGGGGAACTCGTCTTGGACGGCCCCGACTGCCGGTCGAGCGGCCGGCTATTGAGGAGCCAGAGGCGGCTATCCAGCTGGCGGAGGTAGCACCACTATCCTTCGCTTTGGTGATTCTGGTGAGCCAGCTGGCACTTCCGGTCGTGGTTGGACGGCCGCGCCGCTGTGGAACTTGCATGGGGCGCCAAGGGCCCGCTCAGAGGAAAGGCGGCTGCCAAGCCGGCTTGCCGCCGCTTCTTGGCGCGGGCCGCCCCTCGGGCTGACTGTCGTAAATGCTCAGGCCACCGCCGACCGGGTCAAGGCGTGCATTGGCCCTTGCGCTTGTTGTCGTTTCTGGTACCGACGTCGGCTGGAGTCGCCAATGGGCGTTTTGGGAGCCGGGTTGAGTACCTTCGAGGCGCCCACCCGGAGCTCGGTTTTCATCTAGGAGTCGGTGGTGGCGATTTGTCCGCTATGACTAGTAGCTCGCCGAGGTAGTCGGCTCGCTGCAGAAGCTTGTGTTGAGGAGGGTGCCTACTCGCACCCGGCGTGAAGTACTCTATGGCTTGAACCTCGTGCACCCCTCGCAGGAGTTGCGGCTCCGCCCAGCAAGGTGAGGTAGTCGCGAGTCGACTCGGTGGGTCCTTGTACGACAAGGAGAGCTGTCTGGGCTTGGGAGCCCGCTTGTAGGTGCCGGTGAAGGCGGATGAAGGCTTCGTGAAGTCTAGCCAACTGCTGATGCTATACGGCTTGAGGCTGTTGGAGCCAGGTTCACGCCTGCCTTGAAGCATGAGGGGCACAGATTTCACGGCAACGCGCTGCTGCCGTTCGCTATGCCGATCGGGCGGTGGAGTAGTCGATCAGCCAATCCTCCGCTTCACAGAGCTGTTGTACTTGGGCGTGTTCTTTGGGAGCGAAACCTTTAGGGAAGGGCTCGTCGCGGATGCGGGGGCGAAGCAAGGCGGGCCGACATCGTCTTCTTCTTCCAATGCTGTGGATCGCGCTTAGCGGTCAATCCAATGGCGGGCGTTGTTGCCGACTTTTCACGGCGCCTAGTCGGCGCCGAGAGTCGGATGCGTGATAAAGCGGCGGGTGGATATCTTTCGCGAGGCGGAGGAGGAGGCGGGTTGCCTCGCCGCCCACGGCTCGAGGACGGCCTTCGCCGCGCGCAATGGAGATCCGGTTCGCTGCGGTGGCAGCCGCCTTTTTCCCGCTGGCGCATGGTGTTGCCTCCACGGTCGGCGTGGCGTGACGCCACGCCGTGCTCTTCAAGCGGGAGGGCTTTTCGGCGCTGGCGCCGTCTTTCATGCCGCTTCTGCGGCCGTGCCAATTAGTTGCTGGATGCGTTTAGCCATAGGGGAGCTTCGCGGGCCCTAGTCCGTTCAGCTCTTCTACGGCCGCATGGGCGGCGCATAGGTTCTCGAGGGGCGTGGCGATCGGGCGGTCTGCTCCCGCATGTCGGCGATGGCGATCGCTGCCGCTTTCTTGACGACGCCGATTCGCTCGCCCATCGTGGGGTGGCGGCCAAAGGCGCGCGGTCGACTTAGCTACCGGTGAGCCTCGCGAGGCGCCTCATGGAAGCTGTCCTCCGCCCTCCGCAGGAGGGCGAGGCGGCACGCTTCCAAAGGCTCGGCGTCGCCGTCGGCGGGAGGGGCGAACAGGTCGTGCATCGCCGCTTGCAGGGCGTCGTGGGCGTTCTCGCCAGAGGGGCCGCCGTGACTGATGACCAGCACCTCGGTGATGGCACTGCCACAGCTGTCGGCTTGGGGGAGCGGGTCGTTGAAGATCACAACGTTGGTGGGGAAAGCGTCGAGTGATGCCGTGTCGGAGTCGACAAGCATCGGGTCGGTGGAGCCAACCGACTCCAAATCCACGGCAGGCTCGCTGGATAAGTGGAGTTGGTCAAGGAGGCTGACGAGGTGGCTCTGGGGGCAGCCTGTGCCCGCGTCAGAGGCGGGCTCGTCGGAGATGCGAGCCTCTCCAAGAAGATTGGTGAGGCAGCTCGCAAGAAGCGCCGCCGACGCTTGCAGCCTTGTCGGGAAAGCGCCATCGGGCGGCTGGCTGGCTACGCCATTGGGAAGAAGAAGGTTCCCCGTAACAGATCTCCGGACGACGGTGCACCTGGCCCCATGGTGGGCGCCAAATGTCGGGTGGTAGGTGTGACATATACCAACGGGTGGCTTATCATTGTGGGAGCCAATAAGACATCGCTGTGCCTGGAAACGGATGAGGCGAGACATGCATGCCGGGCGGATCTACCCAGCCGGGGCTCTCCGTGGAGATAACACCCCTACTGCTGCTCCGCGGGGTCTCCGCATGGTCACTAGATGAACAAGTGGCTACAAGGTGCTCCTTGAGCTGTTTTATGAGAGGAAGAAGAAAGGCTAGGCTAGCTCTCCTCTTTCCTCTTTGTGGTGTCTAAAACTCTCGAGATCAACCTTTGCATGGGTGCCCTGGGGGTTTATATAGGCCTACCCCGTGGGTACAATGGTAATCCGCTGGGTGGGGCCCTAGCCGTCAAGATCTACATTCGCCAAGCCTCCGCCCGCCGATGGGGGCCCGCTGACTGGTGGGTCCCGCAGCTGCCGGCCCTTGGTCGACAAGTGGCCCCACCGCCGAGGGGCCCTCGTCGGGGCTGGTTATCTTGTTGCCTCAATCCCGATGACGAGGGCTTTGTCGGGTAGCATGGCTACACAGTGCCGCCTTTGGCAGCGATCATCGAGCCTCACCTCGCCTTGTCTCCTTAATGAGGCGCCTTCTTGAGGGAGGGTAAGCCAGCTATGGGAAGGCGGCCACATCTCAGGCCGACTGGGGGAGGCCAAGCCACCTTCGGGCATCACTCTGGCCGGAGAGGCCCGCCGCCTGTGGGTCGTACTGACAACCCGTCGCGTCTGATGTCATGGTCAACATGGCAACAGGCAGCCACGACGGGAGATGGCCGCCCGTCACGGTGCATGTGGCCATAAGCATGGGATACGGGGGTGGCAGTTTCACTCCTAGCCACGCCTGCTCCATCACCGTTATGTGGGCGCAGATTCTGAGGGTGCGGCCTTGGCCGCTTGCCGGGGGGCCGTCTTCTTGGAGTCGGCCTTTTCGTGGCCGGCTCCGCGGAGTCGGCCCTCTGGTAGCCGGCTCCTTGGAAGCCGGCCCTCTTGTGGCCTTCTTCCTGTAGGTTTTGGGGCCGGGCCACCTCCTGACAGCCGGCCTGAGGGTCAGCCGGCCGGGGGAAGGCGGCCCCGCGTCTTGGATGTTGGACGGCTTGATTGGCTTATAATTTTTTCAGAGGTCCCAAGGGGAGCCGGCTAGGCTACCCATGGTCATTTACTCCGACACGTGTACTCCTCAGGTTCATCTGCTGAGTCGATGATTGTCGGTGTCAAAACCGGCGGATCTCGGGTAGGGGGTCCCGAACTGTGCGTCTAGGCGGATGGTAACAGGATACATGGGACACGAGGTTTTACCCAGGTTCGGGCCCTCTTGATGGAGGTAAAACCCTACGTCCTGCTTGATTAATATTGATGATGTGTGTTACAAGAGTGGATCTACCACGAGATCAAAGAGGCTAAACCTAGAAGCTAGCCTATGGTATGATTGTTCTTCGTCCTATGGACTACAGCCTGTCCGGTTTATATAGACACCGGAGAGGGCTAGGGTTACACAGAGTCGGTTACAATAGTAGGAGATCTACATATCCGTATCGCCAAGCTTGCCTTCCACGCCAAGGAAAGTCCCATCCGGACACGGGACGAAGTCTTCAATCTTGTATCTTCATAGTCTTGGAGTCCGGCCGATGATGATAGTTCGCTATCCGGACACCCCTAGTCCGAACTCCTCAAGAGCCCCGAACCGGCTTCAGCGACGACGAGTCCGGCGTGTATATTGTCTTCGGCGTTGCAAGGCGGGTTCTCCTTCAAACTTCATGTTCCCGTCGAATAGTGTCCGGCTTCCTTATAAATGTTGCGCTCCTTGGCTTCTCGCCCAATAATGGCCTTCTTCCACGTGTCGCATGAATGCGAAAGGCTGGGTATTTTTACATTTTACCCCTAGCCAGTGCGAGCAGAGCCGCCTATAAGAGAGGCGAGGATCTAGATCGAGCTCACACTATCCTCCATCCGCAAGTTCTCATCGAAGCGCCTCTGACAAAAATCCATTCAATCATGGATAGCCGACGCGGCTCCTCCTCTCGCGCTCCCAGCCCTAAGCCAGGAGATTGGGGGAGAGGCTCAGTTCCACACAGCAAGCTAGGGGCACTCCAAACCGAGGGATATCTTCCCCCAGCTTTCATGGTTCCGGTTCGAGCCGGGCTAGCCACCTACAAGGGTGGAAAGCAGGTGGAGAGCGTCCCCAACCCTTCCAAAGGGGAGCGGGTATGCTTTGTCCCCTATCTAATAAGGGGACTCGGATTTCCCATACATCCGTTTCTCCGGGGGCTCCTAGAGTTCTACGGACTCCAACTTCACCACCTCACGCCCGCCTCCATTTTGCACATCGCGGGCTTCGTAGCTTTTTGCGAGCTGTTCTTGGGCATCGAGCTCCATTTTGCGCTGTGGAAGAGATTGTTTTGTCTCGTACCCCGTTCTCATGAGGGGTCGATATATCAAGTGGGCGGAGCCGAAATATGGCACATCGCCGGGACCGGATATCTATCCGGCACCCCGAAGAAGGCGTCCGAAGACTGGCCTTCAAAATGTTTCTACATGGAGGACGCCCCTCTGCCAGATCCAGTCCGGATCGGCCTCCCGGAGTTCAACAATGCTCCCTTGAAGAAACGCCTGAGTTGGCGCCCGCGGAGCCCTCAATGGGAAGATGATAGGGCGTCCATTATCGATGGGCGGATTAGGTTATCGCCCACTTCGGATTGACCATGATTGGAGTCATGGCCACGTGCATTATCGAGGGTGCAGCCACTCAATATAGGGGCCACCCTATGTGGGATTTCAACGGGAAGATGACGCCACCCGTCATGGCCGCAAAGGGCCAGGCTCGCAGCCGATCCGCAAATATCCTGTCCGCTTGTACAAGGGAGAGGAGGAGGACTTCCTCCGCAAGAATCCGCTGAATGGATTTTCTATGAATAACCCTCGGAGCTGGGTAGCGGATGTTCATCTACCCGATCCATACTTTTAAAGTCAAGTATCTTACTCGTGATTTCGACGCAGAGCTGCGCCGGGGCGTGGAGGGCATCTGACCTAACTCCACAGCCCGAGGATCCGAACGATCCTTGATCCGACCTCGAAGAGGATCCAGACATAAAGGTGGAGCTGATTGACAGGGTGTTCCACCAACGTAGCATAGACCATGCCCTAGTCACCATTACGGCTGACTACCCCGGTTTGTTTCCGGCCTCCCAGGTGACTACGACCGAGGTCTGGACACCATAATTTGATCCGTGCTCAATTCTGACCATCCCATACTGATGGTGCATTGCAGGAGGTGCCTTTAAGGCGGGAAGCCGAACCAGCGGCCGACCAACAAGGGTCATCCGCCCAAAGAAGCGGAAGAGGAGTGCGACGCGAACCGAACGTCGCCGCAACGATGCGGAGCACCGTTATTTTTAAGGGAAGGATCCCCAGGAGGTATATTAATGCTCATAACTTTTCCAGAAAGAGCACTCGCCGGACAGTGTCCGGAGAGGTTGCCAATCAAGCCTCCGCCAGCCATGCTCTAACGCATGGTCCGGGAGGGGAGGCGAATACAAGGCATGAGCCGGACGCTCCTCCGACGGAGGATGCCGACAGGCTGTCCGCCACCCGATCTGAGGTGGAGAGCACCATGAATCACAGGCGTCGTCGGACAGTTCTTCGTGACGCGTGTCTCTCCCCGGAGGCGTTAAATGCCTTTGATGCGGGAAATGCGCACCTCCGTGCCGCTCAAGATGGGTTAACCAGAGCCACGGAGCAGTATGTGAAAGACATACGGGTAAGTAATTTTAATAGTTATATATGCCAGTAGCCCCCGATACTTAAAATAGTTGAAATAACTGATTTAAGGATCAATTATTATGCAGGATCTTATGGAGAAGAATACCCATCTGTCCCAGGAGCTCCAAGAGTGCAAGGCCCAACTTGAGGCCAAGATCGCCGCCACAGGGGAGCCACAGAGACCCCCACCGGTAAGACGACTTTGAAAAGATAATTATTTAACAAAGTGTGGCGTGAAATCTGACAATAATATTGCGGAGGCGCCGGACTAGATCCGAAAAGCAACAGCTACTGCGTCGACTAAAGGCGGCGAGAGGGTGCTTATGAAGGTGCAGCAGAGAGAAACAAGCTCCAAGATGCCCACACCCAGCGAGGAGAAGAGCTGAAAGGTGTTCGGGCCCACTATCCAGCTCCGTGAAGGAGAATCAGCGACTTCGTCATGGCATTTATAGTAAGTGCTTGAACAAATTCCTTTGAAAAGAAGAATTCGGCGAGGAAGTCAATTGATGTAAATATGTCTTTAGGTGTGCTCACAGTCGCCTCATGGAGAAATGCACAGGTCAACGGGTGACCAACTTCCCGAGCTGGTGCAATTGCTCGAACATGTTCGACAGCGATGAGTGGCGTCGTTCATGCTTTATGGCCATCCGCCTCCCTACCCGAGGGCCTTGGTGAGCTTGCTTGAGAAGCTTGTGAGCACGGCGACGCCTCCGTTTGTGGAAGATATCGGCTGCCGTCGTGGCGCCAGGAGGCTGGGCCATGGTGAAGACGCTACACCGAAGGTGACCCAAACCACATGGCGAGGTCGGACTGCGGGGCTGATGGGAAGGAGATCCTGTGAGCTTGATGTACGGCCAAGTAGAACTGGCATGAATATTCCCAACAGGATGTAAATTGGACAGCCCGTTAGATGGGATTGAGGAGGAGTGCAATCAGTCGGTTTGACGATGTAATTTGAAGAACCGGGGCATGCATGGAGTGTGTTCGGATACCCTTACGGTTATAAAAGAACCGGGCATGCATGGAGACAAGGCGTCGGGGTCATAATTGCTTTATCAGACAAGTGCCCAACTAGTTATGTTATATTACATGGTTAGTAAGAAACATCTTCGGGAGAATAGTTCCATTAAGGGTTCCTTTCCACAGGAGGCATGCCCTAAAGTGCAATGCCGGATCTGCGAAAATAGCGTAAAAAGCATCCGGGGCAGATAAATAAGTAAGTAATAAATCATCTTTCAAGTCACCGACCGAATATTCTCTTAAGAACGCTAGCTTTCGGCTTCACCTACCTGAGGTACACATCCGGTGACCCAGCAAGAGTAATCGCAGAGGTGCTCCTTTACCTCCTAGCCGAACAATCGGGAATGTAGGGGTAAGCATGAGCCGAACAACCCAGCTTGGCCAAAACTTAAGTCATATCGATGCATACAATGGTGAATAAAAGGTACATGCGGAAGTATGACACATGTATTGGGCATGAAGCCCGTATGAATAAGCTTCTGTTAAAGAAGCCCCCAGGTATAATGAGTGCTAGGAGCACATCAAGTGTGTGCGAACAAAGCGCAAATCAACCTATAAAAGGTATTGAAAAAAGAAAGTGGGAAGAAGGAGGGGGACAAGAGATAGTAAAAAATATAAGAAGGGTGGACGGGGGAGTGAGACGAACCCGGAGTCCAGCGTTAGGCGTAGAATCTTGGAGGCGGGCTGCGTTCCATGGGTTCGGCTCGAGTCGGTTGTCGGATCGTTCGTGAGGCGGTTTGCTCCGCCGGTCGACTTGGTCGATGATGAAGGGACCTTCCACTTGGGCTTAAGTTTGTCCTTTTTCTTGTCCGGCAGCGTAGAACAAGTTCGCCAACATTGTAAGTTTTGGCCCGTACTTCTCTGCTTTGATATCTTCGAGCCTCTGGCGATAAAATGCGGAGCGAGCCTTTGCCACGTCCGCTCCTCCTCTAAGGCGTCAAACTGTCCCGCCGATCCAACTCGGCTTCTCTTTCTTCGTACATGCGCACGCCGAGGTGAGTCATGAATTATATCGCAGGCGAACTGCCTCTGCGCCGTATACTCATGAAAAATGGTGTGAATCCGGTAGTTCGGTTTGGCGTGGTCCGCAGCCCCAGTCTGGTCGAGCTCCTCTACCCAGTGCGTGTTAGATTCCTTGAGGGACGGCACTAGTCTGGGTTTGATGCCGCTCATGATTAGACCATTTGCTCGCTCGACTTGACCGTTAGTTTGGGGGTGATAGACTGAAGCGTAATCGAGCTTGATGCCCATGTTTTGCACCAGAGTTTAACCTCATCGGCCGTGAAGTTTGTGCCGTTATCAGTGATGATGCTGTGGGGGACGCCAAAACGGTGTACTACCCGGATATGAAGTCTATCACCGGTCCGGATTCTGCCGTTTTAACGGCTTGGCCTCAATCCATTTGGTGAATTTGTCCACCATGACCAATAAGTATTTGTGCTTGTGGGTTCCCCTTTAAGGGTCCAACCATGTCAAGCCCCGGCACATGAACGGCCGGTAATGGGTATAGTTTTGAGGCGGTGGGTGGCATGTGGCTCGATTAGCAAAGAGCTGGCAACCGACGCATCGTTGGACTAAGTCTGAGCATCTGCCGGGCTGTCGGCCAATAAAATCCTATCTGGAAGGCCTTGCCTACAAGGGCCGGGCTGCAAGATGGTGCCCGCCGAGTCGGCGTGAATTTCAACCAGGAGATTTCGCCCTTCCTCTTGGAGATACACCTTTGAAGGACTCGGTTGTGCTTTTCTTATAAAGTTCTCCCTCATGGACCTTGTAGGCTTTAGATCGCGAACTATGCAGCGGGCCTCATTTTGGTCTTCGGGAAGTTCCTGCCGCATTAAGTAGGCTAGGAATGGTTCTGTCCACGGGGCAATTACTGCCATCATTTCGTGAGCTGAAGGTGTTATTTCATTGGCTGAGCCGCCGATTGCATCAGAACGGTCTGAGTTAGGTGATGCAGCTGGCTCCGGATTGTTATTTCCGGACTCCTCTTCCCATAATATGGATGGCTTAAAGAGCCGTTCCAGGAAGATGTTTGGAGGGGCGGCGTCTCGTTTCACGCCGATGCGTGCTAACACGTCTGCTGCCTGGTTATTATCCCGGGCTACATGGTGGAATTCGATTCCTTCGAACCGAGCTGACATTTTTAGGATGGCGTTGCGGTAAGCTGCCATTTTTGGATCTTTGGCGTCAAAGTCTCCATTTACTTGGGATATTGCGAGGTTTGAATCCCCGCGCACCTCTAGGCGTTGAATGCCCATGGAGATTGCCATCCGGAGGCCATGTAGAAGGGCCTCGTGTTGCCACGTTGTTGGAGTCCATGTACATTATTTGAAGTACGTATTGGATTGTGTCTCCAGTTGGGGACGTCGGACGACGCCAGCCCCAAGCCAGCCAACATTTTGGATCCGTCGAAATGCATGATCCGGTTAGATGCTAGCGCCGTACTCTTTAGGGAGTTCGGCTTCGGTCCATTCGTGTAACACCCCGGATTCGATGCGCCAGGTGTCAGTCAGTTATTCGTCGTCATTGCCATGTCATTTGCTTGCATGTTGCATTTTATCATGTCATCATGTGCATTTCATTTTGCATACGTGTTCGTCTCATGCATCCGAGCATTTTCCCCGTTGTCCGTTTTGCAATCCGGCACTCCTATGTCTCCCGGCGCCCCCTTTTGTCTCTTTTCGTGTGCGGGTGTTAAACGGTCTCGGAATGGACCGAGGTTTGTCAAGCGGCCTTGGTATAGCACCGGTAGACCGCCTGTCAAGTTTCGGGTCATTTGGAGGTCGTTTGATACTCCAGCGGTTAACCGGTAACCGCAAAGCCTCCTTCTCTTTGCAGCCCAACACCCTTCCAAAGTGGCCCAAAACCCAGCAAACTCCCTCCATGCTCTCGATCGTTCGATCACGATCGCGTGGTAAAACCGCACCTCATTTGGAGTCTCCTAGCTCCCTCTACCTATAAAACTAGCCCTCCCCGAAATTTGCGGATGAATTCGCGAGCGAAACCCTAGCCCGCTCCTCGCTTTGCGGACATGTCCGATCTGGGCGGACATGTCCGCCGCCTTCTGTCCAACGGCGAGTCGCCACGTGGCCTCCTTGCGCCCCAGCCTTCGCCGCCGCCTTCGCCCAAACCGCCAGCGCCCGGCGGCGCTTCGCCTCCGCCCGCGCCCGGCGTGCTCGCCTCGCCGCCGCCCGGCGGCCGTCGCCTCCGCCCGCCCGCCCGGCGCTGTCAGCCCGCTGCCTCGCGCGCCCGGCTGCTGCCGCCGCCCGCCCAGCGCGTCCCGCCTCGCCCGCCTCCTCGTCGTCGCCGTTTGGCCTTGCCCCGGCCAGATCCGTCCGGGAATGGGTGCCCCGCGGCCGGATCCGCCTCCTCCCGGCCTCCCCGAGCCTCTCCGACCATCTCCTCGTCTCCGGCGAGGTTCTCTGGCGAACCTCGTAAACCGTGCAGATCCAGAGGTTGACCCCCGAAATCCCTGTCCCCAGTCTGTGTAATTTTTATGCCATGTTCATGCCATCGTAACTCTGCATCCATAGCTCCGTTTCGTGCGTGTATTATTTCAAATTGTTCTTCTCAGCGAGTACATCATTTCGTTACATTGCATCATGTTCATTTGAGTCCATCTTGATGCCTGAATCATTGTTGCAAGAGTGCTATATGATGTTAATCTGCTGAAACTGCTATAACTTGATGATTTGTCATTTTTGTTGCATTTGATGTGTGCATCCTATGAACTTGAGTCCTACATGTGTTTTGTAATATGCCATGCCATATTTACAGGGGTGTATGCCATGTATTTTTGTGATCTCTGTGGTGACTAGCACAAGCATGCAAACTAGGCTTCATGATGTTGCTGATTTCAGCCCCTGTTCTGCTGATATTTTTATTCCATGTAAACTTGACGCTACAGAGAGATCCATGCTTATTTTGAGATACTTCAGTAAGGATGTTTTGAACATATGGTTATTCTATATCAATCCATGCCTCTGTTTGCAATTATGGAGCACCGCAGCTTGAATCAATCGAGCTCTACTTTTGCTATAAAATGTTTCCTGGCAGGTTGTTTACATGTTATTCAATTTTGCCAAGGTTGTTGTAGTTGATCTGTGTATGCTATGATGTTGTTCTTGCCATGTATAGCTTCTATGCCATGTCTTCTTGATGGATGTATGCCTAGTTTATCATGTATTGCTCTGTGGTGAGTGATTCAAGCTCACCAACATGCCTACTTGTTATCTGTTTATGCCATGCTCCAGTTTTGCACTAAGTCTGAATCTGTTTATGTTTTTGCTATATTCACATACTTGCAACTGTATTTTATGATCCCGTTTGGCTTATGGTCACTAAGGGACTTTTGTTATATGCTTTGAGTAGATTCATGCCATGCACTAGTTTGACTTGATAGCTTGCTGTAACATGTTGTTTGATAGCTCTAAACATTGCAACCTGATGTTATTTCTGCCAAGTCTGAAACTGTTATTATTTGCAATCTTGCCATGTGTGTTTGAGCATGTTCTATTGATTTCTGGAGATAGCTCAGTGTTCATGTTTTGTCATGCCTTACCTGTACATCACGTCCATGCCTTTGGTTTTTATGTTAGGGTGCTGTAGCATATTGTTTTGATGCTTGCAATATGCCTACTTGCTTTTTTGGACAGATTGTTGTTATGACTTGTATAGAGTGTATGTGTTGAACCGTTGCTCCGTTTTGAGTGTGCTCTATATGAAACTTGCTTGATTTTGCATGTAGTTTCATATTATCATGTTGCATCCTTGTTTTGAGGTGTTTTTTTGATGTTTGTATGCATTTTGCATCAATGCCATGTTTATCTTATTTTGCTCATATCTTCTAGGCCGTAGCTCCGAATCTAATGAACTTTATATGTAACTTGACTAGAATTTCGTGTAGATCATCGCGGTGCGTCTTAACTTGCTGTTTAACAACATGAACATAAGGTTCATTCAGATCTGGACCAATTTCGAAATTTGCATATGAGGACTTACCGGAATTGTTCTAAGTTGTTTCCGGCCTCATTTAAACTTGCCTTGATGTGTTGTTCTTGTTTGCATCATCTCTTGCCATGAGTAGCCTCATCTAGCTTTGTCATGCATCATGCTTGTTGTGCATCATGTCTTGTCTATGTGTGGTGTGTTTACTATGTTGTGTGCTTCTTCTTGTTAGTTCCTGTTTCGTTGCGTTCGTGAGGATTCGTTCGTCTACGCTTGGTTCATCTTCGCGGCTTCATCTTCTTCATGGACTTGTTCTTCTTCCTAGCGGGATTTCAGGCAAGATGACCGCTACCCTGGATCTCACTACTATCATTGCTATGCTAGTTGCTTCGTTCTATCGCTATGCTGCGCTACCTATTACCTGTTTATCAAGCCATCCCAAATTGCCATGTCAGCCTCTAACCTTTTGCACCCTTCCTAGCAAACCGTTGTTTGGCTATGTTACCGCTTTGCTCAGCCCCTCTTATAGCGTTGTTAGTTGCAGGTGAAGATGAAGTTTGTTCCTTGTTGGAACATGGAGATGTTGTTCCTTGTTGGAACATGTTTACTTGTTGGGATATCACAATATATCTTATATTATTAATGCATCTATATACTTGGTAAAGGGTGGAAGGCTCGGCCTTATGCCTGTGTTTTGTTCCACTCTTGCCGCCTAGTTTCCGTCATATCGGTATTATGTTCCCGGATTTTGCGTCCCTAACGCGGTCGGGTGATTTATGGGACCCCTTGACAGTTCGCTTTGAATAAGACTCCTCCAAAAAGGCCCAACCTTGGTTTTACCATTTGCCTCACCACCACCTATTTTCCTTGGGAGTACTTAACCCAAGGGTCGTCTTTATTCAACCCCGGGCCAATGCTTGTCTAAGTGTTGGTCCAAACCAGAAACCACTTGCGGTGCCGCCCTAGGCAACTTGGGGTATCGTCGGTTGCCGTCAGACGTCTGCTCATCCGGTGTTGCCACGAGAACGAGATATGTGCAGCTCCTATCGGGATTGTCGGCGATCGGGCGGCTTTGCTGGTCTTGTTTTATTGCTGTCGAAATGTCTTGTAGCCGGATTCGAGACTGATCGGGTCTTCCGGGAGAAGGAATATCCTTCGTTGATCGCGAGAGCTTATCATGGGCTAAGTTGGGACACCCTGCAGGTTTGAACTTCGAAAGCCGTGCCCGCGGTTATGTGGCGATGGGAATTTGTTAATATCCGGTTGTAGTAAACTTGAAGCAAACTCTCCTAAAATACACCAACCGTGTGCGTAACCGTGAGTGTATCTTTTCGGGGTTAATCGAGAGGAGAACACGGTTTCTGGGTTATGCTTGACGTAAGTAGGAGTTCAGGATCACTTCTTGATCATTACTAGTGGACGACTGTTCCTTTGTTTCTCTTCTCGCTCTCTTTTGCGTATGTTAGCCACCATACATGCTTAGCCGCTGCTGCAACCTCACCACTTTACCCCTTCCTTTCCCTTTAAGCTTTGCTAGTCTTGATACCCATGGTAATGGGATTGCTGAGTCCTCGTGGCTCACAGATACTACAACAACAGTTGCAGGTACAGGTTTGCGATGCTCATGACGCGAGAGCGATGTTTGCTTTTCTTGGAGTTCTTCTTCTGCTTCTTCTTCGATCATGGGATAGGTTCCAGGTCGGCAGCCTGGGCTAGCAGGGTGGATGTTGTTTGAGTTTCAGTTTATGATTCATCCGTAGTCGGATGTTGATCTTGTATATGATGTTGATGTATTCTTGTGGCATTTGTGCCTTATGTATGTATCCCCATCTATTATGTAATGTTTATGTAATGATATCTACCTTGCAAAAGCGTTTCAATATGCGGGTCTATCCTTGGTGGGACCTTCGATTCCTTTTGGATAGGGTCGCATATTGGGCGTGACAATTCGGCGACGAAGTCAGCCAGAACCTGCGACTTTATAGCTCGCCGCGGTTTGTAGGTTATGTCAAATGGTAAGAGCTCGATAGCCCATTTTGCAATCCTGCCTGTTGCGTCGCGATTGTTTATAATATCGTTGAGAGGTACTTTAGAGGCCACCGTTATTGAACACTCTTGAAAGTAGTGTCGCAGCTTCCGGGATGCCATGAACACCGCATACGCTATCTTTTGATAATGTTGGTACCGGGATTTGCATGGAATTAGAGCAAAGTGGATCGTAGTACACTGGTTTTGAAGAGGAATCTGTGCCTTCGCTTCTCGTTCAACGACGAGTACCGCGCTGAAAACTTGATGTGTTGCTGCGATATATAATAACATAGGTTCGCCCAGGTTGGGCGCGCCGAACCGGATTTGTTGCCGAGATGTCCTTTATTTCTTGAGTCTGGCTGTGGCAGATCCGTCCATTCAAATGTTCGATGCGCGGAGGAGGCGGTAGAGGGGCGAGCCTTTTCTCCCAAACGGGAGATGAAGCGACTTAAGGCCGCTACGCATCCGGTTAGTTTTGTATCTGCTTGAGGTCTTTTGGAATATCCAATTGTGAGCTCGGATTTTGGCGGGTTTGCTTCAATTCCTCTACCGGATCTGATGAAGCCCAAGAGCTTTCCGGCTGATACGCCAAGACGCATTTTCCGGATTGAGCTTAATGTCATATGCTCGGAGGTTGTCGAATGTCACCCTCAAGTCTTGACTAGTGTTCCGACGTGTTTGGTCTTGACGACCACATCGTCTCGTATGCCTCTCTACTGTTTTGCCTATCTGGTAGCGGACATGTTTGAATCATGCGCTGATATGTTGCGCGGCGTTTTTGAGTCCGAAGGGCATTATGTTGAAGCGAATGGCCCATATGGAGTAATGAATGCCGTTGCGGCCTGATCTTTCTCCGCCATCTTGATTTGATGGTATCCGGAGTATGCGTCGAGGAAGCATAATGAATCGTGCCTGCGGTAGCATCGATGATTTGGTTGATGCGAGGGAGGGGAAAGGGTCCTTTGGACAGGCCTTATTAAGGTCTTTAAAATCGGCGCAGAGGCGCCGAGATTTGTCCTTTTTGGTACCATTACTAGATTGGCTAGCCAGTCCGGATGTTTTATATCTCTGATGAATCCGGCTTCTAAGAGTTTGGCTAGATCCTCTCCCATTGCCTGTCTTTTGGGTTCGGAAAATCGCCGAAGAGCTTGTTTGACTGGCTTGAATCCTTTTAGGATATTTAGGTTGTGCTCTGCCAGCCTGTGTGGGATTCCTGGCATGTCTGAAGGGTGCCAGGCAAAAATGTCCCAATTTTCCCGGAGGAATTATCGTAGTGCGGCTTCGACATCAGGACTTAATTGTGCCCCAATGGAGGCCGTATTTGTGGGGTCCGTTGGATGGACCTGAAATTTGACTATTTCGTCTGCTGGTTTAAAAGAGGTGGACTTGGACCTCTTATCGAGTATCACATCATCCTTATCCACCGTGGAGCGCAGCGTAGTTAGTTCCTCTACCGCTAGGGCTTCGGACAATGCCTCTAGGGCTAGTGCGGCTGTCTTATTTTCAGTGCGGAGTGCTGTATCTGGATCACTGGTGAGAGTGATTATCCCATTGGGTCCGGGCATTTTGAGCTTCATGTACCCATAGTGGGGTATAGCTTTGAAGATTGTGAATGCCTCTCGCCCTAACAAAGCGTGATATCCGCTGCCGAATGGGGCCACTTGGAACGTGACCTCCTCGGACCTGTAATTGTCCGGTGAGCCGAACACTACATCTAGTGTGATTTTTCCTGCAGCAGCGTACTTCTCGACTAGGGATTATCCCTCTCGAAGGTTGTGCTGCTGCGCTCAATGCGGCTCCAAATAATTTCCATTTTTGAAGGGTTTCCTCATAGATGAGGTTTAATCCGCTGCCGCCATCCATGAGTACCTTAGTAAGACGGAAACCGTCCACTATCGGACTGAGGACCAATGCGGCTGGTGCTCCAGCTGTTCGGAATTTAGATTCGTCGCTGGCATTGAAGGTGATAGCCGTGTCGCTCCATGGATTTGTTGTTGCTACTTGGTAGACTTCGGCGAGGCTGCGGATTGTTCGTTTCCGCATGTTATTTGATGCGAAAGTCTCGAAGACTGTTAGTACCGTCTTCGGTACTCACTGGGTTGGTTGCTCGGGGCTAAAAGCCTACGCCACTTTTGGCCACCTGCCGTAGTATCCAACACGCTCGAAGGCTGTGTGTTGGAGTGGCGCCCTCCGTACTGTGGACTTTGCAGGGTCCATTGAGCCAACCCTCCAGTACGGTTCCATACCCTTTAGGGGGTTTTGGTTTTTTGGTATTCAACCCGGGTGCTTGATAATGATGCATCCTTTTGTTCCGGACTAGGGATGTATTCGGGGCCGGATTATCCCAAAATTTACTTTCAGTTTTCCAGGCGCTCTCCATCGCACAGTACTTTTGTACTATGGTCACCAAGGTAGTAAAGTGTGTAATTTCGCGATGACTTATGGCGTTTAGGATTCCCTTGTCCGTGCAATTATTGCAGAAAATTGGGATTGCGTCCTCCTCTCGGCAGTCCTTTATCCTGTTCATAACCAGGAGGAATCTGGCCCAGTAATGATGTACTGTTTCAGTGGGCTCTTGCCGAATTCGAGAGAGATCACTAATGTTTGGGTGGGCGGGTGGAACTAGATCCGGAGCCCCGTACAATTTAGGACTCAGGGCCGAGAAGTTTCCGAATTTGGAAGTTTGGATTTTTGAGTGTTATCCAATGAGTCCAACCCGCCGCCTGACTTTAGGTTCAGGGCTTGATCGACATCCGTCCCTCTACGGGAATCCGGCATGGAGGGATCGGGAATCCGGACGTAACTAGTCCTTAAGATACAAGAAGAATCGCCGCATTGCTGCTCTATCACAGCAACATGATGGATAGCCTGGGGAGAGTTGATCTCTCTTAGATCGGTTTTAGGCCCGATCCGTCGTAGTCTGTGGCGACTCCTGTATGGGCGATGCAATCCAAGAGCTCATTTATGGAGGAGAGCTCGATCGGATCCAACTGTTCGGCAAGTTCGAACTAACACGAGATTGGTTTCGATGACTCGAGAGGTCATCGTCGGTGCGATGGCGGATGGCGGTCATAAGAAAACCACCTAGCGAAGAGTTCGCCAGCGCCAAGGCTCCTTTAGCGATAATATCGTCTTTAAAGGCGAGATGAGGATCCTACCTAATGGCGACGACACAGAGGAACTCTCAATGAAAGCACCAATGTCGGTGTCAAAACCGGCGGATCTCGGGTAGGGGGTCCCGAATCGTGCGTCTAGGCGGATGGTAACAGGAGACAAGGGACACGATGTTTTACCCAGGTTCGGGCCCTCTTGATGGAGGTAAAACCCTACGTCCTGCTTGATTAATATTGATGATGTGTGTTACAAGACTGGATCTACCACGAGATCAAAGAGGCTAAACCCTAGAAGCTAGCCTATGGTATGATTGTTCTTCGTCCTATGGACTACAGCCGTCCGGTTTATATAGACACCGGAGAGGGCTAGGGTTACACAGAGTCGGTTAAAATAGTAGGAGATCTACATATCCGTATCGCCAAGCTTGCCTTCCACGCCAAGGAAAGTCCCATCCGGACACGGGACGAAGTCTTCAATCTTGTATCTTCATAGTCTTGGAGTCCGGCCGATGATGATAGTTCGGCTATCCGGACACCCCCTAGTCCGGAACTCCCTCAATGATGGTGATGGCGGTGCGGTAGGTGCGGCTGCAGAGAAGGAGATATGAGGTGGTGAAAGATGGCCAGGAGTTGTGATGTCTGGTTTGGTGGATGCTTCTGTCGATGGAGCAGCTCAGGTGAGGTGGACGACGTCGCGGCAGGAGCAGGACAAACCACACAAAGTTTTATTTGACACCTACCTGTAACTGAAGTAATTCTGTAAGGGCTCATTTGGCTTGCATGATTCTAAAAACGCAGGGATAGGAGGAAAAACACCGGAATAGGATAGGAATGCACATGTGAAACAGAGCATTTGTGAACAGAGGATTTCTGTCAACTTGGGTGTTTGGTTCACAGGAATTGGAGGAGCAGAGGAATGCAAAGAAACATGGCCAAAATAAAGTGATACCATATGAAAGCGTGTATAGTTAGAATGTTATTCTGCCACTAATGCACTTGGTCATGTTTTCATGCATAGGATTGGTCGCTGAAGAAGTTGAGGCAGAGGTGGCTCTGAACTTGACAAGAATGTAGAGTAATAAGTGATGCGACAAGTGTACAACCTCTTTGCCGTAGCCGTGTCGACCTCAGCATCATTGGGTTGGTCGCTGAAGAAGTTGAGGCAGAGGTGGCTATCGGAGGTGTGGAGGATGATCTGAGGAATCTGTAGACGGCGTCCAGGGCACTTCTCTGTTGTGATGGATTGTTCCGTCGTTGGAGCAGCTCCGGTGAGCCGTAAGACATCAAGGCTGAAGCAGCACAAGACAGGCATCGTTAATCTCAAGTGGGATTCTAATAGCATCTCCAATAGATGATGTAAAATGCATTACCAAGAAGTGATAGATGTAAAATTTACATCACCAAAAACCACCTGACTACAACAGATGAGGTAAAAACTGTTGACTCTGAACTTAACTGTCGAAACTGAAATTTACTTTGGAATCTGAATGTTACTGTCGAAACTGAACGCAATGGTAGCAGAGATGCACTTCACATGGGATAGTTTAGGGAGGGCATGCAGTTCATCTTTAGCCTGCACCCCCTGAGCTGCCAGCCACCACCGGCCGAACCCTGTGCCGCCTCGCCGCCCTGCCGCCCCGAAACAACTCCCCACCACCGGTTCGCCGCCGCCTGCCAGCCCTCTAGCCCTCCCCCCGCCAAGCTTTTTCTCCGGTGATCCCCACGCCACCGCCCCACCACCACTGCCCAACGCCAAGCGAGCAGCACCCCACCGAACCCTAAGATAGATAGTGGGTACCTCTCCGTGAGCCCCCCCCACTCAGGGTGGTTCTTCCTTAACTCCCAAGAGACCCCCACCCCCCGAAAATCGACTGACCCAAAAGTCGATTCAGTCGACTGAAGTGTAGCTAAATCGGAGCAGAGCAGCAGCACGAGCGAGGGGGAGAGCAGCAGCAGCAGCGTGAGCAAGCGAGTGAGAGCCGGAGTAGCAGCAGCTGGGCGAGCAAGCGAGCGAGAGCCGGAGCAGCAGCAGCAGCGCGAGCGAGCAAGAAAGAGCCGGAGCAGCAGCTGGGCGAGCGAGGGAGTGAGTGAGAGCCAGAGCAGCAGCAGCAGCATGAGCGACAGCCGGAGCAGCAGCAGCAAATCCGGCTGGTATGGCCGCCGCTGCCGAAGGGGCCTCGCACTGGGGAGAGCCGTCGTGGAGATGTCACCCGCGGCACCGGCTTCGAGGTAGTCGCTCCATGTGGGTGCAGGATGGAGCACCGTCAGCGCCGGGAGGTCGAGTTAAGGAGAAGGTGCGATGCAATGAGTGTACAACCTCTTTGGTGGTGCCGAGTAGGCCTCAGCTTCGTCCGAGGAGTCGGTGACGATGTTGCGGTTCCGGTGGAGCAGGTTAAGGCGGCGCTGTGGGGATGAAGCAGTCGCGGTAGACAAGGCGATCGTCGGAGCAGCTCCTTGGAGGTGGAGGACGGGGCGGTTGAACCGGCGGGACGACGGATCCTCATCCGGGGAGGCGGATGAGGGACGTCGACCTGTTGCGGTGGACGACGTCATCGGGGAAGAGGCTCCGGCTGGGCAACGGTGAGTTGGCGGACGGAGGAGGGTGGGGTTTTGCGGCTGGAGCAGAGAGGTTATGGCGGCCCGATTTCGAATGGCGAAAAGGAGGCGATGGGAGGGGGAACCATGACTTAAGGACGCGCATGTCCAAAATGTAGGGTTTGTTACAAAAGTACCCCCACCGATTTGAACTAGCGGCCCTTTCGGCTCAGGGTTAGAAGGGGGATTTCACATGTCGGGATTTGGCAGCTGGAGGGAGTTTTCGCGCGTGCTGCAATTTCGGGATAGCAAGGCGCAGGTTGTGAAGGCGCCAGTTTTGGGAGCACAATATCTAAATTTTTGGGATATAACAAGGCGCGGGTTAAATCTTAGGGACAAGCCTAACGTGTAATATTGTACTTGTATTACGTACCAAATCAATTCGCACTTCCCTCAACAAAAGAAAATGAAAAAACTAAAACTATTCACACCACACAAATAGAGAGTCTTGTCCGGTTTTACTATACAAATGCTATTCAAAGCTACTCCCTCCTTCCATCTATATAGGGCCTATTGCGTTTTTCGAGGCTAAATTTGACCAACCAAATATTAGAGCAATAATATATGACAGGCAACTTACACAAAGCACACCGTTAAATTCATGTGTGAAAGGAGCTTTCAATGATATAATTTTCACGTTGTGCATGTCATGTACTATTAATCTTGTCAATAGTCAAAGGCGGTCTTAAAAAACGCATTAGGCCCTATATAGATGGAAGGAGGGTGTATGGATCCATGTTATGTCCAATTAAGTTTTTTCGCTGGCTGTATAATGCATGTAACCTACTCATGCCAACATTTTAGTGCATTCCAAATGTCTATACTACCGCTGCAATTCGAATTGAATTTGAATTCGTTTCTCTATTTCAATAAGAATCTACAATCATGATTGTTGCCAACTTCAACCATCATTCGTGTATTACCTTAACAACACACCACATGATTACTATAGAGATAGATGTGAACTATGTGTACAATATGAACTCGAATTCAATTTTTTGAATACACTTGATGTTGATTCCAAATAATAGCACATTTGATGTACTAACTAGATATTCATAATCTAAACCATATTCCATACGTACACCGTGTTTATCACACAAAGTATAGTGCCCCACCCCCTCCATTATGACAAGTATTTAGCCCTGAGCTGCAAAAGCCACACATTAGCCCAAATTATAATCAATGTTCTACATTATGATATCATATTCAAGTATCCGTATCCACTTTTTTATAATGAATTATGATATATGTTCGTCTTTAACAACTTCATGATCCTCTTCTCTTTGTAGCTATCTAGTGCTGATTTTCTATTGTGCATGCACACGCCCCCCCCCCCTCTCACCCTCCCTCAGCGTCCCCTCCATCGTGCATGTTCATTATTTCTCCTTAGGTCGTTCACCTGCGGTGTGTGTAGGCCCCCCGACTCCTTCTTTCCGGCACACACACCGGTTGATGTACCTCTCTATCCATGTGTGCCTACCACAAACACATACTTCCCCTCTTCTCTTCTCACCGTCCATGCCCCCTATGTCCAATACGGTTCCACGCAGGTGCACACCCCCGCCCCTCTTTTCATCGATCTCATACTCGCACACTCCTCCCCCTCGACATAGTAGGCCTCTCGCACCACCTCCTAGCCGCACCCCTCTCCCCCTGTTTGTCTCTCCGGACTTTATTTGCTTCTAACACATGCATGCATGTATACGTACTGATCTCCCTACACATAGCTAGGTCGACTATAATTCTTTTTCCCCACGCACCGATAGATTTACCTCACTAATTATGTCTCTCCCTTTCTCAGACACACGACAGTTGATCTTCCTATGTAGTTATGTATGCTTACCACAACCATATCGTCTCCCCTCATAATCCTTGCATACCTCCCGACCCGTCTCTCACACGCACGTGCATAGACAGACAGACATCCCCGCCCTCTCTTATTGATATTGCACTCGTACTCTCCATTTGTCTAGCAGGCCTCTCCCACGATTTGTGAGACGCCACTCCACCACCAACCCACCAACCCTCCGACACTCTACCTTTGTCTTTCTCCCAACCTTATTCCTCTGCTACACATATCCACGGATGCCGAACGATCTCCCTCTATACGTAGCTAGGAATCTCTCGTTCTCCACACATATACTAGTTGATCTACCTATCTATAGTTAGGTCTCTGCCCCCTCCCCCCCCCCCCCCAACCGATAGTCGAACGTTGTAGGTAGGTATCCATGCCACAGAGAAAAACTGCACCTCTGCCCTCTCAAATTCCAGTAGGCCAGCCGCCCTGTATCTTTGACGTGGGCAAAAAAAAATTCGAGGGCACTCTTTATCGATCGCGCAGCCACACACTTCATCCCTTTTTTCGATTCTATCGATATCGCACGCCGATGATCCCTCCACTCTCTTCTCGTGGATTGCTCCCTCTATATATGATATATCCATGACTCTGTTTCACACACATTGCATATGTTATGTTTTTTTGTTTGAGATATCATCGACACATTCCCTCGGTTTCGCACAAACCATCTCTCTCTCACCCACCCACGTACGTAGCTGCACCTAAAGAAGAGGTGCACGCAGGACGCACATACTCACGTCTCGTTCCCGGCCACACCCGCGCGGGTACACGATGGAGTTCGTTTCTGTACGGAAAGGCAGACCATGTGATAATTTGACGCGTGTAGCGGTTGCTTACTCAAAGGGTGTCGGGTACCACGCCTAGACAGAACAAAGTTTGACTTGACGCGTTAGTATTAAATAAAGTTATATATTCCTCCTCAATGGCGTGTAGTACAGAATATAAAACAATTGCCATGGGGAAAATGGAAAAATCCGCTCCACTATATACAATGGAGCCTGCCTGCCGGGGTTTGTCTCTCGTCACACCATCTCACACAAGGCGGCGGTGGCCTCTCTCTCTCTCACTGTTGGTCAGTGATCCGGCCACATCCCGTCCGCCGGCGGAAAGGGAGGATGTGCATCGTTTCTCCGTTCCACAGCGTTGAGGCAACACGTCCCGATCTGCGGTATCCGCCGTTCTCTCTGACCAGGCTCCAGTGCAGTAGGGCCTTCGCCACTTGCTCACTGCTGGAGTATGGGCAGGTCCCGGCCGCCGGCGCCCTCCTAGTAAAATCCCGACGACCCTCAGGTACAGCTTCCTCCGGCCTTGCTCCACTGCCCATATTCCCACATAGTTGCATGTGGATCTTCTTTAGTTGTTTGCTTAAAACGTATCTCCGCCGACGTACTTTCCATCTTGCAATCTCGTCCTCAAACCATTTTTGATAAACCACCATGCTGCTATCTTTCCCTTATTACATGGAATATGCTTCTTTTTTGTCGGCGTATGTGTCTTCAACTCGTGTTATTCGCCAATAATTGTTTCCTTTCTACCTCTTTTTGCAAACAGGGCTATCCATTTCACCTTGTTGCTATTGCGACCTTTCAGTGAACTGCACAAATCACTTTTTTTCTTAAGAGTGTTTTGTGCAGTTCCTCCAAAATGTCACACGGTCAATGTTTTTCCATTCTGTCGGACTGCAAAAAGGGAGATTGGTTTTGCTATCCTCCTCATCCAACTCCATGCCTAATCCTCTCCAACAAGTAGTTAGTCCTAAAGAGAGATTGCAGAGGTGATCGGCTTCTATTTGTGTGTGTTATGTTTCATCATCTAGTTCCACTATTATTGTAATCACATTGACTGGATATCTTTGCAAACAGGGATGGTCAACTCGATTTTAGTGGAGCTGCACAAAATGATCGGGTTGTGGTGTCCTCCGTACACCCCCTTTTTGGCTACAGCGCTGGGTGAAACTAGCTGCCAAGCAATGAACATTGTGCCCAGGAAATGGACCCATGCCTATGAACAACATCGATCAATTATATATTTTTCTTTATTTGTACACCTTCTCACAACTTTGTCTTCAAATTGTGATGTGAATATTGGCGCTGATCTGCGAACCATTGAGATGCATTAGCAGCCATGGTAGTTTCATTTGTATTTGATGGAATGTTGTAACGAGATAATCTTGAGGCAAGAGGACACATGAATCCTAAGTTGAAACCTTTTTTTCCTACCTGAACCTAATTTGAAACCTTCATATCATCACAGTACAGTTTCATTAGAATTATGCGTACATATAAACAAATCCTGAAGGATTGATAGCAATGCCAGAAACAATTCAACTTTGTTTCGCCGACATGTGGGACATCCTTCATCCGGCTCCACCTGCTGTGCAGCAATAATGAGTGCACAACTGCAGGGAAAGATTCACCTTGGTCGTTGCGCCGCATTAGTAATGACTAGTGAGCAGTCAAATCACAGAGCCCCACCTTCGCCATAGGAAGTTGCTCGGACGAAGCAACCATCATTTCTCTATTCCTTGAGTCCGCTGGTACTCCCATATTCTCAAGTAATAAGTTGCTCGGGCGAAGCAACCATCACTTCACCTTTCCCACAGTAAGTACCTCTTTGGGCCCACCAAAAAATCACTTTTCTCTCTCCATCAAGTGCATTTATTGTTAATCTAACCCTGTCACTGAAACACCTCTTTGGCTACAGTTAGTTCATGGTTAGTCATGAGTTAGTCTAACCTCTAGCTAAGTTGGAGTATCCAAACAGGAGCAGTATAGGACATGCAAGTTGCTCAAAGCATACGGTCAAATTCGTACGTGAAAGGATCTTTTTTTGTTTTTGAAAATGGAACGTGAAAGGATCTACAAATGATATAATTTTCAAATTATGTAAAATCTTATCAATAGTCAAAGGCATCCTCGAATAATACATTAGGCCCTACTCCCTCCGTCTAGGTGTATAAGTCACCTTACGAAAACCAAATAATCCCAAAATACTTAGGCGCGGTGCATTAACTCTCACCTCGTTTCTTGTTTCTTGACATATCCACCAATAAGAGATGTGGGGCGTGCATGTTTTCAATGACTTAAACTACCAAACACGGCATGCAATGGTTAGTTCATTGCATGCAATGCTATTAATTAGCAAATAAATATTAATTTCTCTCATTTCCCCTCTTCCTTGGTCACGGTGCACAATCTAAGATGACTTATTCACTAGACGGAGGGAGTATATATAAAATCTTACCAATAGTCAAAACCAAGTGTTACTACTACACCAAACAAGTTCAAAACTAGAAACTGGACCCACTCACGGCACGGCACCTGTCTCGTTTGGTCCGTCGGTCAAACTGCTTCCTCTTCTTGGCATAACAATAAAGTATAGTAATTTTTTAGAATGCTCTTGGCATGTCGCTAACATGTGATGAGTTAACCGACCTCAATAAACGGCAAAAACGCCAGCCCGCCGCACTTTGAGAGAGATGAGGAGCCAAAAGCGATACGGGCTGGTGGATTACTAGAGCTAGGTGTCGCACGGAGGCCAAGAAATATGGTGATAGCGTGGGTTGGCCACGTAAAGTATGATGTAACTACACTGGGCTGCCGTGTTTCGTACTCTTACGGTCTACTGTGGAGATGATTGGTTGATTTTATATCGCTAAATAATATAAAATATTATGAGTGCAGACGCTCCACCACGAGGTTGCTTGCTCCTTCTCGGTCGTCGGGAATCTATGTTCTTCCACTCCTTTTTTTGACATGAGCTTTGCTCATCCTTTTGCCAACATGATACGTCTCCAACGTATCTATAATTTTTTATTGTTCCATGCTATTATATTATCTGTTTTGGATGTTTAATGGGCTTTATTATGCACTTTTATATTACTTTTGGGACATCCTATTAACCGAAGGCCTAGTGCAAATTGCTGTTTTTTGCCTATTTCAGTGTTTCGCCGAAAAGCAATATCAAACGGAATCCAAACGGAATGAAACATTCGCGAGGATCGTTTTTGGAACAAACGCAATCCAGGAGACTTGGATTGGACGTCGGAAGCAACGAGGCGGCCAAGAGGTAGGGAGGCGCGCCCAGGGGGGTAGGTGCGCCCCCACCCTCGTGGGCCCCTCGTGGCTCCAACGACCTACTTCTTTTGCCTATATATACTCATATACCCTGAAAACATGTGAGAGCACCACGAAACCCTATTTCCACCGCCGCAACCTTCTGTACCCGTGAGATCCCATATTGGGGCCTTTTAGGTGCTCATGGGAGGGGGAATCGATCACGGAGGGCTTCTACATCAACACCATAGCCTCTCCGATGATGTGTGAGTAGTTTACCATAGACCTTCGGGTCCATAGTTTTTAGCTAGATGGCTTCTTCTCTCTCTTTGGATCTCAATACAAAGTTCTCCTCCATTCTCTTGGAGATCTATTCGATGTAATTCTTTTTTCGGTGTGTTTGTCGAGATCCGATGAATTGTGGGTTTATGATCAAGATTATCTACGAACAATATTTGATTCTTCTCTGAATTCTTATATGCATGATTTAATATCTTTGCAAGTCTCTTCGAATTATCAGTTTGGTTTGGCCTACTAGATTGATCTTTCTTGCAATGGGAGAAGTGCTTAGCTTTGGGTTCAATCTTGCGGTGTCCTTTCCCGTGGATGCGAGGGCATCAAGGCACGTATTGTATTGTTGCCATCAAGGATAAAAAGATGGGGTTTATATCATATTGCTTGAGTTTATCCCTCTACATCGTGTCATCTTGCCTAATCGTTACTCTGTTCTTATAAACTTAATTCTCTAGATGCATCTTTGGATAGCGGTCGATGTGTCTTGATAATAGTAGTAGATGCGAATTGTTTCGGTCTACTTGTCACGGACGTGATGCCTATATACATGATCATGCCTTGATATTCTCATAACTATGCGCTTTTGTATCAATTGCTCGACAGTAATTTGTTCACCCACCATAGATTATGCTATCTTGAGAGAAGCCATTAGTGAAACCTATGGCCCCCGGGTCTATCTTTCGTCATATTAATCTCCCGTCAACTAGCTATTTCTATCGTTGTTTATTTTGCAATCTTTACTTTCCAATCTATACAACAAATATACCAAAAATATTTATCTTACTATCTTTATCAGATCTCACTTTTGCAAGTGGTCGTGAAGGGATTGACAACCCCTTTATCACGTTGGCTGCAAGGTTCTTGATTGTTTATGCAGGTACTAGGCGATTTTCGTGTAGCCTCCTACTGGATTGATACCTTGGTTCTCAAAAACTGAGGGAAATACTTACACTACTTTGCTGCATCACCCTTTCCTCTTCAAGGGAAAACCAACGCATGCTCAAGAGGTAGCAAGAAGGATTTTTGGCGTCGTTGCCGGGGAGTTTTACGCCAAGTCAAGTCAAGATTTGATCTCGCATCAACGTGCCGATTTCTGGCACCGTTGCCAGGGAGATCTACGCACAAGTCAAAACATACCAAGTACCCTTCACAAACGCTTATCCCTCGCATTACATTATTTGCCATTTGCCTCTTGTTTTCCTCTCCCCCACTTCACCTTTGCCGTTTTATTCGCCCTGTTTTCTGTTCGTCTCTTTTTTCTTGCTTCTTGTGTGCTGGATTGTTTGTCACGATGGCTCAAGACAATACTAAATTGTGTGACTTTTTCAATACCAACAACAATGATTTTATTAGCACTCCGATTGCTCCTATTACCAATGTTGAATCTTCTGAAATTAATGTTGCTTTGTTGAATCTTGTCATGAAAGATCAGTTTTCTGGCCTTCCTAGTGAAGATGCCGCTACCCATCTAAACAACTTTGTTGATTTGTGTGATATGCAAAAGAATAAAGATGTGGGCAATGATATTGTTAAATTGAAGATATTCCCGTTTTCGCTTAGAGATCGTGCTAAAACTTGGTTTTCTTCTTTGCCTAAAAATAGTATTGATTCATGGAATAAGTGCAAAGATGCTTTTATCTCTAAGTATTTTCCTCCCGCTGAGGTCATCTCTCTTAGAAATGATATTATGAATATTAAGAAATTTGATCATGAGCATGTTGCACAATCTTGGGAGAGGATGAAATTAATGATACGTAATTGCCCTACACATGGTTTGAATTTATGGATGATTATACAAAAAAATTATGTTGGATTGAATTTTGCTTCTAGAAATCTTTTAGATTCGGCCGCGGGAGGCTCTTTTATGGAAATCACTTTAGGAGAAGCTACTAAACTCCTAGATAATATTATGGTTAATTATTCTCAATGGCACATCGAAAGATCTACTAGTAAAAAGGTTCATGCGATAGAAGAGATTAATGTTTTGAGTGGAAAGATGGATGAACTTATGAAATTGTTTGCTAATAAGAGTGTTTCTTTTGATCCTAATGATATGCCTTTGTCTACTTTGATTGAGAATAATAATGAATCTATGGATGTGAATTTTGTTGGTAGGAACAATTTTGGTAACAACGCGTATAGAGGAAACTTTAATTCTAGGCCGTTCCCTAGTAATTCCTCTAATAATTATGGTAATTCCTACAACAACTCTTACGAAAATTTTAATAAGATGCCCTCTGATTTTGAGACTATTGTTAAAGAATTTATGATTTCGCAAACGAATTTCAATGCCTTGCTTGAAGAAAAATTGCCTAAGATTGATGAGTTGGCTAGGAACATGGATAGAATTTCTCTTGATGTTGATTCTTTGAAACTTCGATCTATTCCACCTAAGCATGATATCAATGAGTCTCTCAAATCTATGAGAATTACCATTGATGAGTACAAAGAAAGAACCACTAGGATGCGTGCTAAAAAAGATTGCTTTGTAAAAGCGTGTTCTTCTAGTTTTCAAGGTAATAATGATGAAGATCTAAAAGTGATTGATGTGTATCCTATTAAATCTTTGTTTTCCAATATGAATATTGATAAAGATGGGACTGGAGATGAGTCAACTTTAGTTAAAAGGCGTCCCAATGATTCAGAGTTTTTAGATCTTGATGCAAAAATTGGTAAAAGTGGGATTGAAGAGGTCAAAACTTTAGATAGCAATGAACACACTATTTTGGATTTCAAGGAATTTAATTATGATAATTGTTCTTTAATAGATTGTATTTCCTTGTTGCAATACATGTTAAATTCTCCTCATGCTTATAGTCAAAATAAAGCTTTTACCAAACATATCGTTGATGCTTTAACGCAATCTTATGAAGAAAAACTTGAATTAGAAGTCTCTATCCCTAGAAAACTTTATGATGAGTGGGAACCTACTATTAAAATTAAGATTAAATATCATGAATGCTATGCTTCGTGTGGTTTGGGTGCTAGTGTTTCCACGATTCCAAAAACTTTATGTGATGTGAACGGAGGGAGTAGTTGGCATGCATGATACTACCTATAATACTCCAATTACAACCAGCCTGGTAGAATTAAAATACCTAATCTAAATGGTCGCTGCCCGATCTCTTTGTCCTCCTTCAGCATCCGATAGAAGAAGAATCGAGCAAGACACCAGCTGTATTCGCCGGTGTCGCCTCGGCGGTGGCCTTCATGGGATACACGGCGGCGGCCTCCCGTGTTCTACTTTTCCTCGATGATGGCGGTGGGCAGGGACGTGCTGCCCGTCACCTCGTCCACATTTGCGTAGCCGCATCACCTCGTCGACATCCGCTGCGGCTTCTTTCTCTGCCTGCATGTCGCGATTCTGCTGCCGTCGGGCGAATAAGCGCGATGGCGAACCTCGAGGCGCTGTAAGACGCGGCGGCATCGAGGGCAACGACGATGCCCGTGCCGCCGTGCTCCCCAACAAGCCGGCGTGGAGCAAGTCGGCACTCTTCCTCGAGCTATATTGGAGAGGCCAGCTGCGGAACCACGCGCTGGCTTAGTGCGGCAACTGCGTCCGACGGGCTAGGCGAGGTAGGTGGAGAAGCGAGCTGCAGGGCTCGGCGGGCCACCCAGACAGATTTTATGCCAGAGAACTGCTCTTCCTGCTCGTCGGATGCCACCGAAAGAGTGGACAAAATGGTGGAAGGAGGAGCTTGGCCGGCGTCCTGCTCCTGAACGGACGTGTGTGGCCGGAGTTGGTTTCTCGCATTCCACGCGGGTTTCTATATCTATACTATCTTTTTCTTCTATTCTTCTATTCTATATATAGTGTACCAATTTTAAGTAGGACTAAGAACATCAATCATAACCGTTGATCTTCTAGATCCAACGGCCAATATCAGTAGGATTTGCATGAACAATACACTGCTGCTACCTCACATGTGTTCTAGAACAATCATGTACCCTTTCTATAAAAAAGAAGCCCATAACTAGCTCCAATGGGCTGTGTTGCCACATGACCACCAGATGGTTTGATTGAGCCCAGTCGAGATGGTTTAGTAGGAGAATGTGGATATTTCTCAAAAAAAACACATGGAAAAAGTGAAGCAACGTGCAGTTCTTGTTAAATGAATGTATAGTTTTATGGCATGAATACTACCCGCTTTTACAATATTGAACTAATATCAGCATTTATACATCACTATAATTTCTTTTTCTTTGAATCTATTAGCACATATATTACTTTTTTCCTTTTACCAAAATCACTCTGTTATATTAAGACGTGCCTTGCACATGCATACATACTAGTAAATGTAGGTTTTGA
This sequence comes from Aegilops longissima, assembly GCA_021605205.1. Taxonomy (NCBI): domain Eukaryota; kingdom Viridiplantae; phylum Streptophyta; class Magnoliopsida; order Poales; family Poaceae; genus Aegilops; species Aegilops longissima. Next base: position 389,714,177 of record CM038676.1, read on the forward strand.
ATGCGGCGAGGAGGCGGGTACAGCTGGGAGTGCAGTGGGCGGCGCCCTGTGCCGGTGCGCTGCTTCAAATGGCGGACACAATGAGAGGTTGCGTCCGCCCTGACTCCCTTGACCGTGGACCTTGACGGTGTATGTCACCTTGTCTCCATATCTGAGATGCCACGTGTACCAGATGAATGACTCCAAAGTCGAGGTGCGAGCTGAGGAACACTGTTGGAGACACCCCCCATAATTTTCCTCATCATCATCTGAGTCCTAGAAGATCTCACCAACATCATCATTAGGCATGCAGCCGCCTTCATAGACAACGTGCGCAGAAGGAGTAGAGGCGACTGGGGACGCACCACGTCGTGGGCACTCCATACGTGCTCGTGTGCGTGCAGCATGCGTGCTTTTCCATCGGTGCTAGCTCTAAGGCCGAGGTTGCGGTCGTCTTCGTCTCCGGCTAGTCGTTGAGCAACGATGGCAAAGAGGTGCTGCAAGAGATGTGTAGGCGCCGTTGTGTGCGAGCTTCGCTGTAGCACGATGAACCGGACGTCGCCGCAGATGGCGCACGCCTCCATGCAGTCGCGTGTGTGCGCCTGCATGTGTTATTCACGTGCATTCTGCGGCCGAGTGTGTGTGCATGCATGTGTTTGTGTACGTGCGTTGTGTGCTCCATGTTGTGCGCGTTTGTGCATGAGTTGGATGGGCATGAGTTAGTGCGTCGGCATGTGTACATGTGTGGCTGCATGCGTCCTGTACATGCATGGCTTCTTGCGTGGTTATCAATACTTCCTCCGTCTCGGTTTATAAGACATGCACGTCGTTTTAGGTTGACAATTTAACTAGCTAAATATGTATCATATTGGATAAAAAATATATGTTTAGAAACTACATCCACTTAACAATCTAATGATATACTTTTGGTGACATATAACTCATATTCAGTTAGTCAAATCGATGACCTAGAACTACGCGTGCGCCCTATAAACCGAGATAGAGGGAGTATAAACTAATAAAATATCTTCAACTTAGCATCCTGATGTATCGTCTCTAGTGAATAGTGAAGAGTTCATGATCTTTTATTTGTTTATAGTGCACGTACTCAACGATGGAGCACAGGATTGTAGCCATGACATGGCCAGCCCTTTTTTGGAGAGAGTACGTACTAAATAACTTTGATGTGTCCCGTCAACTCGCAGAACGATGAGAAGCTTTCTTACTACGCCTTCTCCCTCACCAACGCATGCGCAGTGGCTCGCAGCACGAGGAGAAACTTTTGCTTACAAGCGGTGGACGTGTAGCAGTTCATTTGGTGTCAGATTGCTAGAAGTACTACTATAGTACCACCATTATTGTTCGACTTCCGGAAGAGGCGAAGAGCCAAGCGCAAGGCTAACCATAGTGGGAGTAACATAAGTAGGAGTACCTCCTTTTTTATTCTAGAAACAACCACACGCGAATATTGGACGGTAGCAACACAACAACTGAATCAAAAATCGAAACCTTCCCGCCCGGCGCCAGCTGAGCCCTCCGCTAAACATTGATGGCAAGTCAGGGCGACGCGACCTCTCACTGCTTCCGCCGTCGAAGCGGCGTGCCAACCGAGGGCACCGTCCGCTGCATGCCCGGCATTTCAGACTACACATACTTTGTGAGACAAAATGTGGGGCCATTATTAATGATATAGTATTATACTAAAGGTACTAACTATTGTAAGCCGGCTACGTATTAGGTTGGTACTAGATGATGTGTCAAATTCATATAGCCGGATGTTGCCTATACTATTAACCATGCTCTAAGTGTGGTGTGAGTTAGAAAATTTATTAAGTCATTAATTAATAATTAACGGCCGCCTTAATTACTCAGCCGTTTCTGATTCTTTTGGATAGTGGGGCTATTATTGACTTGGATGTGGGGTTTGGGCCAAAGGCCTACTATTCTGTACTTGGTCTTACTCGCATGACAGACCTGACAGGCTCTACCCTAGCCGCCGCTGTATCATATGGTTTCGCACCATTCCAGATCTTAGCGCCGCCATGCTACCTCTTGAGCTTGCGTTGGTTTTTCCCTTGAAGAGGAAAGGGTGATGCAGCAAAGTAGCGTAAGTATTTCTCTCAGTTTTTGAGAACCAAGGTATCAATCCAGTAGGAGGTTACACGCAAGTTGCCTTATACCTGCACCAAAAAATAAGAACCTTGCAACCAACGCGATAAAGGGGTTGTCAATCCCTTCACGACCACTTGCAAAAGTGAGATCTGATAGAGATAATAAGATAAATATTTTTGGTATTTTTATGATATAGATTGAAAGTAAAGATTGCAAAGTAAAAATAGATTGGAAACTTATATGATGGAAAATAGACCCGGGGCCATAGGTTTCACTAGTGGCTTCTCTCAAGATAGCATAAGTATTACGGTGGGTGAACAAATTACTGTCGAGCAATTGATAGAAAAGTGCATAGTTATGAGAATATCTAGGCATTATCATGTATATAGGCATCACATCCGCGACAAGTAGACCGAACGATTCTGCATCTACTACTATTACTCCACACATCGACCGCTATCCAGCATGCATCTAGAGTATTAAGTTCATAAGAACAGAGTAACGCATTAGGCAAGATGACATGATGTAGAGGGATAAACTCAAGCAATATGATATAAACCCCATCTTTTTATCCTCGATGGCAACAATACAATACGTGTCTTGCTACCCTAACATCACTTTGGGAAAGGACACATAAGATTGAACCCAAAGCTAAGCACTTCTCCCATTGCAAGAAAGATCAATCTAGTAGGCCAAACCAAACTAATAATTCAAAGAGACTTGCAAAGATAACAAATCATACATAAAAGAATTCAGAGGAGATTCAAATATTTGTTCATATATAATCTTGATCATAAACCAACAATTCATCGGATCTCGACAAACACACCGCAAAAAGAATTACATCGAATAGATCTCCAAGAGAATCGAGGACTGATGTCTACTACACAACCTTCTTCTTGTAGACGTTGTTGGGCCTCCAAGTGCAGAGGTTTGTAGGACAGTAGCAAATTTCCCTCAAGTGGATGACCTAAAGTTTATCAATCCGTGGGAGGCGTAGGATGAAGATGGTCTCTCTCAAACAACCCTACAACCAAAAAACAAAGAGTCTCTTGTGTCCCCAACACACCCAATACAATGGTAAATTGTATAGGTGCACTAGTTCGGCGAAGAGATGGTGATACAAGTGCAATATGGATGGTAGATATAGGTTTTTGTAATCTGAAAATATAAAAACAGCAAGGTAACAAGTAATAAAAGTGAGCGTATACGGTATTGCAGTGCTAGGAAACAAGGCCTAGGGTTCATATTTACTAGTGCAAGTTCTCTCAACAATAATAACATAATTGGATCATATAACTATCCCTCAACATGCAACAAAGAGTCGCTCCAAAGTCACTAATAGTGGAGAACAAATGAAGAGTTTATTGTAGGGTACGAAACCACCTCAAAGTTATTCTTTCGGATCGATCTATTCAAGAGTTCTTACTAGAATAACACCTTAAGACACATATCAACCAAAACCCTAATGTCACCTAGATATTCCAATGTCACCTCAAGTATCCATGGGTATGATTATACGATATGCATCACACAATCTCAGATTCATCTATTCAACCAACACAAAGAACTTCAAAGAGTGCCCCAAAGTTTCTACCGGAGATTCAAGACGAAAACGTGTGCCAACCCCTATGCATAAGTTCACGAGGTCATGGAACCCGCAAGTTGATCACCAAAACATACGTCAAGTAGACCACGTGATAACCCATTGTCACCACAGATAAGCACATGCAAGGCATACATCAAATGTTCTCAAATCCTTAAAGACTCAATCCGATAAGATAACTTCAAAGGGAAAACTAAATCCATTACAAGAGAGTAGAGGGGGAGAAACATCATAAGATCCAACTATAATAGCAAAGCTCGCGATACATCAAGATCGCACCACCTCAATAACACGAGAGAGAGAGAGAGAGAGAGAGATCAAACATATAGCTACTGGTACATACCCTCAGCCCCGAGGGTGAACTACTCCCTCCTCGTCATGGAGAGCGCTGGGATGATAAAGAAGGCCAACAGTGAAGGATTCCCCCTCCGGCAGGGTGCTGGAACGGGTCTAGATTGGTTGTCGGTGGTAACAGAGGCTTGCGGCGGCAGAACTCCCGATCTAGGTTATGTTCTGGGGGTTTCTGTATATATAAGAGCTTTTGGCGTCGGGAACAAGTTAGGGGGATCTTCGGTCTGTCCACGAGGTAGGGGGCGTGCCCAGGGGGTGGGCGCGCCTCCCACCTTCGTGGGCAGCCCGGGACTCTTCTGGCCCAACTCTTTTACTCCATTGCCTTCTTCTGCTCCAAAAGTAAGCTCCGTCAAGTTTCAGGTCAATTGGACTCCATTTGGTTTTCCTTTTCTGTGATAAACAAAAACAAGGAAAAAACAAAAACTGACACTGGGCTCTAGGTTAATAGGTTAGTCCCAAAAATCATATAAAATAGCATATAAATGCATATAAAACATCCTATAAGGATAATATAATAGCATGAATACTTCATAATTATAGATACGTTGGAGACGTATCAAGGAGAACTTTGTATTGAGATCCAAAGAGAGAGAAGAAGCCATCTACCTAATAACTAAGGACTCGGAGGTCTGTGGTAAACTACTCAAACATCATCGGAGAGGCCATGGTGTTAATGTAGAAGCCCTCCATGATCGATTCCCCCTCCGACGGAGCGCTGGAAAAGGCCCCAAGATGGGATCTCACGGGTACAGATGGTTGCAGCGCTGGAAATAGGGTTTCGTGGTGCTCCTGGATGTTTTCGGGGTATATGGGTATATATAGGAGGAAGAAGTAGGTCGGTGGATCTGCGAGGGGCCCACGAGGGTGGGGGCGCGCCCAAGGGGGGCAGGCGCGCCTCCCTGCCTCATGGCCTCCTCGCTTCTTTCTTAACGTCCACTCCAAGTCTCCTGGATCACGTTTTTTCCAAAAATAACTCTCCCAAAGGTTTCATTCCGTTTGGACTCCGTTTGATATTCCTTTTCTGCGAAACACTGAAATAGGCAAAAAATAGCAATTTGCATTGGGCCTTCGGTTAATAGGTTAGTCCCAAAAATAATATAAAAGTTCTTAGTAAAGCCCATTAAACATCCAAAACAGATAATATAATAGCATGGAACAATCAAAAATATAAATACATTGGAGACGTATCAAGCATCCCCAAGCTTAATTCCTGCTCGTCCTCGAGTAGGTAAATGATAAAAACAGAATTTTTGATGTGGAATGCTACCTAGCATATTTCTCAATGTATTCTTCTTTGTTGTGGCATGAATGTTCAGATCCAAAAGATTCAAGACAAAAGTTTAATGCTGACATGAAAATAATAATACTTCAAGCATACTAACAAAGAAATCATGTCTTCTCAAAATAACATGGCCAAAGAAAGTTATCCCTACAAAATCATATAGTCTGGCTATGCTCTATCTTCATCACACAAAGTATTTAATCATGCACAACCCCGATGACAAACCAATCAATTGTTTCATACTTTTGATGTTCTCAAACTTCTTCAATCTTCACGCAATACATGAGCGTGAGCCATGGACATAGCACTATATGTGGAACAGAATGGTGGTTGTGGAGAAGACAAAAAGGAGAAGATAGTCTCACATCAAATAGGTGTATTAATGGGCTATGGAGATGCCCATTAATAGATATCAATGTGAGTGAGTAGTGATTGCCATGCAACGGATGCACTAGAGCTATAAGTGTATGAAAGCTCAACAAAAGAAACTAAGTGGGTGTGCATCCAACTTGCTTGCTCACGAAGACCTAGGGCATTTTGAAGAAGCCCATCATTGGAATATACAAGCCAAATTCTATAATGTAAAATTCCCACTAGTATATGAAAATGACAACATAGGAGACTCTCCATTATGAGGATCATGGTGCTACTTTGAAGCACAAGTATGGCAAAAGGATAGTAACATTGTCCCTTCTCTCTTTTTCTCTCATTTTTCTGTTTGGGCCTTTTCCTCTTTTTTATGGCCTCTTTTTTTTGTCCGGAGTCTCATCCCGACTTGTGGGGGAATCATAGTCTCCATCATACTTTCCTCACTTGGGACAATGCTCTAATAATGATGATCATCACACTTTTATTTACTTACAACTCAATACTTAGAACAAAATATGACTCTATGTGAATGCCTCCGGCGGTGTACCGGGATATGCAACGAATCAAGAGTGACATGTATGAAAAAATATGAATGGTGGCTTTGCCACAAATACGATGTCAACTACATGATCATGCAAAGCAATATGACAATGATGAAGCGTGTCATAATAAACGGAACGGTGGTAAGTTGCATGGCAATATATCTCGGAATAGCTATGGAAATGCCATAATAGGTAGGTATGTTGGCTGTTTTGAGGAAGGTATATGGTGGGTGTATGATACCGGCGAAAGATGCGTGGTATTAGAGAGGCTAGCAATGGTGGAAGGGCGAGACTGCGTATAATCCATGGACTCAACATTAGTCATAAAGAACTCACATACTTATTGCAAAAATCTATTAGTTATCGAAATGAAGTACTACACGCATGCTCCTAGGGGGATAGATTGGTAGGAAAATACCATCGCTCGTCCTCGACCGGCACTCATAAGGAAGACAATCAATCAATAAATCATGCTCCGACTTCATCACATAACGGTTCACCATACGTGCATGCTAAGGGAATCACAAACTTTAGAACAAGTATTTCTCAAATTCACAACCACTCAACTAGCATGACTCTAATATCACCATCTTCATATCTCAAAACAATTATCAAGTATCAAACTTCTCATAATATTCAATGCACTTTATATGATAGTTTTTATTATACCCATCTTGGATGTTCATCATATTAGGATTAATTTTATAGCCAAAGCAAACAACCATGTTGTTCTAAAAGACTCTCAAAATAATATAAGTGAAGCATGAGAGATCAATAATTTCTATAAAATAAAACCACCACCGTGCTCTAAAAGATATAAGTTAAGCACTAGAGCAAAAACTATTTAGCTCAAAAGATATAAGTGAAGCACATAGAGTATTCTAATAAATTCCGATTAATGTGTGTCTCTCCCAAAAGGTGTGTACAGCAAGTATCACTGTGGTAAACTAAAAATCGAAGACTCAAATCATACAAGACTCTCCAAGCAAAACACATATCATGTGGTGAATAAAAATATAGCATCAAGTAAAGTTACCGATGGATTAAGATTTAAAGAGGGATGCCTTCCGGGCATCCCCAAGCTTAAACTTTGGTTATCCTTGAATTTTACCTTGGGGTGCCTTGGGCATCCCAAGATTAGGCTCTTACCACTCCTTATTCCATAATCCATCAAATCTTTACCCAAAACATGAAAACTTCACAACACAAAACTCAAACAAAAATCTTATGAGTTCCGTTAGTATAAGAAAGCAAATCACCATCATAATGTACTGTAATGAACTCATTCTTTATTTATATTGGTGTTAAACCAAATGTATTCCAACTTCTCTATGGTTCATACCCTCCGATACTAGCCATAGATTCATCAAAATAAGCAAACAACACACGAAAAACAGAATCTGTCAAAAAACAGAACAGTGTGTAGTAATCTGTATCAAACGTATACTTCTGTAACTCCAAAAATTCTAAAATAAATTTATGGACGTGAAAAATTTGACTATTAATCATCTGCAAAAAGAATCAACTAAATATCACTCTCCAGTAAAACGTTGTAGCTAATCTCATGAGCGCTAAAGTTTCTGTTTTTTACAGCAAGATCATAAAGACTTCACCCAAGTCTTCCCAAAGGTTCTACTTGGTACAAACACTAATTAAAACATAAAACCACATCTAAACAGAAGCTAGATGAATTATTTATTACTAAACATAACCAAAAAGCAAGAAAGAAAAATAAAATTGGGTTGCCTCCCAACAAGCGCTATCGTTTAACGCCCCTAGCTAGGCATAAAAGCAAGGATAGATCTAGGTATTATCATCTTTGGTATGCAATCCATAAGTGGCTCTCATAATAGATTCATAAGGTAATTTTATTTTCTTTCTAGGAAAGTGTTCCATGCCTTTCCTTAACGGAAATTGTAATTTAATATTTCCTTCTTTCATATCAATAATTGCACCTATCGTTCTCAGGAAAGGTCTATCAAGAATAATAGGACATGCAGGATTGCAATCTATATCAAGAACAATGAAATCTACGGGCACATAATTCCTATTTGCAACAATAAGAACATCATTAATCCTTCCCATAGATTTCTTAATGGTGGAATCCACAAGGTGCAAGTTTAAACAACAATCATCAAATTCGTAGAAACCTAACACATCACACAAAGTTTTTGGAATCCTGGAAGCACTAGCACCCAAATCACATAAAGCATATCATTCATGATCTTTAATCTTAATTTTAATAGTAGGTTCCCACTCATCATAAAGTTTTCTAGGGATAGAAACTTCTAATTCAAGCTTTTCTTCATAAGATTGCATTAAAGCATCAACGATATGTTTGGTAAAAGCTTTATTTTAACTATAAGCATGAGGAGAATTCAACACAGATTGCAACAAGGAAATAGAATGTATTAAAGAGCAATTATCATAATTAAATTCCTTGAAATCCAAAATAGTGGGTTCATTGCTATGTAAAGTTTTGACCTCTTCAATCCCACTTTTATCAATTTTTGCATCAAGATCTAAAAACTCCGAATCATTGGGACGCCTTTTAACTAAAGTTCACTCATCTCCAGTCCCATCATTATCAATATTCATATTGCAAAATAAAGATTTAATAGGGGACACATCAACCACTTTTAGATCTTCATCTCTGTTATCATGAAAACTAGAAGAACACGCTTTTACAAAGCAATCTTTCTTAGCACGCATCCTAGCGGTTCTATCTTTGCACTCATCAATGGAAATTCTCATAGCTTCAAGAGACTCATTGATATCATACTTAGGTGGAATAGATCTAAGTTTCAAAGAATCGACATCAAGAGAAATTCTATCCATGTTCCTAGCAAATTCATCAATCTTAGGCAATTTTTCTTCGAGCAAAGCATTGAAATTCTTTTGTGAAATCCTAAATTCTTTAACACTAGTCTCAAAATCAGAGAGCATATTATTAAAATTTCCATAAGAGTTGTTGTAGGATTACCAAAATTATTAGAGGAATTACTAGGATACGGCCTAGGATTAAAGTTTCCTCTATACGCGTTGTTACCGAAATTGTTCCTACCAACAAAATTCACATCCATAGATTCATTATTATTCTCAATCAAAGTAGACAAAGGCATATCATTAGGATCAATAGGAGCACTCTTATTAGCAAATAATTTGTAACACCCGGATAATTAAGCTACAATAGTTCCCGGCTAATGGTGCCATGTCATAATGTTACTGTTGCTAATCTCTGCTTGATCCAAATCGCAATAAAAATTCAAAACCGAGTTCGAAGTCAAATTCAATTTTTTTCAAACATGCAAACTAAAACGCTCAAGTTGTTGCAAATAATCATTCGGTAATATTGGTGGAAAAACCAAAATTTTATAGGATGTTTAGATGCTCTAGAGTAAATTAAAGTAGAAAGGAAATAAAGTAAATAAAAAAACGAATAAAACCCCCCGGGCCTCGGCCCACTCCCACTGGCCAGCCCACCTAAACCGGCCAACTCATAAAGAGAAGGCGTATTCACTTAAAGGACTGCGAAATCTACCCTATGCTTGTCTCAAAAAAAATCTACCCTATGCCCCAAAAAGTCTAGGCACCTAAATAAAGTAAAGATGGGATCCCCCGCTCCCTGGCCTATAGGCCACGCCCGACCGAACCCTATCCCCATCTCCCCCCACGATCCCCCACTACTCCCACCCACGCTCTCCCTCTCCCACACCCGATCCAATCTGGATCGGTATCGACCCGCTGTTCCCCGACAAACGCCGCCCCACCCTTGGCGCGCCAGCACCTCAACCCTGGCGCCCCCTCTCCTCCCGCGCGGCGCCGCCCGACCCGAAGCTGCTCGTCGCCCCGACCCCTTCGCCCCCGCCGTAGTGCGCCGTCCGCCGCCACAGCGACCGTGCCACCCCGTCGCCGACGCCTCGCCTCCACGGAGCTCCGCCTCTCTAGACGCCCTCGCCGCCTCGACGCGCCAACCCCGTCGCCGGATCGCCTTCATCGCCGTCGCCGGGCACGCCTCCCCGACCGCCTCCCCGACTCGCTTCCTCATGCCTCGCCGCCCTCGTCTTGGCAACGGCTGTGAGCATTCTCCCTCGCCTCCCATTCCGACTCCGCGCCGTAGTCACCGAACCCCGCGCTGGCCGACACCCTCCTCCGATCGCGCTTACCCCCGCCTCGCTGCCTCGTGCTCCTGGCCATGGGCGCCGGCGCTTTCTGTGCGCGCGCCCGCCGGAGAACCCTGGCAGCGCCCGCCTATGCAGGGACGCGCCTCGTGCGTCCTGCCGTCTCCCACCTACGCTCCTGCCTCCTGACCGCCGAGGCCGCCGGCGCCCAGGGCCGTCGTCCTTTCCCACACGAGCATCGAGCCCCGCCTGGTGGTCGTGGCTTGGGCCACTACCGCCTTGACCCTTGTCTAATTAGGGCTGGTCCTAATTAGTGTGGCCTAACCCCCCCCCCCCTTTGGCACTAAACTGTCCAGTATTAGACACTGCGTGACTAATTGACTGGGCCCCTGGACCCCACTGTCATACACTTAGGCTAGAGTAGCGCTGGGTAACAAAAGTTTATTCTATTTTTACTTTTGAATTAAAATAAATCCTATTTTTTTAGAAATTGTTTAAACTTTGAAAAATCATATAAATTAATCCGTAACTCGGATGAAAAAACTTTGTACATGAAAGTTGCTCATAACGATGAGACGAATCCGGATACGCCCTCCGTTCATCCGCCACACACTCCTAGCATAGAGAACATGCAACTTTCCCCCTCCGTTTCATCTGTTCGAAAATGCCTAACTCCGGGAAAACTTTCCGGATATTATCCCCCTTTGCCGGTATCGTGTAGCACTACGTTAGAACACTCCTAGTGCTGTGTTTTGCCATGTTATGTCTTGTTATGCACTTGCTTCCTATGTATTTACTGTTTCTCCTCCTCTTCTCTCCGGTAGACCCCGAGGTCGCTGCTGATGCCCCTGTGATCGACTACGTCGACGACGAGCCCTTCTTCTTGTCGGAGCAACCAGGCAAGCCCCCCCTTTGATCATCCCGATATCGCCCATTCTATTTTTTTTCGAGGAAACAGCAGGAGCTCTGCCTTTGCATTAAGAAGAGGAGAATTGACCAGTTTATAAGGAAAACTAGCCGAAAACCGATACATCGACACACACCAGCCCCGGGGCTGCGTACCTAACGAGCCGACTTCCCTGTCGCCCACACGACCAGAGTTGCCACCCCACCACACGACCCGGAGCCGCCACTCCGGCTAACAAACCACTTAAACTCACACACGTCGGCCCCGAGGCCGCACTCCACACGAGTCCACGACTCTGCCGTCCATCGACCAGAACCGACACTCCACAGCCTGAGGTGCTCTCCGAACCGCCGCTCGACTTCCCCGCCGGCCCGAGGCGCGCTCCACTGAGCCGATGGCGCTGCCGCCCACGCGACCAGATCGACACTCCACAACCTTGTTCTTGAGCCGCCGCTCGACTTCCTCACCGTCCACGAGGCCGCGCTGCGCTCGGCCGACGATGAACCCGCAAAGCCACCCGAGCCACCGCGGCTGACGAAGGACCAGACCTCAAGCGTCGCCCCAAGAGGGAAGCGACAAATCGCCGCCGACGCCCGCTCGACCAAGGTCGAAACTTGGGTTTCACCGGAGCCCGAGACCGGCGACAATGGTGGTGAAGGGGCTCCACGACGACGCCTCCAAGGAGGGAACGACGTCCTAGGACGCCGTCGACGCCGGCAACGACCGAGGTCGAGCTAGGCTTTCGCCCGGAGCTCACGAAGTCCATCCTCAGCACAGCCTGCCCAGCAAACCGTCTCCGGCAACATGCCGACCGTCCACGCCCAAGCCACGTGACCAAGCACGCAAAGCAGCACGCCGCCGCCAACCACCACCGGCTGCAGAAACCATTGCAGCCCACCACGCTCCACAAGCCGGGTCTGGGAGGAAGTAGCGCCGCGAACACAGCCCCCTGCAGGACCACCGGCACCATGCAGAGGCCACAACCCGGGGTGCCCAGCAGCCCAAACCAGCACCACGCCGGCCGGGGCACACCACAACACCATCCCAGAGGGTCGGCTCTGCCAAACAGCTCCGCCAAGCCAGGGAGGCCGGAAGCTGCAGCTCCAGATCCACCCACGGCCGCCCTGAGCCGCCGGCCCACCACCACGCGCGTCCGCCCTGCGCCCTTGCGCTGCAGAGACGGCCAGCGCCGCCGCATCCCGCCGACGGCTGCGCCCGCGGATCCGGGCCAAGCCGCATCCACCGCCAACCGCACGCCGCCACGACTCCACAGCGAGGAGGAGGGGAGGACGACGCTGCCGCGATCAGGGGCCGCCGCCCAGCGCCACCAGCAGCAGCGAAGAGGCCAGAGGCCAGATCCGCCCGGCGGCGGCCCGCAAAGCACGCCGAGCCGTCCAGGGCCGTCCAGCGCGCACGGCAGAGCAAGGAGAGGCCCGCCGCCGCCGGCTGCCGCACGGGCTTTGCCCGGCGGTGACGCCCGATGGCGGCTAGGGGGGTGGGGGCTAAGTGGAGGGGGGCAGCGGCGCGCAAGGTTTCGCCCGAGTCGTCCCCTCCTGGAGAGCGACGCGAGCCCTTCTTCACAGTTTTACCCGCCCATTCTATTCTCTCATGCTTGCATTAGATTTTGCTACTTTTATTGTTTGCTCCTATTCTGATGCATAGCCTGCTTTTGTAACCTGCTCATTGTACCTTACCTGCTTATCCTAAACTGCTTAGTATAGGTTGGTTAGTGATCCATTAGTGACCCCCGGTTGTCCTTGTTGCCCCTGCTTCATCATTGACGACTCGATCTACGTGATCAACGACCAGAGCCTGACACCTCACATCACATCACGCCCCTTTTGTTGCTCAACTCTGTAGAACTACTATCGAGTGCCGAGGGTGATCCCTCATAACGCACTCCTGATGATAATTATGTAGTGTAGCTATTCGGTCGTGGTCATCGAGGGTGATTTCCTCTTTCACCATTCCCGATACGGTTCTGTCGTTCAACACCTCAAGTGTGAACCTCGAGGGTGGTCCCTCTTACGTTCACCTTGATGTTTACATTGAGTGGAATCCTCCGGGGGTGATTCCTCGGGTTTTCCCCTTGATGTTTGGACACACGGTTACCTTGACATTACTTGAGACCTTTGGGAAAGTCGGGCGGGCCCGGAGAGCACCTGCAAGATGGTTACAAGGCACGGCCGGGAAGTCAGGCAGCCCTCGAGTGGGCTGGGCTTGCCCTTGCCGTATTTCCTCGAGACGGGGCGACGGCGTCACATTATCGTGAGTCTCTGCTCATCTCCGCAAGCCCCCAAAGCACTAACAGGTTTGGGTATTTGTTCTGAGTTGGCCTTTGGCCTTTACGCACCAACCACCACGCGAGAATAGTTATGGGCCTCGTCGTCGCAGTATCAGCCAAAGCTTTGTCAGACGTCCAGTTCAGCATTGCGGCACGGCTGAGCCGGCACCATCCTGTAGTGGTGGAGCCTGGTCCTCCCTTCTCGCAACGACCCGGAGTGCAACGGGCGACGGGCCCAGACCCCGGAGTGCTTAGGATGTAGACCGGCGGGGACCTCTCTGCTGAGCCTAGGTAGGGTTGCGACGTGTTGATCTTCCGAGGTCGGGCATTGACCCCAGAAAGGTGTGTCCGGCCAGAGTGATTGAGCGTGTTGGAAAACGTGGTGCACCCCTGCAGGGAAGATCTTTATTCGAATACCGTGTCCACGGTAATGGACGTTCAGACTTATATCTTGATCTAATACAACTAGAAATGGATACTTAAGATATGTGGCTCCGGGATTGCTTTCTCCCAGGGAGTCGAGGAAGGATCTCTGGCTTTATTACTATAACATGTTTGTTAAATATAAACTGCTATTCTTTACTCTTCTACATGCTGCAAGATGCTTGGAGCTGCTTGAAGATGCTAGTCTTCGATAGGCTAGGCCTTCCCCTTTATTCTGGCATTCTGTAGTTCAGTCCACAGATAAAACCCTTCCATTTGATACCAGTGCATACTTAGTATAGATCTGATGCTTGCGAGTACTTTGGATGAGTACTCACGGTTGCTTTGGTACCCCCCTTTCCCCCTTCTTCCTTCTTTCCGGTTGTCGTAACCAGATGGTGAATCCCTATAGCCAGATGCCACCGCCGACGGTTACTACTACATGGAGACCACCGAAGATCAGGAGTAGTTAGGAGGTTCCAGGCAGGAGGCCTTGCCTCTTCGATCGTGTTGTTTTTGTGCTAGCCTTCTTAAGGCATCCTTGTCTAACTTATGTCTGTACTCAGATATTATTGCTTCCACTGACTCTTGTGTATCGAGCTTGTATTCGAGCCCTCGAGGCCCCTGGCTTGTAATATAAAGCTTGTCTTATTTTATTTGTGTCTAGAGTTGTGTTGTGATATCTTCTCATGAGTCCCTGATATTGGTCATACACATTTGCGTGCATGATTAGTGTATGGTCGAATCGGGGGCGTCACATAATTTCATAAGTTCATCCATCTTTCCACTCAAAACATTAATCTCTTCTATCGCATGAACTTTTTTACTAGTAGATCTTTCAGTGTACCATTGAGAATAATTCACCATAATATTATCTAGGAGTTTAGTAGCTTCTCCTAAAGTGATTTCCATAAAAGTGCCTCCCATGGCTGAATCTAAAAGATTTCTAGAAGCAAAATTCAATCCGGCATAAAAATTTTGTATGATCATCCATAAATTCAAACCATGTGTAGGGCAATTACGTATCATTAATTTCATCCTCTCCCAAGATTGTGCAACATGCTCATGATCAAGTTGCTTAAAATTCATAATATAGTTTC
Organism: Aegilops longissima; assembly: GCA_021605205.1. Taxonomy (NCBI): domain Eukaryota; kingdom Viridiplantae; phylum Streptophyta; class Magnoliopsida; order Poales; family Poaceae; genus Aegilops; species Aegilops longissima. Next base: position 389,729,253 of record CM038676.1, read on the forward strand.
TAAGAGAGATGATCTTAGCGGGAGGAAAATACTTAGAGATAAAAGCATCTTTGCACTTATTCCAAGAATCAATACTATTTTTAGGCAAAGACGAAAACCAAGTTTTACTACGATCTCTAAGAGAAAACGGAAATGGCTTCAATTTAACAATATCATTATCCACATCTTTCTTCTTTTGCATATCACACAAATCAACAAAGTTGTTTAGATGGGTAGCGGCATCTTCACTAGGAAGGCCAGAGAATTGATCTTTCATGACAAGATTCAATAAGGTAGAATTAATTTCACAAGATTCAGCATCGGTAAGAGGAGTAATCGGAGTGCTAAGAAAATCATTGTTGCTGGTATTGGAAAAGTCACACAATTTAGTATTGTCTTGAGCCATCGTGACAAACGATCCAACACACAAGCACACAAGAAACAAGCGAAAAGAAACGAACGGAAAAAGCGGGCGAATAAAACGGCAAGGGTGAAGTAGGGGAGAGGAAAACGAGAGGCAAATGGCAAATAATGTAATGCGAGGGATAAGAGTTGTGATGGGTACTTGGTATGTCTTGACTTGACGTGGCAACTGCGCCAGAAATGGCTAGTTGCTAGGAGATCAAATCTTGACTTGACTTGGCGTAAGCCTCCCCGGCAACGGCGCCAGAAATCCTTCTTGCTACCTCTTGAGCTTGCGTTGGTTTTTTCCTTGAAGAGGAAAGGGTGATGCAACAAAGTAGCATAAGTATTTCCCTCAGTTTTTGAGAACCAAGGTATCAATCCAGTAGGAGGTTACACGCAAGTCGCCTTATACCTGGACAAACACATAAGAACCTTGCAACCAACGTGATAAAGGGGTGGTCAATCCCTTCACGACCACTTGCAAAAGTGAGATCTGATAGAGATAATAAGATAAATATTTTTGGTATTTTTATGATATAGATTGAATGTAAAGATTGCAAAGTAAAAATAGATTGGAAACTTATATGATGGAAAATAGACCTGGGGGCCATAGGTTTCACTAGTGGATTCTCTCAAGATAGCATAACTAATACGGTGGGTGAACAAACTACTATCGAGCAATTGATAGAAAAGTGCATAGTAATGAGAATATCTAGGCATGATCACGTATATAGGCATCACGTCCGCGACAAGTAGACCGAAATGATTCTGCATCTACTACTATTACTCCACACATCGACCGCTATCCAGCATGCATCTAGATTATTAAGTTCATAAGAACAGAATAACACATTAGGCAAGATGACATGATGTAGAGGGATAAACTCAAGCAATATGATATAGACCCCATCTTTTTATCCTCGATGGCAACAATACAATCGTGCCTTGCTGCCCTAACATCCTTTGGGAAAGGACACATAAAGATTGAACCCAAAGCTAAGCACTTCTCCCATTGCAAGAAAGATCAATCTAGTAGGCCAAACCAAACTGATAATTCAAGAGACTTGCAAAGATAACAAATCATACATAAAAGAATTCAGAGGAGATTCATATATTGTTCATAGATAATCTTGATCATAAACCCACAATTCATCGGATCTCGACAAACACACATAAAAAGAATTACCTCAAATAGATCTCCAAGAGAATCGAGGAGAACTTTGTATTGAGATCAAAGAGAGAGAAGAAGCCATCTAGCTAATAACTATGGACCCGAAGGTCTGTGGTAAACTACTGACACATCATCGGAGAGGCCATGGTGTTAATGTAGAAGCCCTCCGTGATCGATTCCCCCTTCCGGCGGAGCGCCGGAAAAGGCCCCAAGATGGGATCTCACGGGTACAGAAGGTTGCGACGGTGGAAATAGGGTTTCGTGGTGCTTCTGGATGTTTTCGGGGTATATGGGTATATATAGGAGGAAGGAGTAGGTCGGTGGAGCTGCGAGGGGCCCACAAGGGTGGGGGCGCGCCCAGGGGGGCAGGCGCGCCTCCCTGCCTCGTGGCCTCCTCGCTTCTTTCTTGATGTCCACTCCAAGTCTCCTAGATCACGTTTGTTCCAAAAATAACTCTCCCGAAGGTTTCATTCCGTTTGGACTCCGTTTGATATTCCTTTTCTGCGAAACACTGAAATAGGCAAAAAAAACAGCAATTTGCACTGGGCCTTCGGTTAATAGGTTAGTCCCAAAAATAATATAAAAGTGCTTAGTAAAGCCCATTGAACATCCAAAACAGATAATATAATAGCATGGAACAATAAAAAATTATAGATACGTTGGAGACGTATCACGCCACGCAATTCTTCTCCATCCCTCCTTCCGGCGTGCACCGCGAGAAGGGACAGCAGTCCTACGAACCCTGCCTTTCGTGATCCTGTACAGGAGAGGGGCGATCAAGTTTTTGGGGAGCACACTCCTGTGACTGCTGCCAGCGATGACTTCCTCAACGACAGCCTTCTTCCCCGACCTCGGTAACCTCTTCATCAACGACATGAGTGACAACATCAACCACAGTGGTTCTGCTCCTGTTGTACAGTATGTGATTCTGTCCTCTTGGTTTAGTCCGCATCATTACTTTGATCTTTGCAATTGTCATCATGATCTATTTACTGTTGATTCAGATTACATCTCATAGTAAATTGCTCATATATTCAACAATCCAATCCAAAAACCTGATTATAGGCAATTTACTTTGAGTGGTTTTGCCGCGCTTTTAAAGCCGCCTACTTTTAAGGGGGTGCAATATAAAAGATGGAGCACAAGAGCAGTATATTGGTTTTAGATCATGTACTGCTATGACGCCACTAAGGGTAAGGCTGAGGGCGATCTTAATCCTACACAGCAGGAAGCTTTTGAGAACATGGATACCCTCTTCAAAGCCACCCCGCTGAGTGTTCTTGACGATTCCACTGTGGATTAATATATGTCGTTTGACAGCGGCAAAGACATGTGGGTTGCACTTGAGGCCACGTTTGGGGCCTTGGGCGCTGGCAACGAGTTGTACGTCATGGAGCAATTTTGTTACTACAAGATGACTGATGAGCGCTCTATTGTTCGGCAGACTCATGATATACAGTCACTCGCTAAGGAACTTGAGTACTTCAAGTGTGTGTTGCCGGACAAATTTGTTGCTGGGACCATCATTGCCAAGCTTCCACCTTCGTGGAACGATTTTGCTACTTCTCTGAAAAACATGAGACATGAGTTTTTCGTTTCGGATCTCATTAGCACTCTTCATTTTGAGAGAAGGCGAGAGGAAAAGACGCGCGTGCTTGGGTCGCTGAGGGAGCTTCTAGTGCCCACATGGTACACGAGAAGAACTTCCAGCCCAACCAGCCCCAAAACAACAAGAACAAATCTCAGGGGAAAGGCAAGTTTGATGCAACGAACAAGCCATCACATTCTACCAACTTCAAGAAGAATTCTCGTAACGGGAAGGGATACAAACCTCAATTTTGGTAGCACCGCACAAAACTTATATGGCTGCATCTACCTGCTGTCAGCTAACCTCATGGTGCTCCAGGTATTCCTACATTCGTAACTAGGTACAATCACCACTGTAAGATGAAATAAGCTTATTCGTACGTCGACTTGCTGATTGCAGTGTGGTACGATCATGTCAGGTGTGGAGTAGCAAACAAGCAGTGCAGCCAAAGGTGGAAATCAACCAAGGACTTATGAAATTATATATAATCTTCCTCAGGCAGGTCAGTATCCCCTTCGTCCAGATGATCATGTTTTGTCATGCCGAACTATTGATATGTGCTACTGTTTTGCATCACCGTTTAACTATAGCTATTGTTTTCCTATCTTTTCAGATTCAGGACAATGAAGATGATTTCGGGGGAACTGCACAATATGGACTCATGTTGAGTATCTCTATTGCCTCATGTGTTTGCTACAAATGTGTCAGCATCAATTGCAAGATGAGGCAGCTAGCTAGCTGTGGAGTTGCCAACATGCTCAAAGTGCTCGCAACATTGAGAAGTAACAAGAATGCCCAAGAAATTAATGCGTGCGCAGGGACACCCATTGCTCGGAGAAGCATCGACCGATTTTCTTTATTTCAACACCTTCTCACAGCTTTGTATTGGTTATAGTATGGTGAATCATAGAGATGCATAAACATGCTGAACTTTTGTTCTTCTGAATGTTAATGCATATCGTATCTTCTGAAGCTTAGTTTAATGTAAATGTTGACTAGCCTGTGAACCTTCACAATCTAGTAAGTATATTGTAGGCCTGTTATTTGACACCCCACTTTGCCGCGCTACGCGACTAGTGTGAGTGTCTGCATTCAGTACCGCATCCTCTAATTGGGTGGATGCCAAGTTGAAAAAGGTTACCGATGAGTAGCCATAAGTTGGAGGCGTCTCTTTTTTTCGAATGGGCAATAAGCTGGAGAGTGTCTCGGGATTTCTCTAGCACAAGGCCCTCCAGTACGAAACACGGGTAGCCGACTGGGCCGATACAAAAGCCTATCCATCTTAAAGCCCATTTGTTTTTGTTTTTTGAGAGGAGAAGCCCATATTTCTTGAAGAGGGGGCGATCCCAGGAAAACCCTTCTTCCTCCTCGCTTCCACTTATACTATAGCTCGTTGGACTCTCCTGCTTCCGTCGCCCCCCAATTCCCCCCGCTCCCCATCTTCCTCACTCGTCCAAAAAAACCCCGCTCACCTTCTTCCCCACTAGTACAGAAAAAGCCTGCTCCTCTTCTTCCACTCCTACAGAAAACCCCAGCTCTCCTTCTTCCCCACTTGCACTGCCACTAGGCTCGTCTCTGGCTACTCTGCTCAAACCCGTGAGCTCGGCGTGATGCCCACAAGGAAAATGGAGTCGGCTTGCCCCAGTGCCAAGAAGATGAGGCTCCCGCAGCGGCGACGCCGATTCTAGATCCCACACCCGGCAGCGCAGGGAGAAGCGGCGAGCCCCCCCCCCCCACCCGGATCTGAGGAACCGGTAGAATCTCCGGTGGACCACATCAGCGATCTCTCAGACGTCATCCTTGAGGAGATCATCTCGCTTCTCCCCACCAAGGATTTCTGCCGCACACAAGTCCTCTCAACTCGGTGGCGCCCTATATGGCACACCGTGCCCCTCAATATCGACTATCGTCAGATATTTGTCCTTCCTGAATTTGGTCTCCTCAGAGCCATCGTATCCTCTCACTAGCAGGGCCTCATTTAACGCCTCTGCATCCTGACATGCTACTTGCTGTCCATACCCGGCACGGTGGACGCTTGGCTGACATCCCTTGAATTTGGAAAACTCCAGGAGTTTGAGTTATACCATTACCACGAAAGTTTCATACCACGAACACGCCAAGAATTTGTGCCCACACCACCGTTGTCCATCTCGCAGTTTTCCTCCTCTCTCCACACCGCCACCTTCGCCCAGTGCCATCTACCCGACGATCTAGTACAAATGCTTCGACTCCCACAGCTAAAAAAACTTTCGCTTGTGGTGGTTTTATCTGTCGGAGGCCTCACTGCACAACATCATCCACTCCAGTTGCCCTGCCCTGGAGCACTTGCTGATTGTTTTGGGAATAGAAATCCCTATCAGTTGTCTCAAAATAAAGTCGCCTCGCCTTAAAAGCATTGGAATTTGTTTTGAAGGACAGCAGCTCATCCTCGAAGATGCCCCTTCACTTCAAAGGTTGCTCCTTCATAATTGTTATAGACCTTCACAAATAACTGTCATCTCTACACCCAAACTGGAGACCTTGGGTGTAATTCGTGATCCGTTTGATGATCACAACAAGTTGGTGTTTGGCTCCACACTTTTTCAGGCACCGTATATTATCATATACACATATGTAATCATAAGTTGCATTTTTCATTTGTGCGCATAAGTTTTATATCATCTTGGAGTACACTTTGGGTACTAATATTATGTTATATGCTCAATGAAGAGTTCGTCCATGGATAGCCTATCAATGTTGCTGGATTCTGTAAAGATCTTATATATCGGTATGTTTAGTTTTGATCTGAACATAAGTATTGGCTTGCTGTGATGCTTTCGATCTCTGGAAAATTTATATATAGAGGTGATGATTTCATGCACATTGAAAGCCCATATATATTGTACTAGAATTAATCGTTCAGCTGTCGCTCTTTTGACATACTCTTTGTTCAGACCTTAACTATTTTCAATCTTCATGTCTACTTAGGCAGTGATACCACATGGAAAAAAACGTATAACCAATCGGTGGGGTAAAAAGTACCAGGATTTTCTTAGTTCTCACGACATTCGTTTGAGGACAATAACGATGGAAGGATATGCATCCAACCAGGAAAACAGAAGCTTTGTCACATTCTTCCTGTTGAATGCGAGGCTACTATTGTCCATGAGGCTTAAGTTTTACCGCAAGAGATTTCTCACGGACGGACACATTGGACAGCAAAAAAAGAAGTTTCAGGTGGACAAGTGGGCTTCTAAACATGCTCGGCTTCTATTTACAACAAGTTGTAGTCATCCTGAAATAATTTTTTTTGCACAGGATGTTGATTTTATGGATCAGACTGATCCATTTGTTTGTGACTGCGAAAAAGAGTGGTTGGGTTAGATGTTACTACCATGTTCAATCTGGGTATTATCTAAAAATTTGATGAACAATTAATCCTTGGGCTTTTTGTTCCATTTGTAAGCTTGAGTTGCATGTTGTTGCCCTTGTACTCCCCTCCACCTGCCACTACACTGCCACATCTTCCACAGCTGCTGTTCGTTCCCATCCGAGGCCTCGCCGTTGTTCTCCGCCTTGGTTCACTTGCTGTGCCCGCCGCCGCCTAGCGTTGTCAACATGGTCAACAACCTCCCCGCAAAAAAACATGGTCAACAACCAAGAGGAATCAGGAGATATTTGTCGTGGAGAGGTGACAGAGGGACCCACCGGGGTCATTGCATTACATAGCGGTGCCTCGTTATTACAAGCAAAAAATACTTCCTCCTAATTGTTTGATAACTAGGTCCCACGCCATTGTCAATGTAGTCAATAAATGAGAAAATTACACAACGAGCGGATAACACGGGGACCCAAAGAGCTCGCCCGCTTGTTTTTTAGTTTGAGAGACGGAGCTCAAGCGTACCTTTGTCACGGAGGATGTGGCCCGTCTAGCCCACGCTTACGCTTTTATTTAAGCACATGACAAGCCCAGTTGATATCTTTTTTCTTTCTGAAAATGGCTAGCTCAGTTCTTTATTTTGGAGAATACCAAAACCGAGGCCTACTTGCTTTTCTCAGCCCTGCTGGGCTGCAAATCTTTCAAGACGAGGAGGGATGTAAGTAGTAAGAAATGGGCTTCCCCAGAAAATGGGCTATAAGTTGTAAGAAATGGGATGTAAGTTTTTAAACCAAAGCCAACTGGCAATTACATTAAAATATCATTTTTTCTGGATTTCTCTACTCTCTATTGTTATAAAAACCAAAGCCAACTGGCAATTACATTAAAATATCGTCTTTTCTCCACAAGATAAACTACTCATACAAATGCATCTTCATGTTCCGTGCAACGCACAGGCATCTTGCTAGTTAAGATTTTAAATTTCATTCATTTTTTTGTGGAGAATTGTTTTTTGAATTTTATTTTGATATTTTTTTTAAAATTATTTTTAACGTGACTCGAAAATTCGTGATTAAAAGAGTTCGGACCCCACCGAAATATGCAAAATTTCATTGAATTTTTTAGCAGTGCCCAGAATATATGGTCTGTAATGCTAATAAAAAGAATATGGGCTTCAAATATCCTTAAGAATTAGCAAATGGGCTGTAAATTATTGAAAATAATGGCAAATGGGCTGTATGTTGTTTTCCACATATTTTGAGGCTAACTTCTGGGCCTACTAGGTTGACGATGACGATGTCCTAAATTTTTTTTGACGCGTACGCAAGGCTTTGTCAACTTAGTCAACACAGAGCAGTGATTGTTGGATGTCCATCCTACGGTCGCCGTGCTTCTTCAATTTCTAATCTTTCTGCTCCGGCCGCCCAAACCAGCGCCGGCGGGACTACCTGCTCCCTCTCCCGTGGCTGGTTGTGCTGACGCCAGGCCTTCCCTCTACCCACCCGCACATCCTGTTATTTTCTGGCGACGTCAGCCTCACCCCCCAGCCGACCAGTCAGTGCTCATACTCCCCTCAGCGTGGGCATCCACTGCGGTGGCTTCGTCGGCTCCGGGTCGTTCCCTTCTTGGGCCTCGCCCTCGTCCACCGCATTTGTGCTCTCGACGCGGTGAGGTCAACATGGTCAACATACAAGAGCCTTACAGTAGGGGCCCACACAAGGAAATGCCTCCTTATTACGCGAAAAATAATGATTCCTCCACCTTACAGCTGAGACCCACCGGAAGGGCCTCTGTATTTCCCCAAAAAATGCCCCCCCTGCTAACAGCTCGGACCTGCAAGCTATACCTTCGCACACAAGGAAGTGCCTCCTTCCCCCTGCTAGCTGGGACCCACCATAGTGTGAGGCTGACTTGTGGGCCTACTAAGTTGACGGGGACGGAGGGCTTTGTCAACTTAGTCAATATGAACGATTCTAGCTCCAGTGACCGTACGATGTCCGTCCAACGGCCGTAGTGCTTCTTCAACCTCTGGTCTTCTTGCTCCAGCCGCCTAAAGCAGCGTCGGTCGTGCCTCCTACTCCTGCCTCCCGTGGCCGGTTGTGCTGCCGTGGAGGCCTCACCGCCCCCTACTACTCCCACCGGCCAGGCCCTGTGGTGACGGCAGCCTCACACTGCAGCCGAACCAGTGAACCCTCGCACTCCTCTCCGCGTGGGCATCCACTGCCGCGTCTTCCCCGGCTCCGCGTGTCCCCTTCCTAGGCCTCGCCATCGTCCACCGCCTTAGTGCTCTCGGCGCGGCATGGTCAATGTGGTCAATGACCGAATTCCATTGGAAGAGTAATGTACGTGGAGAGGCTGACAGCTGAGTCCACGCCCGCAGCAAGGAAGTGCCTCCTTATTACGCGGAAAATAACGATTCCTCCACCTGACAGTAGGGACCCACCGAACAGGCCACCGTATTTCATGAAAAAATGTTTCCCCCCTGACTGTTGGGACCCACCAGCTACATCTTCGCATGCAAGGAAATGCGTCGATATTATGGGCAAAAAAAAGATTCGGCCCTGACTGCTGGGACCGACCAGCACATCTTCGCACGCAAGGAAGTGCCTGACAGTCGGGACCCACCTGGTCGAAGCGTATGTAGCGTTGTCATTCTGGTCGCGTACGTGTACGTACATACTGGTCGATGTAGAGGCGCGCACGTGTTGTAGTAGAGGCGCGCACATAGCATGGACACGTATGTACAGCGGCCAGGGTGCAAGAAAGAAAATACTGCCACGTGCGTTCATATGGGCGGGGTCTCGAATGCCTACTCGCGCATACATACGGCCAGGGCTCGTGTACATGGCTGGGTTGGAACGGAGAAGCTGCACCGTCGTCGTGTTAATGGGGAGGCAACCAGCTGGGTCGGAACGGAATGCGTCGTCTTGTTCATCGGGAGCCAACGGGTTGGACGGAACAGGCGATGGCGATGAGGCCTGGCGTACCGCGGAAAGGAGGAAACGGCCTTGTGTTCGACCGGGCACGGTCGAAACGGGATCCTGTTCATCGGGAGGGGTCTGGCGTGCCACAAAACGGAGGAAACGGACTTCTCTTGGTGGAAATGGGGTCCTGTTGATCGGGAGGGGTGTGGCGTACCGCAAAACGATGGAAACGGACTTGTGTTGGAGCGCTATGGTTGAAACGGGGGTCATGTTCTTCGGGAGGGGTGTGGCGTACCGCAAAACGGGACTCCACGGGGATACTGTTCATCTCCACTGTCGACCTCCTCCAGCCTCCACGGGCTACTGTTCATCCACCGTCGACCTCCTCCAGCCTCCACTGCATTGTTCATCCACAGGCTCCTGTTCATCCAGTCTCCACCGCGCGCTCCTCCACCGGCTACTGTTCAACCAGCCCTCTCCACGGGGTCCTGTTCAACAACCCCTCCACGGGCTAATGTTCATCCAGCCCTCCACCGGCTACTGTTCAACCAACCCTCCACCGGCTACTGTTCAACCAGCCCTCCACGGTGTCCTGTTCAACCAGCCCTCCACGGGGTCCTGTTCATCCACCCCCAACCGACTCGATTGATCGGGGTCCTGTTCATCCAGTGGCAACGGCCTCTACTACCACGGGTCTGTTCATCCAACCCCCACTAGGAACTGTTCATCCAACCCCCCAACAACGCTCACTGTTCACCAAGGGAAGGAGGCAGCAGTGTTCGACCAGCTTCAATTAGCAGCAGTAGCGAAGGAATCACTCGGGTTCAGTTAACAGCAAGGGATCGATCGACCGCTCGGGTTCAGTAACACGTAGCCTGCAGGACAATCACTCGGGTTCAGTTATAGCCCAATGCCTCGCTCGGGTTCAGTTACAGCCCAATGCCTCGCACACACGTGCGTACGTACGAGAGAAACGCGCATCGCTCGGCCCCCAACGACCCACCGTAACCAAGAACTCCTCGATATTTTCCTTGCCCTCGCTTCTACCATGGTATTTTCCGTCATGGATGGCCCAAAGAATGTCATGCAGCTGCGTCTCTGGCCCGCCTAGGACGAAAAGCCCATTTTCTGTCATGATTTTTTATCATAGAAGTAGGACCCCACCACATCTATGAAGATACTGGGTTTTGTCGCAATTATCATCATAGAAGTGTCATAAGCATGACATATTTTTTTTCGTTCGGCTCAAAATGTCATGGATGTGTCTTTTTTTTGTAGTGCCCGCTCGTTGCTATGCATCTCCTAGATAGATCTTGCGTGATCGTAGGTAAATTTTTTGAAATACTGCGTTCCCCAACAGTGGCATCCGAGCCAGGTCTATGCGTAGATGTTATATGCAAGAGTAGAACACAATGAGTTCTGGGCAATAATAGTCATATTGCTTACCAGCAACGTCTTACTTTGATTCGACGGTATTGTTGGATGAAGCGGCCTGGACCGACATTACATGACTGCGTTCATGAGACTGCTTCTACCGACGTGCTTCACATACAGGTGGCTAGCAGGTGTCTGTTTCTCCAACATTAGTTGAATCGAGTTTGACTGCGCCTGGTCCTTGTTGAAGGTTAAAACAACACACTTGACGAAACATCGTTGTGGTTTTGATGCGTAGGTAAGAACGGTTCTTGCCAGAAGCCTGTAGCAGCCACGTAAAACTTGCAACGACAAAGTAGAGGACGTCTAACTTGTTTTTGCAGGGCATGTTGTGATGTGATATGGTCAAGACGTGATAAGACATAAATTTTTGTATGAGATGATCATGTTTTGTAACAGTTATCGGCAACTGGCAGGAGCGTGATGGTTGTCACTTTATTGTATGAAATGCAATCTCCATGTAATTGCTTTACTTTATCACTAAGCAGTAGCGATAGTCGTAGAAGCAATAGTTGGCGAGACAACAACGATGCTACGTTGGAGATCAAGGTGTCAAGCTGGTGACGATGGAGATCATGATGGTGCTTTGGAGATGGAGATCAAAGGCACAAGATGATGATGGCCATATCATGTCACATATTTTGATTGCATGTGATGTTTATCCTTTATGCATCTTATTTTGCTTAGTACGGCGGTAGCATTATAAGATGATCCCTCACTAAATTTCAAAGTATAAGTGTTCTCCTGAGTATGCACCGTTGCTCAGTTCGTCATGCCGAGACACCATGTGATGATCGGGTGTGATAAACTCTACGTTCACATACAACGGGTGCAACCCAGTTTTGCACATGCAGAACACTCATGTTAAACTTGACGAGCCTAGCATATGCAAATATGGCCTCGGAATACTGAGACCGAAAGGTACAACATGAATCATATAGTAGATATGATCAACATAGTGATGTTCACCATTGAAAACTACTCCATCTCACGTGATGATCGGACATGGTTTAGTTGATATGGATCACGTGATCATTTAGATGACTAGAGGGATGTCTATCTAAGTGGGAGTTCTTAAGTAATATGATTAATTGAACTTTAATTTATCACGAACTTAGTCCTGATAGTATTTGCATATCTATGTTGTAGATCAATAGCTTGCGATGTAGCTCCCCGTTTATTTTTTGATATGTTCCTAGAAATATAAGTTGAAAGATGATAGTAGCAATGATGCGGATTGGGTCCGTGATCGAGACTATCCTCATTGCTGCACGAAGAATTATGTCCTTGATGCACCTCTAGGTGATGGACCTATTGCGAGGAGCGATCTGAGGCGTTATGAACGTTTGGCAAGCTCGGTATGATGACTACTTGATAGTTTAGTGCACCATGCTTTACGGCTTAGAACCGGGACTTCAAAAACGTTTTGAACACCACGGAGAATATAAGATGTTCCAAGAGCTGAAATTGGTATTTCAAACTCATGCCCGAGTCGAGAGGTATGAGACCTCTGACAAGTATTTTTCCTACAAGATGGAGGAGAATAGCTTAACCAGTGAGCATGTCTGAGTACTACTATCACTTGAATCAAGTGGAAGTAAATCTTCCAGATAAGATAGTGATTGCCAGAGTTCTCTAGTCACTATCACCAAGTTACTGGAACTTCGTGATGAACTATAATATGCAAGGGATGACAAAAACAATTCTCGAGCTCTTCGTGATGTTGAAATCGGCATAGGTAGAAATCAAGAAAAGCATCAAATGTTGATGGTCGACAAGATCACTAGTTTCAAGTAAAAGGGCAAGGTAAAGAAAGGCAACTTCAAGAAGAATGACAAGCAAGTTGCCACTCCCATGAAGAAGCCCAAAGCATGACCCAAGCCTAAAACTGAGTGCTTCTACTGCAAAGGAAATGGTCACTGGAAGCGGAACTGCCCCAAATACTTGGCGGATAAGAAGGATGGCAAAGTGAACAAAAGTATATATGATATACATGTTATTGACGTGTACTTTACTAGTGTTCATAGTAGCCCCTGGGTATTTGATACCGGTTCAGTTGCTATGATTAGTAACTCGAAACAGGAGTTACAAAATGAACAAAGACTAGTTGAGGGCGAGGTGACGATGTGTGTTGGAAATGATTCAAAGGTTGATAAGATCACCATCGCATACTCCCTATACCTTCGGGATTAGTATTGGCACTAAATAAATGTTATTTGGTGCGTTGAGCATAAATATGATTGGATCATGTTTATTGCGATACGACTATTCATTTAAGTTAGAGAATAATTGTTCTTCTATTTACATGAATAAAACCTTCTATGGTCTTACATCCAATGTAAATGGTTTAATGAATCTCGATCACAGTGATGCACATAATATTGATGCCAAAAGATGCAAAGTTAATAATGATAGTGCAACTTATTTGTGGCACTGCCGTTTAGGTCATATTGGTGTAAAGCGCATGAAAAAACTCCATGCTGATGGGCTTTTTGAATCACTTGATTATGAATCACTTGATGCTTGCGAACCATGCCTCATGCAGCGAGCCACTGACTTATTGAAAATAATACATACTGATGTATGCGGTCCGACGAGTGTTGAGGCTCGCGGAGGTTATCGTTATTTTCTGACCTTCACAGATGATTTAAGCAGATATGGGTATATCTACTTAATGAAACACAAGTCTAAAACATTTGAAAAGTTCAAAGAAATTCAAAGTGAAGTTAAGAATCATCGTAACAAGAAAATAAAGTTTCTACGATCTGATCGCGGAGGCAAATATTTGAGTTACGACTTTGGCCTTCATTTAAAAACAATGTGGAATAGTTTCACAACTCATGTCACCTGGAACACCAGGAAGTAATGGTGTGTACGAACATCGTAACCGTACTTTATTAGATATGGTGCGATCTATGATGTCTCTTACCAATTTGCCACTATCGTTTTGGGGTTATGCATTAGAAACAACTGCATTCACATCAAATAGGGCACCGTCTAATCTTTTGAGACGACACCGTATGAACTATGGTTTAGCTAGAAACCTAAGCTGTCGTTTCTTAAAGTTTGGGGCTACGATGCTTATGTGAAAAAGCTTCAGCCTGATAAGCTCGAACCCGAATTGGAGAAGTGCGTCTTCATAGGATACCTAAAGGAAACTGTTGGGTACACCTTCTATCATAGATCCGAAGGCAAGATCTTTGTTGCTAAGAATGGATCCTTTCCAGAGAAGGAGTTTCTCTCGAAATAAGTGAGTGGGAGGAAAGTAGAACTTAATGAGGTAGTTGTACCTTCTCCCGAATTGGAAAGTAGTTCATCATAGAAATCAGTTCCAGTGATTCCTACACCAATTAGTGAGGAAGCTAATGATGATGATCATGAAACTTCAGATCAAGTTACTACCGAACCTCGTGGGTCAACCAGAGTATGGTCCACACCAGAGGTACGGTAATCCTTTCTGGAAGTCATGTTACTAGACCATGACGAACCTACGAACTATGAGGAAGCAATGATGATCCCAAATTCCGCAAAATGGCTTGAGGCCATAAAATCTGAGATGGGATCCATGTATGAGAACAAAGTATGGACTTTGGTTGACTTGCCCGATGACCGGCAAGCCATAGAAAATAAATGGATCTTCAAGAAGAAGACTGACACTGATGATAATGTTACTGTCTACAAAGCTCGACTTGTTGCGAAAGGTTTTTGACAAGTTCAAGGAGTTGACTACGATGAGACCTTCTCACCCGTAGCTATGCTTAAGTCTGTCCGAATCATGTTAGCAATTGCCGCAATTTATGATTATGAAATTGGCAAATGGATGTAAAAACAGCATTCCTTAATGGACATCTTAAAGAAGAATTGTATATGATGCAACCAGAAGCTTTTGTCGATCCTAAAGGTGCTACCAAAGTGTGCAAGCTCCAACGATCCATTTATGGACTGGTGCAAGCCTCTCGGAGTTGGAATATACGCTTTGATAGTGTGATCAAAGCATATGGTTTTATACAGACTTTTAGAGAAGCCTGTATTTACAAGAAAGTGAGTGGGAGCTCTGTAGCATTTCTAATATTATATATGGATGACACATTGTTGATTGGAAATAATACAGAATTTCTGGATAGCATAAAAGGATACTTGAATAAGAATTTTTCAATGAAAGACCTCGGTGAAGCTGCTTATATATTGGGCATCAAGATCTATAGAGATAGATGAAGACACTTAATTGGACTTTTCACAAAGCACATACCTTGATAAAGTTTTGAAGAAGTTCAAAATGGATCAGTCAAAGAAAGGGTTCTTGCCTTTGTTACAAGGTGTGAAGTTGAGTTAGACTCAATGCCCGACCGCTGCAGAAGATAGAGAGAAAATGAAATTCATTCCCTATGCCTCAGCCATAGGTTCTATCATGTATGCAATGTTGTGTACCAAACATGATGTGTGCCTTGCTATAAGTTTAGCAAGGAGGTACCAAAGTAATCCAGGAGTGGATCACAGGACAGCGATCAAGAACATCCTGAAATACCTGAAAAGGACTAAGGACATGTTTCTCGTTTATGGAGGTGACAAAGAGCTTGTCGTAAATGGTTACGTCGATGCAAGATTTGACACTGATCCGGAGGACTCTAAGCCATAAACCGGATACATATTTATATTGAATGGTGGAATTGAAAGTTTGTGCAGTTCCAAGCAGAGCATCGTGGCGGGATCTACGTGTGAAGCGCAGTACAAAGCTGCTTCAGAAGAAGCAAATGAAGGAGTCTGGATGAAGGAGTTCATATCCGATCTAGGTGTAATACCTAGTGCATCGGGTCCAATAAAAATCTTTCGTGACAACTGACAATACTAGTGCAATTGCCTTGGCAAAGGAATCCAGATTTCACAAGAGAACCAAGCACATCAAGAGATGATTCAATTCCATCCGCGATCAATTCAAGGAGGGAGACATAGAGATTTGCAAGATACATACGGATCTGAATGTTGCAGACCCGTTGACTAAGCCTCTCTCATGAGCAAAACATGATCAGCACCAAGACTCCATGGGTGTTAGAATCATTACTATGTAATCTAGATTATTGAATCTAGTGCAAGTGGGAGACTGAAGGAAACATGCCCTAGAGGCAATAATATGATGATAAATGTTTATTATTCATGCTAGACTTGTATTAACCTAAAACTTAGTACATGTGTGGATACATAGACAAACAGAGTGTCCCTAGTATGCCTCTACTTGACTAGCTCGTTAATCAAAGATGGTTAAGTTTCCTAGCCATAGACATGTGTTGTCATTTATTGAACGAGATCACATCATTAGAGAATGATGTGATGGACAAGACCCATCCGTTAGCTTAGCATAATGATCGTTTAGTTTTCTGCTATTGCTTTCTTCATGACTTATACATGTTCCTCAGACTATGAGATTGTGCAACTCCCGAATCCCGAAGGAACACCTTGTGTGCCATCAAACGTCACAACATAACTGGGAGACTATAAAGATGCTCTACATGTGTCTCTGATGTTGTTTGTTGAGTTGGCATAGATCGAGATTAGGATTTGTCACTCCGTGTATCGGAGAGGAATCTCTGGGCCCTCTCGGTAATGCACATCACAATGAACCTAGCAAGCAATGTGACTAATGAGTTAGTCACGGGATGATGCATTACGGAACGAGTAAAGAGACTTGCCGGTGATGAGATTATACTAGGTATGATGATACCGATGATCAAATCTCGGGCAAGTAACATACCGATGACAAAGGGAACAACGTATGTTGTTGTGTGGTTTGACCGATAAAGATCTTCGTAGAATATCTAGGGACCAATATGAGCATCCAGGTTCCGCTATTGGTTATTGACCGGAGATGTGTCTCTCGGTCATGTCTAAATAGTTCTCGAACCCATAGGGTCTGCACGCTTACCGTTCGATGGCGATTTGTATTATGAGTTATGTGATTTGATGAACCAAAGTTTGTTTGGAGTCCCGGATGAGATCACGGACATGACGAGGAGTCTCGAAATGGTCGAGACATAAAGATTCATATATTGGAAGGTTATGTTTGAACACCGGAATGGTTTCGGATAGGTTCGGACATGTTCTGGAGTGTCGGGGGTTATCGGAACCCCCCCGGAAGTTAATGGGCCTTCATGGGCCCTAGTGGAGAGAGGAGGCGGCGGCCAGATGGTGGTGCGTGCCCCCCAAGCCCAAACCAAATTGGACTAGGGTTGGGGGGGCGTCCCCTTTCCTTCTCTTCTCCTCCTCCTTCCCTACTTCTCCTAGTGGGAATAGGAAAGGGGGGGGGGGAATCCTACTTGGACCGGGAGTCCAAGTAGGACTCCCCCCTATGGCGCACCCCCCTTGGGCCGGCCACCTCTCCTCCACCTTTATATACGTGGGAGGGGGGTACCCCAAAGGACACCAAGTCTTCTCTTAGTCGTGTGGGATGCCCCCCTCCACAGTTACACACCTCGGTCATATCGTCATAGTGCTTAGGCGAAGCCCTGCGCCGGTAACTTCATCATCACCGTCGCCACACCGTCGTGCTGACGGAACTCTCCCTCGGCCTCAACTGGATCAAGAGTTCGAGGGACGTCATCGAGTTGAACGTGTGCTGAACGCGGAGGTGCCATACGTTCGGTGCTTGGATCGGTTGCATCGCGAAGACGTTCAGCTACATCAACCGTGTTACTAAACACTTGCACTTTTTGGTCTACGAGGGTACGTGGACACACTCTCCCCACTCGTTGCTATGCATCTCCTAGATAGATCTTGCGTGATCGTAGGTAAAAAATTTGAAATACTGCGTTCCCCAACACATCTCACGTGATGATCGGACATGGTTTAGTTGATATGGATCACGTGATCATTAAGATGACTAGAGGGATGTCTATCTAAGTGGGAGTTCTTAAGTAATATGATTAATTGAACTTTAATTTATCATGAACTTAGTACCTGATAGTTTTTGCATGTCTACGTTGTTGTAGATCAATGGCCCGTGCTACCGTTCCCTCGAATGTTAATGCTTTCCTAGAGAAAGCTAAGTTGAAAGATGATGGTAACAACTACACGGACTGGGTCCGTAACTTGAGGATTATCCTCATTGCTGCACAGAAGAATTACGTCCTGGAAGCACCGCTAGGTGCAAGACCCGCTGCAGGAGCAACTCCGGACATTATGAACGTCTGGCAGAGCAAAGCAGATGACTACTCGATAGTTCAGTGTGTCATGCTTTACGGCTTAGAATCGGGACTTCAAAGATGTTTTGAACGTCATGAAGTTAATATTTAAAGCAAATGCCCGAGTTGAGAGGTATGAAGTCTCCAACAAGTTCTATAGATGCAAAATGGAGGAGAATAGTTCTGTCAGTGAACACATACTCAGAATGTCTGGGTACCACAACCACTTGACTCAGCTGGGAGTTAATCTTCCTAATGATAGTGTCATTGATAGAGTTCTTCAATCACTGCCACCAAGCTATAAAGTCTTTGTGATGAATTATAATATGCAAGGGATGCAAAAGACAATTCCCGAGCTCTTCGCGATGCTAAAGGCCGCGGAGGTAGAAATCAAGAAGGAGCATCAAGTGTTGATGGTTAACAAGACCACTAGTTTCAAGAAAAAGAGCAAAGGGAAGAAGCGGAACTTCAAGAAGAACAACAAGCAAGTTGCTTCTCAAGGGAAGAAACCCAAGTCTGGACCTAACACTACTGCAGGATGCTGCTAACGCGACACTATGATCAGAGACCCTTCGACGAAACTGTGTGCGATGCAATAATCGCAAACGGTGGTGTAAAAGAACCGTCAAAAAAGGTGCAAAACGTTTGCGATGGCGGAGCCATCAAACACGGTTCATATTTTAGTTGCGTGTGCGATGTAGGGCATACAGTTCAGTTTAATGAACTATTTGCAATGAGGCAGACCAAAAGAAACGGGCAGCCAGATGAAGGTGTGTGTGATATACAGCACGCGGTTCACTCGGATGAACTGTTTGTGATGAGGAGGAACAATAGAAATGGGCAGCTAGATAAAGGTGTGTGCGATTGAGGGCATACGCTTCAGAAGGATTAACCGTTTGCAATTAGGCAACAGAACAGAAACGGGTCAGCCAGATCAAAGTGTGTGCGATTGATGGCATACACTTCACACTGATGAACTGTTTGCGATTAGCCACAACAAACTGAAATAGTTAGATGGATCAATGTGTGTGCGCTAGACGGGCACACACATTCTAATTAAAAGAAGCGTGTGCGATGGTAATAACGAGCGCGCACGGTTGTTGGAACAAGACGTGTGCTGACATTGCCTATTGCAATGCACCCTATGGTGCAAACGCCACGTATGCGGCTGAGAAGGCGTACGTGCCCACGTTACGCCTTCCGGGAATAGTGCCGCACTTATAACTATCAGTAAATATTGAGCATGCGTCCCGTCACATTCCAAATTGCATACCTGTTCACACCGATCAAAACCTAAACAGTTTCCCACTTAGGAGCGTGTTACTACTCGGTTATAAATACTACTACTCCAAGATGACTGCACATTCCTCCTAACTCCTCATCCACAAAAATAAACAAGTCATTCATAATCGTTCCCTTGCGTCTGCCATGGCCAGCGTGAGTTTTAAGTCGAGAGATTGCCACAAGGGAGATGCGAGCATGGAAGCGGAAGCACGAGAGATGTCCTGCCTCACCACGAACGCAGCCAGCATGTCCCGCCGCGCGGCCGTAGTAGCACAGAGGTCCCGCCATGCCGCCGAAGCAGCACGCAGGTCCTGCCGCATCGTCGATGCGGCAGACTGGTCCGGCCATGCCGCGAAAGCAGAAGAGATGTCCCGCCGCGGCATCCTGGGAAAATTTCTCGCGGGCAGGCGAGGACTCTTACAGGCACATGCATGCAATCGTCCAAGCCAGATGGATCAGATCTCCGGCTGGGCGAGGTTGCAGGACGACATGAAAGCCTCTTTTGAACAGGCTACCAGTGTCATCCGGCAACTAAATGAGAGCAACGCGAAGCTCCGGGCCGAGTGCAACCTGCTGAGGGTGAAGATCGTCGAAAGTGCGGAGCAGCATGAGGAGACCACTGCCTTGTTGAAGAGGACCGACGTCATCGTTGAGAAACTTATGAACGAGAATGCCATGCTGCGCATCAAGCACAGAAGGCTGGTGGAGAAATCCGTGGATGCTCTCAAGAAGCATCTTAAGGACAAGAAAGAGCTCATCGCCGCTCGCCGTGGAGACTAGTTACCGCGGCCTGCAACAACGCATCAAGAAAGTAGAGATCAGCGAGCCAGATCGTTGTCTTCCTTCTTCTTTTGCCCTCTTGTGTATTTCAGGTGTTGCCGCATGTGGCTTTTTTTAATTATGTTCCTAAATATGTAAGACAATTATTATCCACTGTCATCATCCTTATATTCATCATGCTTACTATAAGTCACAGTCGATGCTATATAGGTCCGTCGGACCTTACATCAAGATCCGTGCAAAACTTTCTTTTCAGATTTTAATTTTTATCTCTTAAATCTCAGTCCAGTGAGACATATAGCCACGCCGTAGAACAGGGGCTTGGGCGGCATTAATGGAAACTTTGGGAGGGAGGTTCGTGGCGGGTAGTGGTCAAAGGGCTCCCCTCCCGATGAGCACGCGCAGGGGTCAAATCGCACGCCTCCCGTACTCAAATAGCTACCCCATACGGCTCCTAGCCAATCAAAAAGGGACGCGTGGCGGCACGTAATTGGTAAGTAGAACGCCCATGGTTTCAATAATACTTGTGTTTCCGATTTGTAACATAACAACGCTTGTTTCAAAATGACTTTGTTGATTGTTAATGTGTGCGCCTTCGCGAATCGGAAAAAAAATTACCACAACATGTTGGTGCTATGTCATGACACCATGCCAAGTTTCATGATTTTCAGGCGTGTTTTGGAGTTACAGGAATTAAAAAACCAAGTTTCTCAATCTTTCCGGTCGAGCCATGACGCCCAGATGTTTGAATTTCATTCCCATTTCTTGCATGGGACCTAGAAATTCACCCAAGAACACACATGTGATTTTTCAACCAACTTTGGTGCACTGGAGCATGTGATTGTAGTTAAAATTTGAATTATGCACATTAAATGCCCAAAAACTCAATTAATGTGTAAAAAAGGCCAAACGAACCCGAAATAATTCTAAAAATTAGCACGATACTTCTATTTGGTCTAATCTGCCTGTGTAAAAAAATAAAGGCGGGAGAAGGCAGTGTGCGTGTGTCGTTTCACACACGGAGGTGACAAGTTCCCTCTCGGAACCACAAGCCTTCTTGAGGGAAGCTCCGGTTTGCAAGAAGCTTACACTAAAGCTTGTCCCAATTCGGACAAAATAATTACCGCAACATGTTGGTGCCATGTCATGACACCATGCCAAGTTTCATGATTTTCATGCGTGTTTTGGATTTATAGGAATTAAAAAACCAAGTTTCTCAATCTTTCCGGCCGAGCCACAACGCCCAGATGTTTGAATTTCATTCCCATTTCTTACATGGGACCTATAAATTCACCCAAAGACACACATGTGATTTTTCAACCAACTTTGGTGCACTGGAGCATGTGCTTGTAGTTCAAATTTGAATTATGCACATTAAATGCGTAGAAACTCAATTAATGTATAAAAAAGGCCAAACGAACCCGTAATAATTCCAAAATTTAGCTCGATACTTCTATTTGGTCTAATCTGCCTGTGTAAAATAATTAAGGCGGGAGAAGGCAGTGTATGTATGTCGTTTCGCACACGGAGGTGACACGTTCCCTCCTGGAACCACGAGCCTTCTTGAGGGAAGCTCCGGTTTGGAAGAAGCTTACAGCAAAGCTTGTCTCAATTCGGCCAAAAA
Organism: Aegilops longissima; assembly: GCA_021605205.1. Lineage (NCBI taxonomy): Eukaryota > Viridiplantae > Streptophyta > Magnoliopsida > Poales > Poaceae > Aegilops > Aegilops longissima. The sequence goes on from CM038676.1 coordinate 389,750,972, forward strand.
AATTACCGCAACATGTTGGTGCCATGTAAAGACACCATGCCAAGTTTCATGATTTTCAGGCATGTTTTGGATTTACAGGAATTAAGAAACCAAGTTTCTCAATCTTTCCAGCCGAGCCACGACGCCCAGATGTTTGAATTTCATTCTCATTTCTTGCATGGGACCTAGAAATTCACCCAAGGACACACACGTGATTTTTCAACCAACTTTGGTGCATAGAGCATGTGCTTGTAGTTCAAATTTGAATTATGCACATTAAATGTGGAGAAACTCAATTAATGTATAAAAAGGCCAAACAAACCGGGAATAATTCCAAAATTTAGTATGATACTTCTATTTGGTCTAATCTGCTTGTGTAAAAAAATTAAGGCGGGAGAAGGCATTGTACGTATGTCATTTCGCACATGGAGGTTACATGTTCCCTCTTGGAACCACGAGCCTTCTTGAGGGAAGCTCCGGTTTTCAAGAAGTTTACACCAAAGCTTGTCCCAATTCTGCCAAAAAAATTACCGCAGCATGTTGGTGCCATGTCATGACACCATGCCAAGTTTCACAATCTTTCCGGCCGAGCCACGACGCCCACATGTTTGAATTTTATTCCTATTTCTTGCATGGGACCTATAAATTCACCCAAAGACACACATGTGATTTTTCAACAAACTTTGGTGCATTGGAGCATGTGCTTGTAGTTCAAATTTGAATTATGCACGTTAAATGCCCAGAAACTCAATTAATGCATAAAAATGTCAAACGAACCCGGAATAATTCCAAATTTAAATATGACACTCATGTACGGTTGCATGTTCATAGTACGTAAATGTTCTAGCAATTCAAACACCATCCTTTCCCTCCGTAACACCATTTTGTCTTTCAAAACATAATGAAAAAAATCAGGTATACCACAGACAATTTACTAGAAAGAATCGTGTGGGATGCGATATAAAATATCTTGGCGCACCGTCTTCTCTGGATTACGCAGGAAGCTTCATCGTCTATAGTCCACCGCCCCTCTTGAACCACACTTGTGCGCCAGTTTCTCGCGGCATCGAGCAAATTTTTTTTGCCACCACAGAAATATCTATCTCCCCGCCCCCTCCCTCCCATCGAAAGCCACATTTCTACTGTTCCTCCTTGCTTTCCAAGTTCAAAACTTCACTGCTGCTTACTGGCAGCTCAGCCTCCTCACCGGTGACCCTTCTTCTTGCAGCGTCGCCTCCTCGCCGGCTACCCTTCTTCTTGAAGCGCCGCCTCCTCGCCGGTGACCCTTCTTCTTGATGCACGGCCTCCTCGCCGCCGACCCTTCTTCTTGCTGCGTGGCCTCGTCTATATGGTCAGGTAATCCACACCCCACCCACACCATCATATAACCCACAAGTATAAGGGATCGCAACAGTTTTCGAGGGTAGAGTATTCAACCCAAATTTATAGATTCGACACAAGGGGAGCCAAAGAATATTTGAAGGTATTAGCAGCTAAGTTGTCAATTCAACCACACCTGGATATTAATTATCTGCAGCAAAGTGATTGGTAGCAAAGTAGTTTGATAGTTTTGATAGTAGTGACAGCAGCAATAGTAAGAGTAACAGTGATAGCAGTAATTTTGTAGCAAGTCTAACAGTGATGATAGCAGTAGTAACTTAGCAGAAACAATATGTAAAAGTTCATAGGCATTGGATCGGTGACTTGTTGGATGATATTCATCATGTGACAGTTATTACCTAGGGTGATACGCCACTAGCTCCAGTTCATTGATATAATGTAGGCATGTATTCCGTAAATAGTCATACATGCTTTATTAAAAGAACTTGCATGACATCTTTTGTCCTACCCTCCCGTGGCAGCGGGGTCCATATTGGAAACTAAGGGATATTAAGCCTCCTTTTAATAGAGAACCAGAACAAAGGATTAGCACATAGTGAATACATAAACTCCTCAAACTACGTTCATCATTGGGAGTGGGCCCGGTTGTTGTCACTCGGGGGTTGCCGGATCATAACACGTAGTAGATGAATATAACTTTGCAAGATCGGATCTAGAACATGGATATAATGATGATAACATAAACGGTTCAGATCTGAAATCATGGCACCCGGGCCCAAAGTGACAAGCATTAAGCATAGCAAAGTCATAGCAACATCAATCTAGGAACATAGTGGATACTAGGGATCAAGCCCTAACAAAACTAACTCGATTACATGATGAATCTCATCAAACTCCTCATCGACCAGCGAGCCTACGAAGGAATTACTCACTCCCGGTGGGGAGCATCATGGAATTGACGATGGAGAAGGGTTGGTGATGATGAAGAACGAAGATCCCCCTCTTAGGAGCCCCAAACGGACTCCAGATCTGCCCTCCCGAGGAAGAACAGGGCTTGGCGGCGGCACCGTCTCGTGGATCATGATACTTATTTCTCCCTGATTTTTTCCTCCAAAAATAGGATTTTATAGCGTTGGTTTCAGGGTCTGCGGGGCCACCAGGTGGGGACAACCCACAGGCGCGCCCGAGAGGGGCTCCTGGTGGGTTGTGCCCACCCAGGTGCCCCTCTCTGGCAGGTCTTGGCTCCAGAAATTCAGTTTTATTGTATAAAAATTCCTCGCAAAGATTCGTTCCTTTCCGAGAACTTTTATTTCTGCACAAAAACAACACCATGGTAGTTCTGCTAAAAACAGCGTGAGTCCAGGGTTAGTTTCATTCAAATCATGCAAATTAGAGTCCAAAACAAGAGGAAAAGCGTTAGGAAAAGTAGATACATTGGAGACATATCACCATCCTCCTCCTTTCCCATGCCACATGCCCCGACCGACAGCAAGACACCTTCCACCGAAATCACTGCCCCCTCCTCCAATTAAGCGTCGCCCACAGCCATTTTGCACACAGTATAACATGGAGCTCAGTAGCATGCGGCCGCACGCGCGCACGAGGTCGCTATGGCCGCCATGCGTGTCGACCGCTAGATCTTGGAGGAGCACCTCGCCTTCGAGGCCACCGTCGACACCGCCACGCGGTTGTCTACTTTAAAATACAGTTCGTGTTGTTTTCTCAAGGCCACCGCCAGTGCCTTCTAGTGATTTTTCCTCTGTAATGTTAATATGCAATCCAATGTTCAGTTAACAGTTTGGTCCTCTAAAATGTAATGTTCAGTTAACACTTCGGTCCAACAATTGCTACATTTCGTAGTACTGTTCTCAAGCATTCATTGTTTTGTTAACTGTCTTATCTTCTAGTACATGTTTCTGTTCTGCAATGTCGTGCTCAGTAAACTATTTTGGTTCATTTCGTCTGTTGTCCATTTAACTGTTTGGTTCAGTTCTGTAATTTGATTTTCATTTGCTGTGGGTACAATTTTGTATTGTTATGCATGTGACACCAATTGAATTTGGCTGTACTCAATACATATTCTACTGATAGTATGGCAACTCTCAGTTAACCTGATCAAGATCTTCCTTATGTGTGTTGCAGGGAAACAATGGGAGACACTGCGGTTTACCATCGAGGTTTGCTCAAGCAGGGTCCTTTGGTTAATAGCACATTATTGTGCAGTTGCAGGAATAATTCTAATATTTAGGTTTCTTACAATGTGGTCTTGCACATGTAGGTCCTGTTGTCAGAGGCTTAGACCCACTGTTCGACCCATTTTGCATATGGGGAAATGAGATCTCCATGAATATCAGTCAAGTCAAGAAACTCAGAAAGATTGTTAGGATCACTTGCGACGAATAACAGCAAGATCTTTGTTTGCACAATGAAGAAGACATCAGTCAACTATACGATGGTACTAACTCTTTTACCTTGTTTTCACCCCCTTGCGCCATTTCAAAATTTATAACAGCGATTTATGCATAGCTTTGTTTTCAGTACTTTCCAGAGCAGTTCACCGATGATTACCTCTCAAACCACCTGCATGGTCAAGAGGTGAGGAAGGTATTCATTCAACACCCATGGTACAATATTGAAGTCTTGCTGAAGAGGACGAAGGTTGGGCGGGGAATTATCCATAGCCACTGGCCTAAAGTTGCAAGGACATTCAACATCACTGAAGGCTCAATATTTGCCTTCCACTTCTGCAGTTTCCCAGATGAGATTCATTTGTCTATTTACCATGTACGATGCTACTTTCCAAAGATTTTTGATGCTGCATGTGAAACTTGGTGCTGTTGTGTAATGGCGTAACTGAGTGTCGAAGCTATCTGATGTAATTCGATTATGAAATCTTGGTTGCTGTTATAAGGATATGAAATATCTGGTGTGTTTTATAAGAAATATCAGTTTGTTTACTACATGGATTATCAATAATAGGCTAATTACCCTGCTTATTGGGGTTTTCTATTGCAGATGGTTACTCAGACAACACCGTGGGCAATGAACTCAAACAACCCACACGGTTTCTAGAAAGTAGGCGTGTTCGATCAACTAACAATCACACACGGCTTCCGGCAGCGAACTGTTTGCGTTAGGCCACCTTGCACAAACATTTCCACACAAAGAACTATGTGTGATATACATATCTACGGAAATGTTTTTCTAGGATTCGCCGTGTGGGGTGTACATACCTACGAAAATGATTGGGTTTCGATGCCTCGCCCGATCACACACGAGCTCATTTGGTGTCCCAGGAGGGCCTATCACCGATGGTTTCTGGGTCGTGTGAGAAGGACCCCCCCTATCGCCCGCACTCACTTGGTGACGGTTCCAAATGTCATCATAGAAAGGGGTTAAAAACCGTTCGTATAGCACGTCATTGTACCAGTGTAAGCCTGAGACTGAGTGCTTCTAGTGCAAAGGGACTGGTCACTGGAAGCGGAACTGCCCCAAGTATTTGGCGGATAAGAAGGATGGCAAAGGGAAAGGTATATTTGATATACATGTTATTGATGTGTACCTTACTAATGTTCGTAGTAGCGCCTGGGTATTTGATACTGGTTATTGTCGGTGTCAAAACCGGCGGATCTCGGGTAGGGGGTCCCAAACTGTGCGTCTAGGCGGATGGTAACAGGAGACAAGGGACACGATGTTTTACCCAGGTTCGGGCCCTATTGATGGAGGTAAAACCCTACGTCCTGCTCGATTGATATTGATATTGTGGATGTTTACAAGAGTGGATCTACCACGAGATCAAGGAGGCTAAACCCTAGAAGCTAGCCTATGGTATGATTGTAAGGGTTGTTGTGATAGTCCTACGGACTAGAGCCATCCGGTTTATATAGACACCGGAGAGGGCTAGGGTTACATAGAGTCGGTTACAATGGTAGGAGATCTACATATCCGTATCGCCAAGCTTGCCTTCCACGCCAAGGAAAGTCCCATCCGGACACGGGAGAAGTCTTCAATCTTGTATCTTCATAGTCTTGGAGTCCGGTCGATGATGATAGTCCGCAAATGATAGTTCGGTGATGATGGTAGTCCGCTATCCATACACCCCTAATCCAGACTCCTCAAGAGCCCCTGAACCAGGCTTCAATGACGATAAGTCCGTGCAGATATTGCTTGGCATTGCAAGGCGGGTTCCTCCTCCGAATGATAGAAGATTGTGAACACCAGGATATCGTCCGGCTGTGCAAAATAAATTCCACGTTCTACCGTAGAGAGAATAATAATATATACACAAGTTCAATCTGCTGACATTTTTTGTGGCATGACGTCACACCACTACCAAGCCATTACTTGAATTGTTTTTTACTTTACCACCTTAGCGCATTTAGCGGGCGGTTTCCTTGGCACGCCTTTGTCGGCAGAGATCGTGTTTCCCTTAATCCGGATTCTCATTAATACGGACGTGGGTAACCCAACCGCCCGTTCGCCACGCCCTCTATCGGCGAGTCCCAAACGGTCACGGAGACGGCTCTTGGTATTCTCCCTCTTTATAACGGGACCAAGGCTCGTTTCTTTTTCTTCAATCCTTCATCGAATCCTCTCCCCGCTCCAAGTTCCAGCACCTAGAGCTCCAGATTCGAGCGCTGCGGACTTCCAACGATGTCCGGTTCCGACCTCCAGGGCCGGTGGATGCCCTCCTCCATCACGGAGGAGGACGTGCTAAAGTTGCGGGAGGCCAAGTACCTGTCTTACGAGATTTCGCACAGGTTGCCTGCCGAAGGGCAGGCCATCCCCACCCCCGAGCCCGGCGAGTATGTCGTTTTTGTATCCCACCTCCGTCGGGGTTTAGGCTTCCCGATGGATCCTTTTGTGAGAGGGCTCATGTTTTATTATGGGTTGGAATTCCACGATTTGGCTCCGGAGTCCATCCTCCATATTTCCGCATTTATAGTCGTCTGCGAAGCCTTCCTCCGCGTCACCCCTCACTTCGGCCTGTGGCTGAAGACCTTTAATGTGGCGCCGAAGATGATCGGGGGGCGTCAAGCGGAGTGTGGCGGGGCGGCCATAAGTAAGAGGGCCGATGCCCGTGGCCTACTGGCTCCTTCCAAGAGGAGCTCGATGCGTGGCAGCAAGAGTGGTTCTATATTACCGTTCCGAGGGGCCGCAGACAAAAGCCGCCGCCCTTATTCCGCCCGGGACCTCCACGACGGTTGATGTCGTGGGTCAACCAAGGGCTCAACTGGGGGCCGTCAAAGGACGTGCCCCTACTGCAGGGCCGGATTCGAGATCTCCAAACGAGGGAGATCGATATGGTGGTGGTGATGCAGGTTATGCCGATCAGCGCCTCCGCCTCGCAAACGCCGCCCTCTCCGGCTATGGGAGTTCAATCCGGAGGGTCCACGGATTCTTCAACACTTCATGGGCTTGACACCCACGGAGATGTACAAATTATTCTTCGGATCGCAAGAGGTGCGTCCGAATTGACCGAGGATGCTGGACTAAGCTGCAATCGCCGGATACTCAAGTAAGTAGTTCGAGTCCGGACATACCGTTTGTTTGCCTTCGATGATTCGCTTTATGAACAATTTCCTTCTACACAGGAGTGGATAGCGGAAGCAAAATTGATACGATGTCCGCCCCCTCCCGAGACCGCGCCGGATCTGTGCTGGTCCGGATGCTTGAGGTTGCGCCTTGAGAGGAAGGTGAGGGGGAAGCAGAAAGCTACTTGCCTCGCCTAAGGAGGCTCTTGAAAGAGAGGGATCGAGAATCCCTCCTCCAAGGGGAGAAGAGGACTGCCTCCGAGGACCGGGGCAAAGCCCCTAAACGGGGAAGAAATCTTCGCCAGAGGTCCTGCGTCCGGGAGGCCCCGCCGCACAATCTCCTTAATGAGTCAGCCTCCAACGAGCCGTAAGTAGAAAGAAAGGAGTATTATAATAAGGGACATCCCTATTTGTGCTTCTGAGGATAACTAAAGTTCTTACCTTGTAGTTCGGATCTCCGTCCTTCGCAAATGAGCTCGTCTTCGGGGGACCTTCTTCCGGAGATGATGGAGAGCGAGACGCCTCCGTCCGGGGCGCCATCGGATAGGGCGGACGAGCCTGAAGTGTCGTCACGGAGGGAGCCCCCGGGATTGGCAAAGCCGGATAGTTCGGCGCCAACTGGTGTACGGCTAAAGTATCTGCTTAAGAAGGCGTCTATCTCAGAAGATCAGCACGCATTGATGAGCATGGTGATTGAAAGGATTTCGTCCGCCGAAGGCGGGTTGCACGATGCCGTCAGGAGTTTACTGGCGGGGTTTGAGGTACGTAAAAATGACACACCTTTTAACAGTTTTGCATATAGAATGCGCCCTGTATAGATAGTAGCCCCTGAGACTCGGTAGGTTGTCAAAATCGACAGCGTGCCGAGGATCAAAATCGAAGGTTTAAATTCCCGTCGTGCCGATGCAGGTGGCGGGTCGTCCGGGGGCCAGCCGGACTGATGGAGTTGCTGGACTAAAGCGGCAACTTGATGCTGCGGATGCGGACATCACGCTGATCAACAGGCGACTTGATGAGTCGCAAGGTAAGTGTTACTGCGCGGTCACTTGGTAAGGGAGCCGAAGCCATTTCCTTACAACATGTGCGTGAAATGCAGGTAGTGTCGCTGCCGTGGAGAGCCTTCGGGCCGAACTTGCTCAAGCCAAGGAGCAGGCCAGAAGGAGTAATGCGGCGGCCTCGAGGGCGGCCGAGGAGTTAGCGGCCGAAAGGGTCGCACACTGCCGGAGCAGGGAAGAGATAGCCGAAATGGCCGTGAAGTTAAAAGATGCTACCGACCGCAATGAGGCTCTTGGGAAGGAGCGCCTAGCGGGGCAAGAAGACCTGCGAAGGCCACCGCCGGTTAAGAATGCCCGCTTTGCAATGCGGGCTATGAAGGAAGAGCTGCGCCAGGCCGGAGATATTGTAGCTGGCAAGCCTTTTCTGCTGCGCCGAAGGTTTACGGATCCAAAATATGCTCAGCTGGGCCAACTGTGGGGTTTAGAGGACCCTTATATGGACTTAGCAGCGAAAAGTCGGCGGATGTCGTTGTGCATTTTCGCCGAAGGATCACAAGACGGAAGAGCTGTTTTGGTCTCAATTCCATAGTCCGGAGCGTTCACTTCACGACCGACCGTTTGGCTGAGTGGGCTGAGCTAAATAGGTTGTCCGGCTTGCTATGACGGATATAGTGACTCATATCCGCCGGATAGGCCCCACCGAAGAGTTACTTTGGATTATTGCAGCAATTTCTTGGGGCGGTGCCGCATATCAAAGGCGATGAAGCGGTCGGCCTGCATAGAGGGTGCGCGGATGGCGCCGCCCGTGTGAAGACACATTGGACGAGAGATGGATGCCACCGCTGTTGCGACCCGGGTTCGGAGGATAACCGGTTACCCGCCGAGCACTATTTTGGCGAAATCTTGCGTGGTGCTCGTGTAATAGAGTCACGAGTGTTCAAAAATGTTACGCTCAATGAACGCTTATATGATGTAAAACGATATTTATGATGTAAGCGCCTTTTATACTTGTGCGTTCAAGTAATAGAATATCTCCTATGCGGCCGCTCATGTATACGTGTATAACCCGAAAGATGGCGCCGTCGGCTTCAGCCCCCACGCACAAGGTGCGGGGTGTTCGCAAAAATAGCGCGTTTTCACACTTAATCGGCGTCTCGGTCCTGTAAAGGAGGTGGTAGCGTAGCAAGCGAGGCAACCGGACTATAATGCTTTATCACTTTCACTTAGCCATGGAGTTCGAGGGTGGGGCTACGACATAGCCCCGGGGCACCGCGCTCCGAATTCGGGCGTGTATGTGCTGGCGAAACGGCCCTTCGTCAAAGCGGAGGAATCCTAAACATTCCCGAGGTCGATCGAGTGGTTGACCAGTCTCGCTGTATCATGACAGTCAGTTTTCGCTTTCATCGAGGTGCTCGCCAAATTAACTGGGGCACAATCGCAGTAGTTCTCCTGGAGCCGCGTTAGCCGATGATACGGAACGTAAGGCAGCAAAACACAGGAGCCGGGCAAACCCAACATTTGACCAAAGACATGATTCGGAGCTGATGCATATAAGGCCTAACTCGAGACGCCGAACACTCCCGAAGGTGTTCGGTCTTTATAATAGTGGGCAAAACAAAGCCCTAAGCCCCTTGTGTCCAGGTACGGGCAGGTTCTTCTGGCGCGGCCGATGCCAAAACGCCAGTCTCCACTCTGGTTATAATGATAAACCAGGGGATTATAGCAACAAGAGACAGTAAGAAAGGTTTACGTAGGGTCTTAGTCTGAAAAGAGTCCTTGCAACGGGTCCCTCTCGCATGTCTCGCTTTGTGTCTCCGTTGTGCCGTATCTGGGCGGGTGTGCACGCTGTTCATCTGTAAAAGAGAAGAACTTGGTTGGAAAGGAAATCGATGCGAGAAAGTGCATAAAAAATGAAATATAGATTAAGAAAGCTGAGCCTATGCTAGCTCATTATGGCTTATATGTGCAAACCCTTGTGAAGGGATGTGCGGCTAGGTAGCCCCTAGCTTATTTATTCCGGACTCGTCCAGCCATGTCCGGGGTCTCAACCGACCTTTAATTGAAATGATGCCACGTGGACCGGGCATTTTAAGCGTAAGAGACGCGTAATGTGGTATTGTATTGAAGCGGACGAAAGCTTCCCGTCCCAGTGATGCTTGATAGCTGGCGTAAGGGCCTGGCACCACTCCTTTGAAGGAAGTGCGGCTATGCCGAATTGTAGTAGGGTCTATCCCAACTTGCGGATTGTGTCCGGAAATAGCAGGTTCAAGTCACTGCCGCCGTCCATCAAAACCTGCGTTAATTGCAGTCCGTCTATTATGGGATCCAATATCAGGGCAGTCTATCCTGCGTTCCGGATACTTCTGGACTAATCCAGATGGTCGAAAGTGATTGGTTTTGATGTCCAATCTCGGTCCACTGGGGTGGATCGTGCGACACTTGTCTTAGCAAGTGCCGTGTTGGCTTTCCGTATTATCACGTGAAGCGAGTTTATTGTTTTGACTTCTTGTGGGAAAGTCTTTTGACTTCCGGTGCTCTGCTGGTGGGGTTCGTCATCGTCCTCGCTTGGCACATCGAGCCCCTTGTGTCCGGCGTTGAGTCTGCCGGACTATTTGAAAACCCAACAATTTCGGTTGGTATGGTTTGCAGGCCTTCCGGAGGTACTGTGGATTTGACATATCCTATCTAAAATTTTGTTTAAATTTGATAGCTCATCTCTGTTCTCCTTAAGAGGCCGTGTTGTATTGTTTGGCATGAGCTTTTGAATCCGGCGTTGACCGCCGTGCCTTTGGGCTTTTTTTTTTATTCCGCGCTGGTCTTTCTGCGCCGTGATCGTCCGCTTCCATCTCGATCTCGGATGTACTCGGTCGCTGGTGCTGCATCTTGCTAGCCAGCTGTCTTCTCTAGCATAAAGCGCATCATGAGGTTTGTTAGCGCGCCATTGTTCTTGGCTTCTCTTGGCCGAGGTGTCTGGCGAGCCATTCGTCTCGGACGTTGTATTTAAAAGCTGCTAGGGCTTGCGTCCGGACAATCGACTATTTGGTTCTTTTGGTAAGGAACCTGTTCTGAATTCTTGCGCTACGACTCTCCGGGCTGTTGGGTTATATGACTCGGACCGTCTGCATCCGGAGGGCAGACATAAGAGCCTTGAAAATTTGCTCTAAACGCGTCCTCAAGCTCTTCCCAACTTCCAACAGTATTTTCTGGGAGGCTTTTGAGCCAATGCCGAGCTGGCCCTTTGAGCTTGAGGGGTAGGTATTTTATGGCGTGGAGATCATCTCCTCTAGCCATGTGTATGTGTAGTATGTAATCTTCTATCCAGACTCCGGGTCTGTTGTGCCGTTGTATGCCTCTATGTTTATGGGTTTGAACCCGCTGAAATTCATGATCCAGCACCTCATCGGTAAAACATAGCGGGTGTGCGGCGCCTCAGATTTGGGTGTGCCGCTGTCTTCGAACACCTGTCGTGGTGTGTTACTTCCTGGGGTCCTCTTTTTTGGCCCGTATATGGACCTAGTTGGGCCGTCCGTTTTCCCAGGATTATAATTCGGCTTGTGTGCAGCCCCGCTTGTCACTTTGGGCCTGTCATCTGGCCGTCTAACCAGCCAGGCGGCCTCTTTATTTTTTCACCGTGAAGGCTCTATGGCTTCCTCGTCAAATTCTGGCAGCAACTTGCGCTTCGGGTAGCTCTTAGTTTGATGGCCATTGCCATATTTGTCTGCCGTCTTGAATACTTCGCTCCACTTAATTCTGAGTGTGTCTTCTGCTGTTTTGAGCTTCCATTTCGCCTTCTTCAAACTTCTTGCAGTGGCAACGAGTTTTTTGTGTATGTTCTTATGCTCCGGTGTTGTTTCCGGACTGTTGATTGCTCCTTGAAGGGGTTGATTATCCGGCTCGTCCTATTCGTCGTCCGCTGGTTTGCCCTGCTCTATCGCTGGGTCATTAGGAAGGCTGCTTTGATCGAGGCGGGACTTAGGGCGGCGTCTACGTCGCCGTTTTGGCTCTTTATCGACGAGATTATCCTCTGCCGCGTCCCGTTGTTCCTCGTTATCGCTTCCCTTTGGGGTGTCCACCATGTATATGTCGTGTGACGAGGTGGTCTTCCAGTGTCCTGTAGGCACTAGTTCTTGGTAGTCTCCGGCATCGTCGTCCATACCGTCGATGTCTTCGAAGTCGTAGTTGAGTACGTCGGTTAAATCGTCGACGGTGGCTATGAAGTGGGTGGTGGGTGGGCTCAATTTCTTCGTCGTCCGCATCCCAACCATCCGGCCGTAGTTCGCCAGGCTCTCCGGATAGCGAGAGATGCTTGATGAATTTATGATATCGCCAAGGGCGAAAAGTCTTGAAAGATGTCTCGCAGCGGTGAATTCCATGATCGGCGCCTAATCGGATTCGGTGGCGGCAGGGCGCAGGAGGTTCGAGTCCGGCAGAGAGTCCGCACCTCGAGTCATGAGCTTTATGCGGGACAAGGTAAGTATTCGCCCATCGCCGTAGAAGTTGCAGCTCCCGAGGCGGTGTCCAGCCATCCGTCCTCGATCCGAGCGATCGGCTCCGGACTATGGGTCGGAGCGGATACGCAGCGACCTCAAAGGTGCTGTCCGCGGCGAGTTAGGTCATGCCCATCGTGACAGCGCACACGCTTCGGCTGTGGCTTAGATCCATCGAAGATCAAGTCCCGCGGATATCGGCCGTGAAGTTTAGGCTTCAAGCCCGACTGACGGCCGGGCGAAGCTTCGATCTGCTCCAGATGGCTGCGAGTTGGCCCGCAGCGCAGCCGCCAATCGAAGATCTATCCGGGGAGAAAAGTCTCACCCAGGACTGCGTCGTTGTTGATTGAAGAAGCCATCAAGCCTATCGGTGACGACACAGAGGAACTCTCAATGAAAGCACCAATGTCGGTGTCAAAACCGGCGGATCTCGGGTAGGGGGTCCCGAACTGTGCGTCTAGGCGGATGGTAACAGGAGACAAGGGACACGATGTTTTACCCAGGTTCGGGCCCTCTTGATGGAGGTAAAACCCTACGCCCTGCTCGATTGATATTGATATTGTGGATGTTTACAAGAGTGGATCTACCACGAGATCAAGGAGGCTAAACCCTAGAAGCTAGCCTATGGTATGATTGTATGGGTTGTTGTGATAGTCCTACGGACTAGAGCCATCCGGTTTATATAGACACCAGAGAGGGCTAGGGTTACATAGAGTCGGTTACAATGGTAGGAGATCTACATATCCGTATCGCCAAGCTTGCCTTCCACGCCAAGGAAAGTCCCATCCGGACACGGGGAGAAGTCTTCAATCTTGTATCTTCATAGTCTTGGAGTCCGATCGATGATGATAGTCCGGCAAATGATAGTTCGGCTGATGATGGTAGTCCGGCTATCCGGACACCCCCTAATCCAGGACTCCCTCAGTTATGTTGCTCATATTTGCAACTCGAAATAGGGGCTACGGATTAAACGAATATTGCCTAAGGACGAAGTAACGATGTGCGTGGGAAATGCTTCCAAGGTTGATGTGATCACCGTCGGCACGCTACCTCTACATCTACCGTCGGGATTAGTTTTAGACCTGAATAATTGTTATTTGGTTCCAGCGTTGAGCATGAACATTATATTTGGATCTTGTTTGATGCGAAACGGTTATTCATTTAAATCAGATAATAATGGTTGTTCTATTTATATGAGTAATATCTTTTATGGTCATGCACCCTTGATGAGTGGTCTATTTTTGTTAAATCTCGATTGTAGTGATACACATATTCATAATATTGAAGCCAAAAGATGCAAAGTTAATAATCATAGTGCAACTTATTTGTGGAACTGCCGTTTAAGTCATATTGGTGTAAAGCGCATGAAGAAACTCCATGCTGATGGGCTTTTGGAATCACTTGATTACGAATCACTTGATGCTTGCGAACCATGCCACATGGGCAAGATGACTAAGACTCCATTCTCCGGAACAATGGAGCGAGCAACTGACTTTTTGGAAATAATACATATTGATGTATGCGGTCCAATGAGTGTTGATGCTCACGGCGGGTATCGTTATTTTCTAACCTTCATAGATGATTTGAGCAGATATGGGTATATCTACTTAATGAAACAGAAGTCCGAAACATTTCAAAAATTCAAAGAATTTCAAACTGAAGTGGAAAATCATTGTAACAAGAAAATAAAGTTTCTACGATCTGATCGTGGAGGTGAATATTTGAGTTATGAGTTTGGTCTTCATTTGAAACAATGTGGAATAGTTTCGCAACTCACGCCACCTGGAACACCACAGCGTAATGGTGTGTCCGAACGTCAGAACTGCATTTTATTAGATATGGTGCGATCTATGATGTCTCTTACCGATTTACCACTATCGTTTTGGGGTTATGCTTTAGAGACGGCTGCATTCACGTTAAATAGGGCACCATCTAAATCCGTTGAGATGACACCATATGAATTGTGGTTTGGCAATAAACCTAAGCTGTCATTTCTTAAAATTTGGGGCTGCGTTGCTTATGTAAAAAACTTCAACTTGATAAGCTTGAACCCAAATTGGAGAAATGTGTCTTTATAGGATACCCAAAGGAGACTCTTGGGTACACCTTCTATCACAGATCCAAAGGCAAGATATTCGTTGCTAAGAATGGATCCTTTCTAGAGAAGGAGTTTCTCTCGAAAGAAGTGAGTGGGAGGAAAGTAGAACTTGATGAGGTAATTGTACCTTCTCCCGAATTGGAAAGTAGTTCATCACAGAAATCAGTTCCAGTGATCCCTACACCAATTTGTGAGGAAGCTTATGATGATGATCATGAAACTTCAGATCAAGTTACTACCAAACCTCGTAGGTCAACCAGAGTATGGTCCACACCAGAGTGGCACGGTAACCCTGTTCTGGAGGTCGTGTTACTTGACCATGACGAACCTACGAACTATGAGGAAGCGATGATGAGCCCAGATTCCGCGAAATGGCTTGAGGCCATGAAATCTGAGATAGGATCCATGTATGAGAACAAAGTATGGACTTTGGTTGACTTGCCCGATGATCGGCAAGCCATAGAGAATAACTGGATCTTCAAGAAGAAGACTGACGCTAACGGTAATGTTACTGTCTACAAAGCTCGACTTGTTGCGAAAGGTTTTTGACAAGTTCAAGGAGTTGACTACGATGAGACCTTCTCACCCGTAGCGATGCTTAAGTCTGTCTGAATCATGTTAGCAATTGCCGCAATTTATGATTATGAAATTTGGCAAATGGATGTAAAAACAGCATTCCTTAATGGACATCTTAAAGAAGAATTGTATATGATGCAACCAGAAGATTTTGTCGATCCTAAAGGTGCTAACAAAGTGTGCAAGCTCCAGCGATCCATTTATGGACTGGTGCAAGCCTCTCGGAGTTGGAATATACGCTTTGATAGTGTGATCAAAGCATATGGTTTTATACAGACTTTTAGAGAAGCATGTCTTTACAAGAAAGTGAGTGGGAGCTCCGTAGCATTTCTAATATTATATGTGGATGACATATTGTTGATTGGAAATAATACAGAAGTTCTGGATAGCATAAAAGGATACTTGAATAAGAATTTTTCAATGAAAGACCTCAGTGAAGCTGCTTATATATTGGGCATCAAGATCTATAGAGATAGATCAAGACGCTTAATTGTACTTTCACAAAGCACATACCTTGATAAAGTTTTGAAGAAGTTCAAAATGGATCAGTCAAAGAAAGGGTTCTTGCCTGTGTTACAAGGTGTGAAGTTGAGTCAGACTCAATGCCCGACCACTGCAGAAGATACAGAGAAAATGAAAGTCATTTCCTATGCCTCGGCCATAGGTTCTATCATGTATGTAATGTTATGTACCAAACCTGACGTGTGCCTTGCTATAAGTTTAGCAAGGAGGTACCAAAGTAATCCAGGAGTGGATCACAGGACAGCGGTCAAGAACATCCTGAAATACCTGAAAAGGACTAAGGATATGTTTCTCGTTTATGGAGGTGACAAAGAGCTTGTCGTAAATGGTTACGTTGATGCAAGCTTTGACACTGATCCAGATGACTCTAAGTCACAAACCGGATACGTATTTATATTGAATGGTGGAGTTGAAAGTTTGTGCAGTTCCAAGCAGAGCGTCATGGCGGGATCTACGTGTGAAGCGCAGTACATAGCTGCTTCGGAAGCAGCAAATGAAGGAGTCTGGATGAAGGATTTCATATCCGATCTAGGTGTAATACCTAGTGCATCGGTCCAATAAAAATCTTTTGTGACAATACTGGATTAATGGCCTTGGCGAAGGAATCCAGATTTCACAAGAGAACCAAACACATCAAGAGACGCTTCAATTCCATCCGCGATCTAGTCAAGGAGGGAGACATAGAGATTTGCAAGATACATACGTACCTGAAAGTTGCATACCCGTTGACTAAGCCTCTCTCACGAGCAAAACATGATCAGCACCAAGACTCCATGGGTGTTAGAATCATTACTATGTAATCTAGATTACTGACTCTAGTGCAAGTGGGAGACTAAAGGAAATACGCACTAGAGGCAATAATAAAGTTGTTATTTATATTTCCTTATATCATGATAAATGTTTATTATTCATGCTAGAATTGTATTAACCGGAAACTTAGTACATGTCTGAATACATAGACAAACAGAGTGTCCTTAGTATGCCTCTACTTGACTAGCTCGTTAATCAAAGATGGTTAAGTTTCCTGACCATGGACATGTGTTGTCATTTAATGAATGGGATCACATCATTAGAGAATGATGTGATGCACAAGACCCATCAGTTAGCTTAGCATTATGATCATTTAGTTTTATTGTTATTGCTTTCTTCATGACTTATACATATTCCTCTGACTATGAGATTATGCAACTCCTGAACTCCGGTGGAACACTTTGTGTGCTATCAAACGTCACAACGTAACTGGGTGATTATAAATATGCCCTACGGGTATCTCTGAAGGTGTTTGTTGAGTTGGCATAGATCAAGATTAGGATTTGTCAATCCGTGTATCAGAGAGGTATCTTTGGGCCCTCTCGGTAATGATCATCACTATAAGCCTTGCAAGCAATGTGACTAATGAGTTAGTTGCGGCATGATACATTACGAAACGAGTAAAGAGACTTGCCGGTAATGAGATTGAACTAGGTATGATGATACCGATGATCGAATCTTGGGCAAGTAACATACCGATGACAAAGGGAATGACGTATGTTGTTATGCGGTTTGATCGATAAAGATCTTCGTAGAATATGTAGGAGCCAATATGAGGATCCAGGTTCCGCTATTGGTTATTAACCGGAGATGTGCCTCGGTCATGTCTACAATGTTCTCGAACCCGTAGGGTCCGCACGCTTAACGTTCGATGACGATTTGTATTATGAGTTATGTGTTTCGGTGACCAAAGGTTGTTCAGAGTCCTGGATGAGATCACAGACATGACGAGGAGTCTCGAAATGGTCGAGAGGTAAAAATTGATATACTGGAAGGTTATATACGGACATCAGAATGGTTCCGATAAGGTTCGGAGATTTATCGGAATACCGGGAGGCTATCGGAACCCCTCGGGAAGGTTAATGGGCCTAATGGGCCATAGTGGAGGAGAGGAGGCAGGCCACGGGAGGAGGCGCGCGCCCCCCTTGCCCCAATCTGAATTGGACTAGGGGAGGGGGCGCGGCCCCCCTTCTCCTTCTCCCTTCCCCTTTCCCCCTCTCCGTTGGAAGGAAAGGGGGGGCCGAATCCTACTAGGAACGGATTCCTAGTAGGACTCCCCCCCCCCCCATGGCGCGCCCCTGTTGGGCCGGCCTCCTCCTCCCCCCTACTTTATATACGCGGGCAGAGGGGCACCCCAAAGGCACAACAGTTGTTTCTTAGCCGTGTGATGTGCCCCCCTCCACAGTTTACCACCTCGGTCATATTGTCGTAGTGCTTCGGCGAAGCCCTGCGCGGATCACATCACCAACACCGTCACCACGCTGTCGTGTTGACAGAACTCTCCCTCGATCCTCAACTAGATCAAGAGCTCGAGGGACGTCATCGTGCTGGACGTGTGCTGAACACGGAGGTGTCGTACGTTCGGTACTTGGATCGGTTGGATCGTGAAGACGTTCGACTACATCAACCGCGTTACATAACGCTTCCGCTTTCGGTCTACGAGGGTACGTGGACACACTCTTCCGTCTCATTGCTATGCATCTCCTAGATAGATCTTGCGTGATCGTAGGATTTTTTTTTAAATTACTACGTTCCCCAACACCACAAAGGACAGTTCGTTACCGCTGTTAATGAAAAACTTGATACTTGTTTTGATTCCTTTATAGAGGAGGCGATAGCGGTTTGTTTTGGTATGAATCTTGCATGAACTGTGGGATGTAGCAAAACTGAACTCTGCTCGGGTAATGTGGAGGTCGTTGAAGCTTTGAAAGAGGGCAGCTCTACTTCTGTTGCTAGTGCATTTTTCTATGATTGCTACTTTATGTCCATAGATTTTACCCATGTAATCCATGATCACTGCTTTAGAGAGAGTAATTTAGTAGCTCGTGAATTAGCTAGGTTAGCTAAATTCTGTCCTTTTGAATTATGGAAGGATTATGCTCCTAGTGCAATCATTCCAATCCTTGTATATGATGCTACTATCTTGACACATGAATAAAGGAGGAGGTTATTGTACAAAAAATGCCAGGATAGTAGCCCGCCTTCCTCTATTCGCTCGTTCCTTCGTGTAGGGTTTTCCCCTCTAAATCACGTCGCCACAGCCATGGCCGAGAGCAGTGTCACCATGGTCACCTTTTTCCCTATAGTTGACGCAACCACCATCGTCCTCTCTCATAGAAGCTCACCAGCTACACCGCCGACTCAACTAAGTCATCTATACGCGAGGAATAGGACCAAGAAGCACCATAGTCTTGCTTCATCTTCTTCCTCCATGGCCTCCGATGCAAGTATGGTGGAGATGACCGATGCTCATTTCTAGAGGGGATCGGGCTACTGACACGGACCCAGCAGCAACGGCATGTCAAGTGGGACAGACAAGCAGCGATGGATCCGCTCTTGCTCTGGGGCGCGTTGCGCCTTTTGCTCTGTGGCGCTCCATCGGTCTTGCAGTGCGGCGCGCCACAACCTTTCGATGATGATGCGCCTATCTTGGTCTGTAGCGCTCCACTGATCTTCTTGTGCGGCGCGCCGCAGCCTCTTGACGCTGACACAACTATCTTGCTTTGTGGTGCTGCCGCGCACTACGTCAAGGGTCTGCTCAATCCTGGCGATGACGTGCAGTTCGACATCGTCCGATGCATTGCCGGGGACGCCCTCGGCCTCGATGAGCCGTGGCTCCTGCATCGGCTTGTTTTCCTCGTTGAGGAGGTTGATGTAGAGGCGGTGCTTCGACGGGTTGTCATGCTTGGAAATGGCAGAGGGGTTATAGGTTGCACTAATTGTGCCTGCATGCGTCGCGCGGTGCCTAGGCTTATGCTCAATCGCTGGTAGCAAAAACCGATGGGTGAGAGGCGAGGAACGGTGGCGTGTTCGGATAACGGCACTAATAAATAACTTAAAAAGGAAGAAAGCATGAGTTAGAACGACACGTGCGCACACATTGCTTACCCACGGGTATGATATACTCATGTGCCCAATAAAGCACACAATTAACACCGAGAATTGTATACGCTGTCATGAGTTAACACTTAACACACACGGGTTGTCTTTACAAACCGTGTGTGTTACTTCAAAATCATCACACACAAGCATTCATATCACGCGTCATGTGTAATGCTCAAAGGCATCACAAACAATTTGTGTAAGTAAATCGTTTGCCAACAACGCGCACATATATACTATTTGAATCGTGTGTGTTCTGATGACATATCACAAACATAGAAAGTAGAACTATAGTTTAGTCTCGCAAAAAAAAGAATTATACTCACACGCCCCAGAGCAAGAGCGGATCCATATGACACACGGTCTATATACCAACATGATGCCCAATTGATGGGCCGTCGAACACATTTTGTTTTCTGACACATGAGTATATTTTTTTACCATTCGCAGTGTGTACATTGCCAGTTCGATCAAATGGTGTGTGATAGATGTGTGTCTTGGGCCCAATTTGCAGTAGTGATCGCACATAATTGGTTCCTAACAACCGTTTGCCACTCAACGCACGCCGCTTTGTGGCGGAACTGTGTGTGTTTTTTTAACTTATCGCAAACAGTTCTTCCAACAAAAACAGAACTATATGCCTTATATCACACACATATGTTCTCAAATTGTGCACGGTTGATCGGCCATAGGAAAAGTTTATTTATCTGGCTTACAGTTTTATCTTTTTACCGTTTACGGTTTCTACATCGCACATAATTCGGTTCAAAGATGTGTGATAGGTGTATCTTCGTAGCACGGTTTTGCACTAGTGTCCCTTAAACAATGTCTTTTAGGATGAAGGAGCTATTACCCATCTTAATTAAAAACGAGTAAACCTCCAAAATTTCACCGCTGTCACCCACGATGTGCACGCAGTGCCTGCCAAGGTTCAAGCAGAAACCAAACCAGTGCACCTAGCCCACGGGTTGAAACAGGCCTACCCTATCGTGGATCCACGCATGTGTCATCTATCACGGACTCCTGTCCCATTCCGCCCATTTCCCGAAGAATACCACCATTGTCTCTCGTGGCGACCTCTATATAACGCCAAGACCTGATAGCCAGACTCACACACTCGCAGTAGCTAGCTAGGTGCTTGACCTACTACTGCTCGTGACCAATATGGCGTCCAAGGTGTCGGCTTCATGTGGCCTCTTCCTTGCCCTTAACCTCCTCTTGTTTGCAGTAACCAGTGCATGCCCAAGCTGCGGCGACTCGGGCAACAATGGTGGCCACGGGAGCAGCAGCGGCGGGAGAGGTGGTGGCGGTGGACGTGGCAGCGGAGGCGGAGGCCGTGGAGGCGGGGGCGGCGGAGGCCATGGAGGCGGCGGCGGCGGATATGGAGGCGGAAGCGGAGGAGGTGGAGGAAGTAGCGGTGGTGGGATCATTGGCGGCGGTCCTGGTGGTGGGATCATTGGCGGCGGTCCAGGTGGTGGCATCATCGGCGGGGGCCCTGTTGGCGGGATCATCGGCGGCGGGAACGGTGGCGGTGGAAGTGGCGGCGGCGGCGGCGGCGGTGGCGGGTATGGAGGAGGAGGCGGCGGCGGGACGAGCGGGTGGTACGGCAAGTGCCCGACGGACGCGCTGAAGCTGCACGTGTGCGCCAATGTGCTGGATCTGATCAAGGCGAAGGTGGGCGTGCCTCCGTTGAACGACCGGTGCTGCCCGCTGCTCAACGGGCTCGTCGACCTGGACGCCGCCATCTGCCTCTGCACCGCCATCAAGGCCGACGTGCTAGGCATCCACATCAACCTCCCCATCCACCTCAGCCTCATCCTCAACTTCTGCGGCAAGGGCGTCCCGACCGGCTTCATGTGCCCTAACTAATCCCGGCGATACTATTGAATTCGCGCGCGTATGATCTCCCACAAAGAAAAGGAGACACGAGAGGTCACGTCCACGCATGCATGCATGATCTCGACGAAGTGCATGCATGCGTTCAATAATCAAAAATTGTTGCTTTGGTTTAGTTGTTTTATATTTATTTTTAACGTTTGAGTTGTAGCTAGTGGTAGTGACCATTGCATGTTGCTTGCGATGGAATGTGGCCGTTTGTTGTTGGTGTTGTTGTCGTTACATTATATTTTCCTAATTTTTGAATTTGAAAGATGCATAGCATCTAATGAATTTGATTTAGTATTTCCAAGATACAAAATAGTAACTTGTGATTGTTGGATCCGAGTTAAGGGAAATTTGACCAAATTGCAATCCATTGAGTTTGTTCTTAGACCTTCTATTTCTCTATGTTACGAAAATCGTAAGTCTCATCTTCAATTGCAGTGCAATTACAGTGTCACGTCATTTTAATAGTTACAAGACATCACATGATACTTGCTTATGATACTACAGTGGAAGAGGTCTTAGGCTAACTCGTTGTAGCAATACACACCGAGATTTCAAACCTAAAAAGTAGAATTCGACCACTCGGGCGAACTAAGCATAGCTTAGATGGTAGGTTTCTTGTGGGAGAGGATTTGTGGTATGGAGGGACATGGCCCAACCCCTTTTTGGGGGGTTTTGATTTTTATTCTTTTATATCTTCTGAACCAAAAGTTCAAATTAAGTTTTGTTCGCATTTTCATGTTTCTTGTGACGAGGGCTTTCAAATAAATTCTATTTCGATAACATCTCGTTGAGTTTTTAAAACTTCGATAACTTTCAACTGTTGAAACTTGGTACGAGGGAATGACAAAATCATAAGTTTCAGAAACTAAGATGTTAACATCGTGTCCCATCGTGCGGAATCCGACGGCTTTGCGGATCGTGAGGCAATCCGGCAACCGGCACGGCTGGCAGGTGCGTGCTTTCACACGTGCGAATTTTCGGGTTCCTTGTGGTGGAACAAGCCCACTCGAGTTCGAGGCCTAAACTTGGCACGGGTGTTTGCGTATTTTTTGAATTTATTCCAGACTCTTTGGTGCTACTTTTTCAATGGTATGATGTGTCTGTCGACTATGAGATGTATGGACGGCTTCATCGATCTCAAGATCTGCCAGTTAATTAAGGTCTCTCGGAGGTACCTGATAGGATAATGTGCCTACATATGTTTATAGAAATGTGTGTGTGTGTGCGCGCGCGCGTGTTGTGAGCGTCGGCGTACTATGATTGTTTAAAAAAGGAAAGAAAAACTTGACCACTAGGGAGTGGGGAAGTGAAGAGTGCGGACCTCATGCTCTAAGGGCATCTCCGACGGCAACCCACAAATTTCCTCCCGCATTCGTCCGCGGACAGGGGACCAATCCGCGGACACGGGTGCAGGAGGCCGCCATTGAACATTGCCCGCATACATTTTAAACTAACAAACTAGATGGAATTCATGCAAACACACCCGGATTTCATACAAACAAGAGGGATTTCATACAAACGCGACGCATTCACTAGATTTCGAACATTAAAAAAGACGACCCAACCCTATACCTATCCTACATGGCGGCGGCACCTGGCGTCCGAGCCCTTGTCGTCCTCCATCCGTCGTCTTCATTACCACCGGCAATAACACCGATCAAGTGAAGATGGGGTCTCCAGCGAGGAAGAGTAGAACAAGGGAGACGAACCGGCCCACATGGGGACATAAGGCCCTGCCTCCTCCCGTGGCCTACTCATCCTCGAAGGAGTCCGCGACCTGTCCGTCGCTGGTGGACGTGAGGTCCACGATGGAAATGGTGGCACCGGCGTTGTTGTCGTCCCACCAGGCCGCCTGATAGTTCATCGGCGGCGCAACTGGCATTGTTCTTCTCCGTGATTGCCTGCAGTTGCGCCTCCGCAGCGGCCGCTTCCTTGCGAGTGGCGGCTTGAGCGCGGACAGCATCGTAGATGGCACGCTACTCCACGAAGAAGTTGGAGTTTGCTGCGGCCATGGTCGCCACGACCTCCTCGATCACGCGCTCGCCGTAGATCTGGCCCTTCGTCAGCCGGTGCTGCTCCAGGAGGAACAGGTTGTACCGCTGTTCCTCATGCGCCTGCTGGAACGCTGACAAAGGCGCCGACGCAGACTGCACCTCCGCCATATAGAAGGCGAGCACTCGCCGCTTCAATGGTGGAGGCAGTGAGAGGTCACGTCCACCATGAGCCTTCTTAAATTGCAGCAGCACGCTCTACGGCAACATGAATGCGGGCAGCTGACGCCAGACGAAAACGCGTGGGCTAGAGGGAGAAGGAGGTTTGGGTGGGTCAGGGCGGTCAGAAGCGGACGTAGTAGCGGCCCAGACTCCCGTTTGTCTTCGGTTTACAGGAAGAAACGCGTCCGAACCACCCGACGAACCGATATAGACCCACGTTAGATGACTTCCGTAATCCGCACGGATTGAGAGGTTTGAGGAGGGAGATGGCCTAGCTACTTGGTCCTCTGTAGGTCGCCCAGTCACATGGCGACCTTCATCTAAGCCCAAGCAACAAACTTATCCATGAACATTCGAACCCAACCCTAACAATATTAGAAGACATGTCCCAGCGCATCGTGAGGATATCATGATGAGTACGGTACCACTAGAGCCGACGCAGTAACAATATTAGAGTACTTCATCCGTTCTAAAATATAGTGTGCCTGCATGTTTCAAGGTTTAACTTTGACCATAAATTTAACCAACAAGACCGACTACGACGGGAGCAAAAATTATATAATGAAAAAGGTTTTTTGAATACGAATTCGTTGGTATAAATTTTGCTCCCGCCATAGTCGGTCTCGTTGGTTAAATTTATGGTCAAAACTGAAGCGCGGGAACCAAGAACAATATATATTTTGAAACGGAGGAAGTAGTTTATATTGAAGATCGAGTGCAAGTTGATTCTTACTAGAAAAATGTGCCCTAGCACGGAATCAAGAACACAAACTGATCCGAGAAATTATCATGTCCGGGTCCAGCAAGACCTCTCCCCCAGCACGTGAACTGTCTCAGACATTCTTGTTGTGCTGAATGCAACTTGCTGGTCACGAGCTGAGTTTTATGCAACGCGCTCCTAGCTATCCGTGTTGTAATCCCTGGGCATTCTCGGCATTTTCTATACGGCGCCCGTGGCACCCGTTATAGGCATGTACACTAGGTCTGGTAGCGGGGCGGCCCATTGTCTGTTCTGTTCGCCTTTTTATTTCTGCGTTTCCACTTGGCTTTTCTAGTTTTCTTTTTTTGCTTTCCCATTTATCTTTTCTTTTCTTTAATGCATGAATTTTTTCAAATCTATGATTTATAAAATTGATGAACTTTTCTAAAATTCGATGATTTTTTCTTCAAAATCAATGAACCTTTTCCAAATCTGACGAACATTTTTTCAAATCGATGACCTTTTTCAAAGTCGTGAACTTTTTCTGAATGGGTCTGGCTGCTCCGGCCTAGACCTAGTCCCTGTTGGCCTCTCTGTTCTTTTCAGGGAGATGGAGCCGACCCAGTGGTCCAATATCTAGTGGCCTCATGTTTTTGGCAATATGATCCGACCCATCTTAATACTAGATTGCACAAGAACAATGAGCATTTACACAACAACATTGTTTCAACTAGCATCATTTAGTTAAAGGGAATTTTAGTAAGTTATGATATTTAGAACTTATTTGTTCAAAGAAAAAAAAGGAACAAAGGCAGCTACATTTCTATATCTACGATGAATCGTTTGCATCAAATGGTAGCATATTTGTAATTCTGAAACAAAAGCAGTCTTGGGTCAATAGTTAGAAAAATTCATATAAGCACAAGGGTAACAACCTTGCAAAGGCATGTGCATTATAACAGTGGACTGCAGCCTTGAGAAACTAGATTTGGATCGACCTAGTTGTCCTGATGGGCCGATGGTGTCCGGTTTCCTTGCCTAATTTTTTTATCTAGCTGACCCAGAAGGTCCATTGACCTCGACTTTACGGGTCAGACCAGTCTCCCAATGGGTAACGTTGATCCATTTCCATCATAACATGTTTCTGTCACTCATTCCCTTTTCATATAAGTGCAACTTGTGAGCTGTGTTGAGATTTTCCCCGAAGAGGAGGGAAGATGCAGTATGGTAGGGATAAGTATTTTCCTCAGCAATAACCAAGGTTTATCGAGCCAATAGGAAAATCACGCAAAGTTTCGCGAACAGCGCATGCACGCACAAAAGCAAATAATTGCACTCAACACGGGCAAGAGGGTTGTCAATCCCCTTAAACTCATTACTTGTAAGGATCGAATCTTGTATAGGTAGATAGATAAATTGAAAAATAAAGTAAAGTAAATAAAACTGCAGCAAAGTATTTTGGTTTTTATAATATGATTAAAGTAGACCCGGGGGCCATAGTTTTCATTAGAGGCTTCTCTCTCGAACACATAGTATACGGTGGGTGAACAAATTACTATTGGACAATTGATAGAAAAGCGCATAGTTATGACGTATTCACGGCAATGATCATGTATATAGGCATCACGTTTGAGACAAGTAGACCGACTCCTTCCTGCATCTACTACTATTAGTCCGGCAATCGACTGTTATCCAGCATACATCTGTGGTACTAAGTTCATAAAAACGGAGTAACACCTTAAGCAAGATGCCATGATGATAAAACCCCATCGTTTTACCCCTAATGGAAACAATACAACTACGTGTCTTGTCCCCTTCTGTCATTGGGGTATATAGCACCGCAAGATTGAACCCATTACAAAGCATCTCTTCCACTAAAAATCTAGTTGGCCAAACCAAACGGATAGATCGAGAGAAATACAAAGTTATAACAATTATGCATAATAAAGTTCAGAAAAGACTCAATTACTTTATATGAATATTCCAACCATAAACTCAGAATTCATCGGATCCCAACAAACACACCGCAAAAAATATTACATCGGATAGAACTCCAAGAACATCGAGGAGAACATTGTATTGAAGATCAAAGAGAGAGAAGAAGCCTTCTAGCTACTAGCTATGGACCCGTAGATCTGTGGTGAACTACTCATGCATCATCGGAAAGCAACAAGGATGATGTAGAAGCCCTCCATGATCGATTCCCCCTCTGGCAGAGTATCGGAAAAGGCCTCCAGATGGGATCGCGGAAGAACAGAAGCTTGCAGCGGCGAAAAAATGTTTCGGGCGGCTCTCCGTTGGTTTGGGAATATTTGGGAATTTATAGAGGTGGAATTAGGTCAAACGGAGTTGTGTGGGAGTCACGAGCTCGGGCGCGCCTACCCCCCCACACACACACACACAAGGCGCGTCTCATGAGCTCGTGACTCTCCCTTAAGTCTTCTAGCCTCCTTCCGAACCTTCTAGGGTCCCTTCTGTCCAAAAAAATCACCGTAAAGTTTCATCATGTTTGGACTTAGTTTGGTACTGATTTTTTGAAAAGTAACAAAACAAGCAAAAAATAAGAACTGGCACTGGACACTAGATTAATAGGTTAGTCCCAAAAAATGATATAGAATAACATATAAATACATATAAAGCATCCAAGATTGACAATATAGTAGCATGAAACAATTTAAAATTATAGATACGTTGGAGATGTATCAGTAAGAAACAGTAAAATTGATATAGCTAGGAGCTCTGAAGTGATACAATACTCTGGACCGTCTGATCTTCTTGTTGAATGTTTCGGGTCACTAGGCGTCCTGGTGCATGCATTTAGGCTTGTTTCTCCATGCTATATTACTTGATATGGCCGACCAAACGACGACTCTGCGGCCGCAACTCTGAAGGCCAACCTCACGTCCTAGGCATTTTTTGCGGGCGCTCTTTTCTGATAGAATCATGCTTTCCCCTCCAATTTCTGCCGCTAGTCCTACCTGAGACCTCAATCATCTTATACTGAAGTGAAGGCGAGTCGGCTACGTAATAGGGAGAACATAGAGGGGTGGTTTGGTGTGCTGCCTCCCCAACCTTAAGTCACTGTCGATAGTGGGGACATGGGCTTTGCCTAATCTTTTTCCTCGAAAACCTAGGACACAACCGCCTCCAGCCCGTCCCCTGTGTTGTTGCAACTCGCAACCACCCCTTCTCTTAATGATTCTCAAAATTTTCAAATCTACAACAACATGTCATGAACGGGAGGGTACGGGATTATGTGTCCTCCAATCATTCATCTCTCCCCCACTTATTCGAACCGTGGGCCCCTGTGAATTCCAATAAGTTGAGGCCATGCCAGCCCGTAGGTTGTAATATGTAAGAATATGGATGTAACTATAGCCATTACTGGATGAAATAAATTTTCATTCATTTCTTTGTGCTTTTTGTACAACATTTCATGCACTTTATTTCAAAATGTTCAAAGGAATAGAAATTACATCATGATGCTTGACAGGCCAAAGAGGGAGACCCACCCCAAGAGAATGAGCATAATGAGCTGATTATGTGTTGGGGAACGCAGTATTTCAAAAAATCTACCTACGATCACGCAAGATCCATCTAGGAGATGCATAGCAACGAGCGGGGTGAGTGTGTCCACGTACCCTCGTAGACCGAAAGCGGAAGCGTTTAGTAACACAGTTGATGTAGTTGAACGTCTTCCCGATCCAACCGATCCAAGCACCAAACATACGGCACCTCCGCGATCAGCACACGTTCAGCTCGATGACGTCCCTCAAACTCTTGATCCAGTTGAGGCCAAAGGAGAGTTCCTTCAGCACGACAGCGTCGCAACAGTGATGATGAAGTTACCGGCGCAGGGCTTCGCCTAAGACTACGATGATATGACCGAGGTGTGTAACTGTGGAGGGGCGCACCGCACACGGTTAAGAGAAACTTGTGTGTTCTAGGGTGCCCCCTGCCCCCGTATATAAAGGAGGGTAGGGGAGGCCGGCCGGCCCTCCTAGGGCACGCCAGGAGAGGGGAATCCTACTAGGACTCCAAGTCCTAGTAGGTTTCCACCCAAGGAAGAGGGGAAGAAGGAAGGAGAGAGGAAGGGAAGGAAGGGGGCGCCGCCTTCCCTAGTCCACCCGACCCAAGGGGGGGCGCGGGCAGCCCCTTGTGGCCCTTCCTCTCTTCCCACTAAGGCCCATGAAGGCCCATTAGTTCCCCCGGGGGGTTCCAATAACCCTCCGGCACTCCGATAGTTATCATGTACCCCTCGGAACTCATCCGGTGTCCGAATAACATCGTCCAATATATCAATCTTTATGTCTCGGCCATTTCGAGAATCCTCGGCATGTTCGTGATCTCATCTGGGACTCCAAACAAACTTCGGTCATCAAATCACATAACTCATAATACAAATCATCATCGAACATTAAGCGTGCGGACCCTACGGGTTTGAGAACTATGTAGACATGATCGAGACACGTCTCTGGTCAATAACCAATAGCGGAACCTGGATGTTCATATTGGCTCCCACATATTCTACGAAGAACTTTATCGGTCAAACCGCATAATACACATACGTTGTTCCCTTTGTCATCGGTATGTTACTTGCCCGAGATTCGATCGTCGGTATCTCAATACCTAGTTCAATCTCGTTACCGGCAAGTCTCTTTACTCATTCTGTAATGCATCATCCCGCAACTAACTCATTAGTCCCATTTCTTGCAAGGCATATTGTGACGCCCGGGTAATCAAGCTACAGTAACCCTCTGGTAATGATGCCACGTCACCTCGATTATTGTTGATAATCTCGCTTTAGTTCAGAACCGATCCAAATTCAAATCTGAATTAAAGTTAAAACAATTAAAGTTTTCAAAAGTCAAAACTAAATTGTTCCTAACGTGTCAAAAAAAACCCGTAACAAATGTTGGTGAAGAAATCATCTTCTACAAAAAAAACTTAAATACATTAAATAAACTAGAACAACGATAAAACAATTATCTAAAATGCTTTTAAAATAATAAGCACATGCAAAACACTTTATTTAAAGTGCCAGAATATTTGGGGCTGTGACCTATTTAATAACACCAAATTAGTTGTCGCTCTAAAATATTATAAAACTAAAATAAAAGAAAATTGAAAAGAAATAGAAAAACAAAAAAAAGAAAACAAACCCCCCCCCCACTGGGCCACAACCCAGCTGGCCTCTGGGCCAACCAGGCCGGCCCAGCCGGCGCCTATAGCCCCCCTGGGGCGACCGAACCCTAGCGACCCGATCCCCACTCCCCCACTTCCCCCCTCTCGCTCTCCCTCCCCTCTCGATCCAGATCGGGGGCGCGACCCCGCGGCACTCTCGACGACGCCTCCGTTGCCGACCGCCGACCCGATCGCGTCGCTGCTTACCTCCTGGACTCCTCCTCGCCCTCCTCTCCTTCGTGCGACACCCGCCAGACGCTGCGGCCTCGCCTATTGACCCGACGCCGTCGCCCGTCGTCACCACCACCCCGTCGTCAACCGTCGTCGCCCCGAGCTCCGGCGCCTCCCCGACTCCTCCTCGCGCACACTATTGCACACCGCAGGGCCCGTGAGGCCCTCCTCCGCTTTCCCCTCTTCTTTCCCTCCCGCGATAGAGGTCGCCTCACTGCCACGCCCGAGCTCCCGAGGAGCTCGCGGTTGACGCGCCCGTGTAACCCGCCGTCGTGCACTGGTCGCACCCCCCCGACCTACTAGCTCCCGCCACGGTCTCTCCCCTTGCCGTATGCACGCACGCCGTGGTGGCCGGCTCGTTCCCCACTGCAGCTGCCTCGCTCTTTCGTGCGGCGCCGCGCCACGCCGCCCACGCCGCAATCCCCGCCTCCGCCTGCCCCGACGAGTCCGCGTTGGGCAAGACCTGCCGTGCTGCTGCGTGTGCTGCGCCTCCGCCACCGGCGATTGTCGCCGGCCTCGCCTGCACTCCGGGTGGGTTCGATCTCCGCCGGCAGCGCCGTGCCCGTTCGCCCGACCGTTAAGGCCCCTAGGCTAATGACAGCAGCCCGCCCCACTCTAACGTTAAAAAATGATAAAAAATAAAAATAAAAATAAATAATTAAATTAATTAATTAATTAACTTAACTTAATTAACTCTGATTAAATTAACTAATTATGATTAATTAACCTAATGACTAATTAACCTAATTAACTACTGTTAATTAACTAACAGAGTATGACGAACGGGACCCACATGTGAGTTGACCAGTCAACACCTCTGTTGACTGCTGATGTCATGCTGACGTCATGATGATGTCAGCAAACACTGTTTTGGATAATGTTGAATTAAATTAATTAAATAAATTCTAAAAATGATTTAAAACTTTATAAAATCGTTTAAAATAAATCGTAGCTCCGATGGAAAAGCTTTGTACATGAAAGTTGCTCAGAACGACGAGACGAATCCGGATACGCAACCCGTTCGTCCGCCACACACCCCTAACATATCAAACTCGCAACTTTCCCCCTCCGGCTCCTCTGCCCGAAAACGCGAAACGCCGGGGATACTTTCCCGGATGTTTCCCCCATTCACCAGTATCACCACATACCGCGTTAGGGCACGCCTAGCATCACGCTTTGCTTTGTCATGCATCGTCATGCATCTGTTTGCTTAAATATTCATTTTTTCTTCCCCTCTTCTTCCGCTTAGACACCGAGATCGACGCCGCTGCTGCCCAGCCGACTACGGAGTTGACGACCCTCTCTCTTGCCGAGCAACCAGGCAAGCCCCCTTTGATCACCAGATATCGCCTACTCTTCTCTATACCGATTGCATTAGAGTAGTGTAGCATGTTATCGCTTTCGCTAATCCTATACTGTTGCATAGCTTTGTCCTTGCTACTACTGTTGTTACCTTTACCGCTATCCTCTTGCTTAGTATAGGATGCTAGTGTTCCATCGCTGGCCCTACACTCTTGTCCGTCTGCCATGCTATACTATCGGGTTGTGATCACTTGGGAGGTGATCACGGGCATATACTATATACTTTACACTATTACATTACTCGTGATATCGTTCGGAGATGGGGCCAAAGGACGGTGGCTCCATCCCGGTAGAGGTGGGCCTGGGTTCCCGACGACCCCGATTGTTACTTTGTGGCGGTTTATTGGGCAGGTTGAGACCACCTAGGAGAGAGGTGGGCTGGCCCTGGTCGGCGTTCATGGATACTTAACACGCTTAACGAGATCCGGGTATTTGATCCGAGTCCGCCATTTGGTCTATACGCACTAACCATCTACGTGGGAGTAGTTATGGGTATCCCGTCGTGGTATCACCGGCACTTCGTGACGCCACGATCGAGCGCGCTGCGCCGGATTGGAACGTAGGCCTGCTCTTGTATTAAGGGGCTAGTTCGCTTTCGCCGCCCATGCAACGTCTTGTGTGTGCATTGGGCGATGGGCCCGGAACTCATGCGCTTAGGTTTAGACCGGCGTGCTGGCCTCTCTGTTGTGCCTAGGTGGGGCTGCGACGTGTTGATCTTCCGCGGCGGGCATGACCCGTAAAAGTGTGTCCGCCAAATGGGATCAAGCATGTTGGGTTATGTGGTGCACCCTGCAGGGAAGTTAATCTATTCGAATAGCCGTGATCTTGATAATGGACAACTTGGAGTTGTACCTTGACCTTATGACAACTAGAACCGGATTCTTAATAAACACACCTTCCAAGTGCCGATACAACCGGTGGTCGCTCTCTCGCAGGGGCATTGAGGAGGGATCGCGGGTAGGATTATTGCTATGTGATGCTACTTGGAGGACTTCACCGCTCTCTTCTACATGTTGCAAGGCGGAGGCTGCGAGCGTAGTCTTCGACGTGATTAGATATCCCCTCTTATTCCGCATTCTGCAGCTCAGTCCACCGATATGGCCCTTTACACATATATCCATGCATATGTAGTGTAACTCCTTGCTTAAGTAGTACTTTGGATGAGTACTCACGGTTGCCTTGTTCCCCTTTTCCCCTATCTCTACTCGATTGCTGCGACTGCACGATGGAGCCCAGGAGCGACGCCACCGTCGATGACGACTACTACACCGGAGGCACCTACTACTACGTGCAGCCCGGCGGACGGCGACCGGGAGTAGTTAGGAGGATCCTGCAAGAGGCTCGCCTCTTCGATCTGTATCCCAGATTGTGCTAGCCATCTTATGGCAACTTGTTTAACTTATGTCGTACTCAGATATTGTTGCTTCCGCTGACTCGTCTATGATCGAGCACTTGTATTCGAGCCCTCGAGGCCCCGGCTTGTATTATGATGCTTGTATGACTTATTTATGTTTTAGAGTTGTGTTGTGATATCTTCCGTGAGTCTCGATCTTGATCGCATACATTTGCGTGCATGATTAGTGTACGATTGAATCGGGGGCGTCACAAGTTGGTATCAGAGCCGACTGCCTGTAGGAATCCCCCTTCCCAACTCCTTGGCCGAAGTCGAGTCTAGACATTGCAAAAACTTTTACTAACATGGTTGTGTGCCTTACGGGCCCACGTCACCATTGGGTGGTACTAGGATCTTTTACTCCTCGACCTTTACTCTGGGACTCTAATCTCTCTTCTATTCGGGTAAATGAATTTTGCTAAATCTAACATTAGGATCTCGTTATCACTTTCACCCGGAGAGCCCTTATTATTGATGATCGTCTGCTGCACGTGAAGACCCTGAAGATAGTCTACGCTGTTAACCCGAGAACTTGTGTTCATCGCGTTTGCAATTCCCTTTCCACCGTTCACCCTTATGGATAACTACTTGCAGTTGTTATTCTTACATTCATCCCTAGTTGGTCTTGTTATTACAAGATACCCCGAAATACTCGTTGTTGTTTCGATAATCCTTTGAGCTTATTGCCTTGCTGTTCTTTGTCACCTGAATACCCCTACGGATAATACTCGCACTTATCGAGTATCCGCTCATCCCCAGTTGATTCATGTATTTCACAAAAGTCTTCGGAATGCCATTCGATCTTCCGAAAATCCCGACTGCCTATTCCTCTTGAAATTTTTCTTGCTTGCATTATGGTTAATCCCATAAGTCTCGTAGTCTTATTGGCATCCCTTATCATTGTCATTATGAGTCTGTTGACTCAATATGTTTGCGAATACACGCAATCTTCATTGATCCTTATAAATTACCTTTCCGGCTGAGCTGCCATTCTTTTAACTGGAATTGGCTCTCGACCAATCCAACTGTCGTTGATTGTACCCTAAGGCTATTCAACTTATCCTTCCCTAATCAGAGCATTGCTTTTGATCCCTTGATTTGGAAATCATAACTCCTTTGCATTTGAGATTTGAGTTAGTCAGTTGTTTCTATAGTCTGATCTCCTTGCATTCTTCTTCCTCTAGTTGAGTATCGATGCTCACGTCAGATCCCTTGTGGACCACCAGATCCTTTGTTGGATTTTATCTGACAACGCCCTTCATACTCAATAACCTTGTGAGCCTTTCCTCTGATACATAATGCATTTGGTAAATTGTATCCTCTGCTTTCTCAACCATGCTCTGCCTTCGAGCTTGAGTTAATTACTTCTAAAGATTCTGGTATATGATTCTAAGATGCCCCGATGGGTTGAACCTATGCCTTTCTTAATATGTGTGAACTCAAAAGTTTTCACGAGTCGTACTCTTCTGGTATTTTGCTAGATAGAATTTCAACACTACAACTTCATTGAATGCGAGAAGTGCATGAAAGGGTATACATTGGAGAAATGGGAGTCGACCTTGAACTTTGTGTTCATGCCCATGGAAACGATGTAGATCTTATCATTAAAGCTTCTCTTAAATTAATTATTCTCTGGGTATAAGTTCATCTTATATTTGGGATCTAGCCTTTTACAATCGTGGTTCCGACCATGTTCTCCTTTAAATACCATTTTTGATGCAAGTGTAAGCACTTGTCTTCTGTGGATCAATACCCCGGTACAACCTCTACTTTGATCTGTCGTCGAGTAATACCCCCTGGTATCTCGAGATTATCTTGGTACTGCATAACTTCCTATGAGTTCTTCATCAAGTACTACATTCACACTGATTACAATTTTTCATGGACTCTGAGTTGTTAATCACTCAAAGACACCGATAATCGAACCGAGTCCGCACTACGGTTCAACAACTCTTAGTAATCTTCTTTATGTACGAAGTTAGTACCCGATCACGCCATTCCTAGCCTGTTTGGATATATCATTGTCTTGATGATTTTAAACCGTGCTACCGGTCCTTATTCTCGGGCGCAACTTTCAATATAAGCTAAGCTTACGTCGATTTCCTCATCATATCATTTCGCCTTGAACAACGAGCTTGGTTTCGAGTTTGTGTCGTACCCTTGGTTCCAATAACTTTCGCTTCACCATTCATTTGACTTGATGTCATCGTCGATCGATTACATCTTGAAATCCCTCGACAAAGTGTGTCGTGATGATCATCAACATTCTGAGCTCTTCCAAAATATCTATTGAATTCTTGATGGGAAATACCATCCTTGCCCCTCGATGGTTTGTATTATCATCGGCAACGTTAATGCCCTCCCTCCAACACAAACCTGCTCATGATTTGTGTATTACCTTGAGTTCCTTCCTACCCAGCTTGTGTTACGTTCTACTTTGGAATATTACCATCTTTTATGTTAAGGATGTCGTGGGAATTTCACCACCTCTTAAGAATTCTTGGTATGGTGATACTTCTCACCATCACCATTCTTTCTTGGGTCCTCGTGTTGATTCCAACCGAGGTACCAACAAGTGAGCGGTGCCGTTTGGATTCTGCCCTTCTAGCAAGCCTCTTGCTTTGAAGTTAATGGTCGGCCGTTCATTCTTAGACTATTGATTATTGAATCACCATTCCGACGTTGGTCGTGCAACCCAGCCCATATTTCGGGTGCACCTTTCAACCAATGTTTAATTGTGTATGTTTCCCTGAAGCATACATCATTATACCATTTGATCTGACTAATGTTATCTCCTTGTTCACTTAATTGTGGAAACCATCTTTTGGAAGTCTCGATGAATTGTCGCTGAGTTCATCAGCTACCTCCTTATCCCTTCATTGGTTTAATGATGAGCTTTTGTTTCGGAACTCACTTTCGTAGTAAATTTCCCGAGAATCTTACAATGTCATCTCGTCAATTTGTATTGCACCTTTCCTCTTAGGCATCCTGAGTCTGAGGTAGTTTGACACCAATCAGATCTGAATCTCGGTTAGATATGATGGTTGGGACATATTTCCAAAAGTTATAACATTACTCGTTATATGACCCGGTAAGGTGGTGTCATGCCTAGTACACCTGGCCGGAGGACCTATTGTTATGATTTCCTTTTAGCAAGGTTATCTATTCTTCCATGAAGAAATGGTAAGACTTATTCTATAAGTTGTTCCTGATGAATCCTTCGTGTATCCAGAGTCTGACCTTTTTCTTGAAGACCATGTCAATGCTATCCTAAAGCATGTCTGTGGTAATCCGATTTTCAACCAGAACATTTGAAGCCCAATGCTAAATGTTTCTTGCTCAGTTATCCAAACACCGTTGTATGGGTAATGTCATGAAAATTCTCTCCCCTACCTAAAGAGTTTTCTGCATTTAACCTGTCATGGATATCATGCTCGCTTATCCTTGGGAAGGATATAACCACGAAATATGTGTTTAAACACATTTTCCTTGCCATTGTTCTGTGTAATTTGATAACCATATTTCCTTTCCGTTGTTTGGTTTAACCTTTCTTGAGATCTATATGATCTAAGAAGTATTATTCTCCTGCTTATGTAAACCCCTCGGTGTACAATTCTGTCAATAAGACCCTGTTACTTTTGTTGATGACATTCCGGTAACCACCGATGGACGAGAACCTTGCCTATTGGTCCGCCTCGTTCAACAAGCAGGAAAATGGTTCTCTTCGTCCCCCGCCCTTGGTTCCGACGTTGTTGCCGACATAACAGAAGGTTATGGTCTGACCTGCATGGTTATCGTAACCGTGCAAGATGACACCACTCTGTCTGTCTTTAACCCACATGGTGGGCCCACAACCCACAAGTTCCACAGGATCAAAACCTGACTCTCATGTACACCCCTGTTCCCAACGTCAGTACTCACGCTTGGCTTCGTGTGTAATTCATGAGGCACCTTCCTAGTGATCTATTCGGTATCGGACACAATACTTATTCCGTTGCTTTGAACCCCTTTCACGCCTTTGTAACAGCATCAAACGATTGCCCGCCCACTTAAACTTCCCATGATACCTCCTTACTTTACTCTCGATACTTTCTTAAGTTTCAATTCGAGAGTTACTTCCCACCACCTTCCCCGATGTTATTGACCAGATAGTTAACCTTGCAGAGGTTCGTTCCCCCGGAATACCCACCCTTTATTCTTTCGGAAGTACGAAGGAATTCCCGAAGAAAGGACGCCGACTTCATCATGTTGACCTAAAGCAGAGAAATGAAGACATCAATATATTGGACCGGACTCTTCGAGAAGAGCACCCAAGACCGAGAAGAC
The DNA here is from genome assembly GCA_021605205.1 of Aegilops longissima. Classification (NCBI taxonomy): domain Eukaryota; kingdom Viridiplantae; phylum Streptophyta; class Magnoliopsida; order Poales; family Poaceae; genus Aegilops; species Aegilops longissima. The sequence continues at coordinate 389,787,712 of CM038676.1, forward strand.
CCGTTAGAATTTCGTAACCTGAATTTTCCCCTTAGTCCCCCTCTTAAATCTCGGGACGAGATTTCTTGTAGTGGAGGAGAATTGTGACGCCTTGTAATCAAGCTACAAGAACCCTCCGTAATGATGCCACGCCACCTCGATTATTGTTGATTATCTCGCTTTAGTTCAGAACCGATCCAAATTAAAATCTGAATTAAAGTTAAAACAATTAAAGTTTTCAAAAGTCAAAACTAAATTGTTCCTAACGTGTCAAAAAAAACCGTAACAAATGTTGGTGAAGAAATCATCTTCTACAAAAAAAACTTAAATACATTAAATAAACTAGAACAGTGATAAAACAATTATCTAAAATGCTTTTAAAATAATAAGCACATGCAAAACACTTTATTTAAAGTGCCAGAATATTTGGGGCTGTGACCTATTTAATAACACCAAATTAGTTGTCGCTCTTAAATATTATAAAACTAAAATAAAAGAAAACTGAAAAGAAATAGAAAAACAAAAAAAGAAAAGAAAAGAAAAGAAAACAACCCCCCCCCCACTGGGCCACAACCCAGCTGGCCTCTGGGCCAACTAGGCCGGCCCAGCTGGCGCCTATAGCCCCCCTGGGGCGACCGTACCCTAGCGACTCGATCCCCACTCCCCCACTTCCCCCCTCTCGCTCTCCCTCCCCTCTCGATCCAGATCGGGCGCGACCTCAGCACTCCCGACGACGCCTCCGTTGCCGATCCGCCCGACCCCATCGCGTCGCTGCTTGCCTCTGGACTCCTCCTCGCCTCCTCTCCTTGTGACACTCGCCAGACGCTGCGGCCTCGCTGTTGACCCGACGCTGTCGCCTGTCAATCCAACCGTCGTCGCCCAGCTCCGGCGCCTCCCGACTCCTCCTCGCGCACACTATTGCACACCGCAGGGCCCGGTGAGGCCCCTCCTCTGCTTTCCCCCTCTTCTTGCCTCCCGTTGCAGAGAGGTCGCCTCGCCACACGCCCGAGCTCCCGAGGAGCTCGCGGTTACGCGCCTGTAACCCGCCATCGCACTGGTCGCACCCCGACCTACTAGCTCCCGCCACGGTCTCTCCTTGCAGTATGCACGCACGCCGTGGTGGCGGCTCGTTCCCGCTGCAGCGGCCTCGCCCGTGCGTGTGCGCCAGCGCCAAGCACCACGCCGCAATCCCCGCCTCCGCCCGTTCCCGACGAGCCTCACGTTGGCAGCTGCGACCCCGTGCGGCTGCGTGCTTTGTGCCTCCGCCACCGGCGATTGTCGCCCGGCCTCCGCCAAGACTCGGGTGGGTTCGGTCTCCGCCGGGCGGCCTGTGCCTGTTCGCCCGACCGTTAAGGCCCCTAGGCTAATGACAGGCAGGCCCCACCCCTGAACGTTAAAAAATGATAAAAATAAAAATAAAATAAATAATTAAATTAATTAATTAATTAACTTAACTTAATTAACTCGATTAAATTAACTAATTATGATTAATTAACCTAATGACTAATTAACCTAATTAACTCATCGTTGATTAACTAACAGAGTATGACTGAACGAGACCCACATGTCAGTTGACCACCAACACCTCTGTTGATCGCGATGTCATGTTGACGTCATGATGATGTCAAGAAACACTATTTTGGATAATGTTGAATTAAATTAATTAAATAAATTCTAAAAATGATTTAAAACTTTATAAAATCGTATAAAATAAACCGTAGCTTAGATGGAAAAGCTTTGTACATGAAAGTTGCCCAGAACGACGAGACGAATCCGGATACGCATCCCGTTCGTCCGCCACACACCCCTAACATATCAAACTCGCAACTTTCCCCCTCCGGCTCCTTTGCCCGGAAACGCGAAACACCGGGGATACTTTCCCGGATGTTTCCCCCATTCACCGGTATCACCACATACCGCGTTAGGGCACGCCTAGCATCACGCTTTGCTTTGTCATGCATCGCCATGCATCTGTTTGCTTAAATATTCATTGTTTCTTCCCCTCTTCTTCCGCTTAGACACCGAGACCGACCACTGCTGCTGCCTACCGACTCTGAGTTGACGACCCTCTCTCTTGCCGAGCAACCAGCAAGCCCCCTTTGATCACCAGATATCGCCTACTCTTCTCTATATCGCTTGCATTAGAGTAGTGTAGCATGTTATTGCTTTCGATTAATCCTATATTGCTTTGCACTGACTGTCCTTGCTACTCTCATTTGTTACCTTTACCGCTATCCTCTTCGCTTAGTATAGGATGCTAGTGTTCCATCGGTGGCCCTACACTCTTGTCCGTCGCCATGCTATACTCTTCGGGCTGTGATCACTTGGGAGGTGATCACGGGCATATACTATATACTTTACACTATTACATTACAGCAATATTGTTCGAGATGGGGGCTGAAAAGACAGGTGGCTCCATCCCGTAGAGGTGGGCCTGGGTTCCCGACGGCCCCGATCGTTACTTTAGGGGCGGTTTAGGGCAGGTTGAGACCACCTAGGAGAGAGGTGGGCCTGGCCTGGTCGGCGTCATGGATACTTAACATGTTTAACGAGATCCGGGTATTTGATCCGAGTCCGGCCATTTGGTCTATACGCACTAACCATCTACGTGGGAGTAGTTATGGGTATCCCGGCGTCGTGGTATCAGCCAAAGCACTTCGTGACGTCACGACTGAGCGGCGCGAGCCGGATTGGAACGTAGGCCTGCTCTTGTATTAAGGGGCTAGTTCGCTTTCGCCCCCACACAACGTCAGGTGTGTGTATTGGGCGATGGGCCCGCACTTCGTGCGCTTAGGTTTAGACCGGCGTGCTGGCCTCTCTGTTGTGCCTAGGTGGGGCTGCGACGTGTTGATCTTCCGCAGCCGGGCATGACCCAGAAAAGTGTGTCCGGCCAAATGGGATCAAGCATGTTGGGTTATGTGGTGCACCCCTGCAGGGAAGTTAATCTATTCGAATAGCCGTGATCTTCGGTAACATGACGACTTGGAGTTGTACCTTGACCTTATGACAACTAGAACCGGATTCTTAATAAAACACACCCTTCCAAGTGCCAGATACAACCGGTGGTCGCTCTCTCTCAGGGCATTGAGGAGGGGATCGCCGGGTAGGATTATTGCTATGTGATGCTACTTGGAGGACTTCAGTCTGCTCTCTTCTACATGTTGCAAGGCGGAGGCTGCTGAGCGTAGTCTTGACGTGATTACATACCCCTCTTATTTCGGCATTCTGCAGTTCACCCAATGATATGGCCCTTTACACATATATCCATGCATATGTAGTGTAGCTCCTTGCTTGCAGTACTTTGGATGAGTACTCACGGTTGCCTTGTTCCCCTTTTCCCCTATCTCTACTCGATTGCTGCGACTGCACGATGGAGCCAGGAGCGACGCCACCGTCGATGACGACTACTACTGGAGGCACCTACTACTACGTGCAGCCACGGACGACGACCGTGAGTAGTTAGGAGGATCCTGGCAGGAGGCATGCGCCTCTTTCGATCTGATCCCAGATTGTGCTAGCCATCTTATGGCAACTTGTTTAACTTATGTCGTACTCAGATATTGTTGCTTCCACGACTCGTCTATGATCGAGCACTTGTATTCGAGCCCTCGAGGCCCCGGCTTGTATTATGATGCTTGTATGACTTATTTATGTTTTAGAGTTGTGTTGTGATATCTTCCCGTGAGTCCCTGATCTTGATCGTGCACATTTGCGTGCATGATTAGTGTACGATTGAATCGGGGGCGTCACACATATAGTGATGTGCTTTACCGAGAGGGCCCAGAGATACCTCTCCGACAATCGGAGTGACAAATCCTAATCTTGATCTATGTCAAGTCAACAAGTACCATCAGAGACACCTGTAGAGCACCTTTATAATCACCCAGTTACGTTGTGACATTTGGTAGCACACAAAGTGTTCCTCCGGTATTCGGGAGTTGCATAATCTCATAGTCTGGGGAACATGTATAAGTCATGAAGAAAGCAATAGCAGAAAAAACTAAACGATCATTATGCTAAGCTAACAGATGGGTCTTGTCCATCACATCATTCTCTAATGATGTGATCCCGTTCATCAAATGACAACACATGTCTATGGCTAGGAAACTTAACCATCTTTGATTAACGAGCTAGTCAAGTAGAGGCATACTAGGGACACTCTGTTTGTCTATGTATCCACACATGTACTAAGTTTCCGGTTAATACAATTCTAACATGAATAATAAACATTTATCATGATATAAGGAAATATAAATAACAACTTTATTATTGCCTCTAGGGCATATTTCCTTCATTATGTGCTTCATAATTTGAGCGCATTTCTTCATGGACACAAGAGACTCTTGAAACTCTGGTAGAAATACCTTAATCTCGCTAATAATAATAATAGTATTACATCCAAATGAGTTCTCTTTAATGTAGCTAATGATTGCGAGACAATCCAAAGCAATTCACAATCGATGAATGTATAAGTCATCAGTCTTGCGCCAAAACAAGCGCCTCACAACATGCTAAAGTTCCAAGGTCATCATTTTAGTTAGCGATAGAAACACCACAACCGAAGATCTAGGATAGTTGCCATTACGACCATGAAAGACAAGTATCACCTCCACTTGATACATCACCATCAATGTTTAGCTTAGCAACCCCATGCGGTGAAGGAACCCATTTCTAGGTTGTCCATTTTATCTAAATTTTCATATTCATGTGAATCGGTTGTGCATCCCCTACGTCTGATATTAATCATAGGATGGAGATATGAGTGCAAAGAGATGACTGGAACTCTCCTTCGTTGATCTTCTAGAATTGGTCATTGTGTGTTACCTCACCTTGATGACCAAGGAATTAAATCTTTCAACAAATAGGAATCCGGCACCCAAGGTCGATTCCAGAGGGTCACTGTAGAATCTTCTCTATGCAACACACTAGTAACTGTGCATGCATAAAACATGTTCAACTAAAATAATTAAAGTATGAAAATTTGTTCTTTCACATGTACAACTATACTCAGGTAACATTTTTTTCATTTTGTCAGTTTCAATAGTATTGATGTGGAAACAAATATGTAGAAAAACATGTAATTTACATGGAAGTTGATTTCGAAACCTCCAGGGGAGCCTCAAAGCCCCTAACCGGTAGATTTGGTTGCCCCTTATTTAAGGGGCCTTTTCCCAATGAAAAGGTCTTTTGGATATTATATTTTCCTCTTATTTTAAGCTATATCCTCCTCCCCAAAGCCTCAAAACCCAATACATTTAAAGGAAGAGTACTCCATGGATCTAGGAGTCATTTGTTGACCTCCTCCATTGTTCCTCTCCTCTCATCCATCTATAGTATTAGCTTTGGTTGAGACCTGTGAGAGAGGGATTTGAGCATTATTTTGTTCTTGCTTTGCGTTTGTTCCATCAGTTTGAGCTCTACGCGTTGATTTATTCGAGTTAGAACCCCTGAGCTTGTTACTCTTGGAGGCCACCGCCTCCTAGACAATTTGGTTATTATTGCCTCGGTAACCCCTTTGTGGAGTTTGTGAAGAGGTCCCAGTTGCCCCTTTGTGGGGATTGTGAAGGGGTTATTGAGCTTGACATCTTTAGAGTGGAGGAAGAGACTACTCATGTGAAGGTGTGCTCATACTTAGCTTAGTGGGGCCTCCGAGAACAAGGCAAGACGGTTGGTCTTTGAGGGCCTTTATGATCTTGCGCCTCTCCAACGGAGACTAGAGTACGAATGACTACTTGAACTTGAGTAAAACATTGGTTCTCTCATGCCCCCCTTCACTTTGCGTAATTCATACTTGCTACTATTTATTTAAATTGTGCTTAGTGTAGATTATTAGCTCCTATCATTCATTTCCATATCTTGCTACTATCCCTAGTTTCCTTATCTTGTGTAAGTTTGTCCAACATACATGTGCTTGCATGTATCTTTGTTGTGGACATCTTGTTTAGCTTAAGTTTTTTGTGCACTTAGTGTATTTAAAAATTGTGCATGAGAAGTAACCACCTATCTAGTTTATTTCCACATTAGGATAAACTCAAATCTGTAAAAGAAAACTCATATTCAGATTCCCCTCTAGGCGACATCTTGGTATGTTTTAGAGGCTTATGTATGTGAGATTAAACATATGGAGAACATAATATTTAATCCGACACAAGTTGACCATCAGAAATTTAATATAGAAAACAAAGAAAAAATGAATATTTTAAAATAACATGCACATCTTAGTTAAGAGCGAAGGCATACAAAATTCAATTTGTTAAATGTAACATAAAATAATTCTGAAGTTAAATCCAAATGGAACGTTTATGCCTAGACAGAGTCATGCTGGCAAGGGCGTGGTTGCCCGCGACACTCATGGCGCTCGTGTGGACTGGGGCGGACCCACATTGGGTCGAGTAGGCCTAGGCCCCCAGTCAATTTCTATTTTTCTAGCTTTGAATCCCAACTTTTTACTGGTTGGGCCCCAGTTAGCAAATCAAATGTGCCCCCCTTCACTTGGGCCTCCACTGAAATTTTGGGCATGTGTTTGCCCCTGCACGTGTGAAGGATATTGGAAGTGCCTTTGTTGAGGAGTTATGTGCTACCGTGATGATTTAATTTGGTTGTTGTTCTTATCCAAATTGAAGTTTGAACGGATGCAAAGCTAGTTATGCTTTCACTGAATATTGGAAGTGCCTTTGTTGTGGAGTTATGTGCTATTGAGGTGATTTAATTTAGCTGCGGTGCTTGGAGCTATCTAAATTGAAGTTCAATTAGATGCAAAGCTAGTTGTGCTTACATTGAATAGGAAGCAGGTAGATTTCACGTGCCAGGCCATTGCCATTAACGAGCTAATGGCATCTTCAACACAAACCCCCAAAGGGACACCGCAAATGTCCGCGGGCATGTCCAGGGCGTGTGCGCGGGCAGGATAGGGGATGGAGTCATGCTCCCATATTTACCTGGTTTCATCCATCTACGCATGAGGAGGGACCGGGGGTCCGGAGTCCCACATGGTGATTTTTTGTTGGCTAGGCGGATGTCGGAAAAGCCCCCCAAGATTGCTACCGCTTTGCCAAATTTGAACGTTCGGACATGTTCGCGGACGTTTGAGGGATATCATTATATGTTTTCCATGCCCCAGGCCATGGCAGAGTCTTGTGGATGGTCTCCAAATGGTTCAAATTACAGTATCTGGATGTAAATTTATGCCTACCTACCCAGAAAACCCACTATTTGCAGCACACGGTCGTGCAACACACATACCCCGGGCCCCTAGTAACTCAAATTACTGCAAACGTAATTTATTAAAGAGAAAAGTATACTTTTCGTCCCTCAACTCTCGGCGAAGTTTAAATTTAGTCCCTCAACTTCAAAACCAGACAAGTTGCATCCCGAACTTTTAAAACCGGACAAGTTTGGTCCTTCGAATCATCCAAAGCAGTATTTGGCGATGACGTGGCCTGGTTTTGATTTAATTCGATTAGGTTAACAAAGAGGCCCACGGTTTAGTGTCTATCTAACAGGAGGGTTGGGACTTGCACTAATCCTAATGCTTCGGGGCTGGGCCGACTAATCGTGGTGTCAGTCTCGCCACATTTAGCCGCCGATGACTATAAACAGCAGCGGAGACACACTGGGAGGCCACGGGAGCAGTTGAGGGGGGTCTGGAAGGCTGCCCCTTGCACGCCCATGGCTAAGTGAGGCTACGCTCGACCATATGGTTGCCAAAGCGACGGTGGCGAGCTCGTGCGTTGGAGCAGCACGACGGCGCTGTGCGGGTAGGTAGCTACTGAGCTCGCAAGGGCGCAGAAGGAGAGATGAAAGGACCGGGAGGTAGCTCTTGAGCTATGGGAATGGCATGGAGAGGTGGGCGCTCCAATGGCGGCGAATCAACGGCGGCGGTCCTTGGCCGCCGGAGCTGAGGAAGATGGGGTCGAATACCTCAATTACGGGCAGTTAGGGTCGATTACTGGAGCATAATTGCATCGATGGTGGAGGAGGAGCACCCAAACATGGTGGCTTGTCGGGGATAGACCGATGGCCACGCGAACGAGGGATGACGTGCTCTGGCTCGGCTTCGGGGGAGCAGGAAGAGACCCACGTGCAGGCGTGGAACCACGCGCATAGCTGCGTGAAGGTGCACAGGAGCAGCAGGTCACATGCGCGGCTTGGCCGGCCGGTGAGGCGCAGGGGTGGTGGGGGCGCCGAGCTCGGCCATGGCTTTGTGCTGCCAACGGGCTGTGAGAGAGAGGGGAAGAGAGAGAGAGATGAGAGGAGAGATTTTTTTAATTGTGTAATTTCGTCAAAACCATGCCATGTCATCACCGATACTGCTTTGAATGATTTGAAGGATGAAACCTGTCCGATTTTAAAAGTTTAGGATGCAATTTGTCTGGTTTTGAAGTTGAGGGATTAAATCTAGATTCCGCCAAGAATTGAAGGACGAAAAATATACTTTTCTCTTTATATTAAAATGGACAAACATACATGAATCAGGTGTAGAGACGTGACATCTCCCGTCGGTCTGTCACGATGACACAAGCCCGGCATCTTATCTTAAATTAGCCATAGCTAGCGTGTGAGACTGATGAAAACTCAATAGCACCATCCGGAAGCTGCAGTCGCCGGGGCGACGAAGGCGACTCCCATGTCGTGATCACGCTTCTGCTTCGCCTGAACTAAGTTCGTTCGAAGGCTCGCCTCCTGCATCTGCAGCACCGGACTCACACAAGAATTGAATAGTTGAGCAGAAATGTAGATATAGTGCAACCAGTCGATCGACGAATGGCACTTAGAAAAGCAAAGGAGTATTGCGTGAGAAAGATCGATCGAATCGGTCCAAAAAGTGAAAGAAGTTCAGTACGGTACAAGATTCAGAGTAGGTCTGTTCCGGTGAAACATCACCGGGGGCAGAAAAAACGACGTGCCACCAACACCCACCTGCAAGCGAGTGACGATCCTGGACAGCCGCATGGCTTCCTCGAGCCCTTCCACCTCCTGCCGTATCGTGCTTGCAAGCTCGCCTAGCGCGCCGCTCGTCGCTCCGGCCTGCAGAAAGGCGCCGGCGACATGCAGTCACACCGGAGTCAAGTACGTACGTGAAGAGAACGTGCAGGAACCGGGGAAACTTTATATTTGCCGTGATTGTTGCGTGCGTACCGTGGCGTAGAACGTGTCGGCGTTGGCTTCGATCTCGGTCACCGTGCCCACGCAGGCGAACATGATCTCGCGGAGCGACTCCATGTCGACCTGCATGCAAGTGTAGTGCCCTAGCTGTCAGATGCATGGAGGGGTGTGAGAAGTAAACAAGTGTGTGTGCGCGCGCGCTGTGTATGGGGGAGTGCGTCTGCATACTTGGGCGCCAGCGGTTACTGGGAGGGGTGTGCAGGCGGCGGAGAGGGCGCCGGCGAGGTCCGAGACGGCGTCGGCGTGGGGCTTGTCGAGGGACTCCCATGGTGCGAGGAGGGGGAGCTGCGGCCGCAGCAGCCTTTCCAGCTTCAGCTTCTGCCGCCGCCGCTGCGCTACGATCCGCTTCGCCGCATCGATGTTGCGCAGCTCCGCCACGCGCAGCCACGTGTAGAACAGCTTGTTCTGCATGCATGCACACGCGTGCCAAGCCATGACCATCCATCACCTCATCAATATACTCGGCCACTGAAGGACGATGCGTGCATGGCTTACCTCGGCCGCGGAGGTGGCGCGAGCGGCGGCCTTCTCCATCCGAGCGTTGGCGAACCGCCACTGCAGCAGCCGCGTGGCGAGCACGCGCGCCCGGTGTACCGTCTCCTCCTTGTCGGACCCCTCCCTCTTGCGCATCATCATGTCCCTCAGGGCGCTAGCCGATACTTTATCCGCCGGGGTTTCGTCCGGCGACGCCCCCCCGGTGCTCCGCCTCCGCCTCGTCGGCTCCCAGGGGCCTTGCCTCGCACCGACGCCGGGCTGTGGCGGCGACCGGCGGGGGGATAGCGTCACCGCCCCAGCGTCCGCGCCGTGGACAGTGTTCTGGTCCTTGCTGCTCAGTGCCCGGCGAGGCGGCTGCGCGGCCGCATCAGCGTCGCCGGCGCTTGGCTTCTTCTTGTGGCCGAAGGAGGCCGCCTTGCGGAGGGAGCGCGCGAAGTTGGCCGAGGAGAAGAGCGGCGCGGCGCGCATCCCGTCGTAGGCGAACGCGCCAGCGCCGGCGCGGGAAGCAGAGCTGGAGCTGCGCCCCAGCCGGCGCGCGGACGCCGTTTGCGGCCTAGGGATGCTACCGCCGGCGGACTCCATAGACGACGGAGGCCGATAAATTAATAAATATATAAAATTACGAATACACAAATAAGTTAATAGATTATAAATAAATAAATAAAATTAAACTGCTCCGATGTATCAGAGCAAGCGCGGTGTTCGCAGCATCCTAAAGACTGGGGGGGGGGGGGGGGGGGAGAACGAAGGATGCATCACAATGACACTCCACAGCTCCAAAACGGTGCTAGATATAGCTAGAGAACAAGTGCTTCTTTCATGCACGCGAGGGCGCGTCCCTCTCGTGACACGCGGTAGAGTAACCAGATGCCATATATTCTCGACCTGTCGACCATGCCTTCAAATCTTTCCTGGTCGTACGTCTAATAGTTACTCGTACTCATCACACCATCAGATCATTTCACCTGTGACTTTTGCTTGTGTGCACACCATCACTTTTTCCAGACGCATGTGTTGTGGAAGTGGTGGGGTTTGGTGGGAGACAGGGAGAGGGCGGGCTGGTGTACGCCATCTGTTGAGTGCCGGTACGCCATGGTGACCTAGAATCCTTTTCAATTTGGCCGTGCGCACGCTGCATTTTCTTCTCGTACCGAGTAATACAGGAGAAGGCAGGCGGGGAGCAAGAGGGGCGTCAACGTTAGGACAGATGAAACTGGCATTTTTTAGGTGAGAGAAATGGTGTGTCTATCTCTTGATAGGAACGTGGCCTCTGATTCGGCCGTAGGGAAAGACGTTGCGAACCATTCGAACAAAATGAAACGTATTCAAGCAAGATGTTAGCAACCTCGCTCTCTCCACTACAGCATCCACGACGGCTTTCCAGAGACGAAAATGTATCCACGACAGCTACTTATACGTTTAGAATTCCGTCCGAGCTCTTCATAGGAACAAAACCCGGCGCTCCTGCTTAAGTTAGATATATAGCTAGGGCTTTTGATAGCATATCATGGGAGTACCTCATTGAATTGCTGCAGAGACTTGGATTCTCGGCTAGGTGGAGAGATTGGATCGTTCTGTTACTCTCTTCCTCCTCCTCGTCCTGCATTATCAATGGTGATCCAGGAGACTGCATCATTCATCTGCGTGGACTCCGGCAAGGGGACCTCTCTCGCAGCTGCTCTTTATCCTTTGCATTGACCCCTTACACCGCCTCCTGGAGGCGGCCACTAGGACAGGTGTGCTGAACCCAATCCCGGGCACGGCAGCGAGGATGTGCACAAGCTTATAGGCCGATGACGCCGTTATTTTCATCAACCCAGCACGACAACAAGTGGATAGCCTACTAGAACTGCTTCGGCACTTTGGTGATTCTACGGGGCTCCGGGTCAACCTCTCCAAGTCTCTAGCGGCCCCCATTAGATGCGAAGACATAGACATAGGAGACGTCCTATAAAACTTTGGTGGCACAACGGGGATCTTCCCAATTAGATACATATGTCTCCCAGTTATGACTGGGCGTATTTGTCGGATTTCGGGTTCCAGCAAAACCGTTGAGGTCCGAACACTGGGGTGCGCACAAAGATCTCTCTCCCTCTAGCTCACGCCCTCACCGCGATCGCAAGGCCTAGCTCGACGAACCCAAAGAACGAGAGACACGAGGTTTATACTGGTTCAAGCCACCCATGTGGTGTAATATCCTACTCCAGTGTGGTGTGGTGGATTGCTTCTTGGGCTGAGGATGAACAGTTACAAGGGAAGAACAGCCTCCTGAGGAGAGGTGCTCTTGTGCTTGGTGAGCTTGTGTGTGTTTTGAATCGATCCCCTTGCTACGATGGTGGCTAGCCCTATTAATAGAGGCCCTGGTCCTCTTCCCAAATATTGAGCGGGAAGGGATCCCACAACTGCCAAATTCGAAGGGAGACAACTAGTACAAGTTATCCTGACTAAAGGTGGTCTTCGCCTGCCAAAGGCTCTGGTGGTGACGCCGTCTTGGGCTCCACGGTGACCATCGTCCTGCCGTCCTGCTGGTCTTGGTCTCGTTGCACCGATATGAAAAGCTTTGCCTGATGCCTCGGGACTCCTCGCCTGCACTTGCCTCTTTAGCACCAAAGAGGAAACGAGGACACTCCGCACGCTGGCGCCCGCCTGGCGCCTGCCTGGCCTTGGTCGTCATGGCTTACATCATAGGAACCTCGCGAGGTACCCTTTGCCTTGATCTTTCCGCCCCTCGCGAGCCAGCCTGGTGAGGCCGCCCCCGAGGAGGTCTTGTGTCGTCCGCCTCGCGAGGCTTGGCCCTCGCGAGGGTCTTGAGTGTTTGCTGGTGAAGATGGGCCATACAGGGCCGCTAGTGGAGCCACGCCGTGGCCCGCAAGCAGGCAAGTCTGCGGACCCCGTTCCCAGGACATCGACAGTAGCCCCCGGGCCCAAGGCGCGCTCGGACCTGGCTTCGAGGCGAATCCAAAGGGCAAGTGCGGAGCGCCGCGGGCCCCAACAGCCTGCGGCCTCGCTTGACGCGTGGCGACTGATTGGACGTGGGCGTATCCGCTTCCCCACGCTGCCTCGGCAACTGCCCGACTTGACGAGTCCCTGCTACATGCATAGAAAAATCATTATTATCTATGATCGTGGGGATCGCCAGTTGGCCTTCTCCCACTATAAATGAGGAGAGGACGGAGCCCCCGCCGCTCATCTCTTCCTGCTCCGCTCGCTTCTTCTTCCTTGCTTCATTGCTAGTAGCGACTCCCATGGCGCCGATATGGAGGTTCTCGGCCGCAGAGAAAAGAAAAAACCCCCGCGATGAGCCCGAGCCACTTCCGCCGAAGAAGAGGCCGGCCCACCGCCGCGACGTAGTCGTGAGGCCGTGGTGCGAGCGGCCTCCTCCCGGGTACCCGCTGCCTCTGTACGCCCAAGCTGAGGGCTCCGTAGGAAGAGGCGGCGAGCACCGCCGCTCGCGCCGTGGCCGTGGCCGCCGCGCCGCGGTGACGCACGCCGTCGCCCCAGGAGCCCACGCCGCGGACTCCTCGCGCGAACTCGTTATGTGGGCGGCGATGCCTCCGCGCACTTGGATTCGCTTCCTGCAGTTCTTCTCCGCCGAGGGGCCCCCTCGAGCTTTGGCTGCAGCACGCCGACTGCGACGCCCCGGCGACTGGAGCGGAAGTTGAAACCGTCTCCCCAGGTAAGATCTTCATGACCCGTGGTTGGGGCGAGGTTGCTCGGGTCTGCCGTGCGGAAGGCGCCCTCGCCATCCACTTTGAGTATGATGGCGCCTCCACCATGTTCTTCAAGGTCTTCGACGCAGAAGGTCGCCGCTTGGAGTGCTGTCCTGGAGAGGGTCGTCGGGATGGCGCTGCGGCAGGACCCAGGCCTGCCGCGGGCCTCACCAGCAGTTTGATGACCCACAAGTATAGGGGATTTATCGTAGTCCTTTCGATAAATAAGAGTGTCGAACCCAACGAGGAGCAGAAGGAAATGATAAGCGGTTTTCAGCAAGGTATTCTCTGCAAGCACTGAAATTATAGGTAACAGATAGTTTTGTAATAGGATAATTGGTAACGAGCAACAAGTAACAAAAGTAAATAAAGAGCAGCAAGGTTTCCCAATCCTTTTTGTAGCAAAGGACAAGTCTGGATAAACTCTTATATAAATAAAAGTGCTCCCGAGGACACATGGGAATTATCGTCAAGCTAGTTTTCATCACGTTCATATGATTCGCGTTTGGTACTTTGATAATTCGATATGTGGGTGGACCGGTGCTTGGGTGCTGCCCGTACTTGGACAAGCATCCCACTTATGATTAACCTCTACTGCAAGCATCCGCAACTACAACAAAAGTATTAAGGTAAACCTAACCATAGCATGAAACATATGGATCCAAATCAGCCCCTTACGAAGCAACGCATAAACTAGGGTTTAAGCTTCTGTCACTCTAGCAACCCATCATCTACTTATTACTTCCCAAATCCTTCCTCTAGGCCCAAATAATGGTGAAGTGTTATGTAGTCGACGTTCACATAACACCACTAGAGGATAGACAACATACATCTCATCAAAATATCGAACGAATACCAAATTCACATGACTACTAGTAGCAAGACTTCTCCCATGTCCTCAGAAACAAACGTAACTACTCACAAAGCATATTCATGTTCATAATCAGAGGGGTATTAATATGCATAAAGGATCTGAACGTATGATCTTCCACCAAATAAACCAACTAGCATCAACTATAAGGAGTAATCAACACTACTAGCAACCTACAGGTACCAATCCCGGACTTAGAGACAAGAATTGGATACAAGAGATGAACTAGGGTTTGAGAGGAGATGGTGCTGGTGAAGATGTTGATGGAGATTGCCCTCTCCCGATGAGAGGAGCGTTGGTGATGACGATGGTGATGATTTCCCCCTCCCGGAGGGAAGTGTCCTAGCAGAACAGCTCTGCCGGAGCCCTAGATTGGTTCTGCCAAGGTTCCGCCTCGTGGCGGCGGAGTCTCGTCCCGAAAGCTTGCTTATGATTTTTCTTTGGACAAAAGACTTCATATACCAGAAGATGGGCATCGGAGAGCCAACAGGGGTCCCACGAGGCAGGGGGCGCGCCCCCACCCTCGTGGACAGGTGGAGGCCCCCTTGACGTAGATTCTTCTTCCAGTATTTTTATTATTTCTAAAAATAACTTTCGTGGAGTTTCAGGACTTTTGGAGTTGTGCAGAATAGGTCTCTATTATTTGCTCCTTTTCCACCCGAATTCCAGTGCCCGCATTCTCCTCCTTATGTAAACCTTGTAAAATAAGAGAGAATAGGCATAAGTATTGTGACATAATGTGTAATAACAGCCCATAATGCAATAAATACCGATATAAAAACATGATGCAAAATGGACGTATCAACTCCCCCAAGCTTAGACCTCGCTTGTCCTCAAGCGAAAGCCGATAACGATAAATATGTCCACATGTTTAGAGGTAGAAGTGTCGATAAAATAAAATACAAACATGAGGGCATCATGATTATTCTTATAACAACAACATATATTGATATTGTCATATGATTTCTGTAGGACCTTGAAGTATGTCTAGAGGGGGGGATGATTAGACTACTTGACCAATTAAAAACTTAACCTTTTCCAAATTTTAGTATTTGGTAGATTTTAACTATTTTAGCACAAGTAAAGCTATCCTCACACAATTCAAGCAAGCATGCAAAAAGTATATGAGCAGCGAAAGTAAAGCATGCAACTTGCTAGAAAGTAAAGGGAAGGGTTTGGAGAATTTAAACGCAATTGGAGAGACAGATGTTTTTGTCGTGGTTCCGATAGGTGGTGCTATCGTACATCCACGTTGATGGAGACTTCAACCCACGAAGGGTAATGGTTGCGCTAGTCCACGGAGGGCTCCACCCACGAAGGGTCCACGAAGAAGCAACCTTGTCTATCCCACCATGGCCGTCGCCCGCGAAGGACTTGCCTCACTAGCGGTAGATCTTCACGAAGTAGGCGATCTCCTTGCCCTTACAAACTCCTTGGTTCAACTCCACAATCTTGTTGGAGGCTCCCAAGTGACACCTAGCCAATCAAGGAGACACCACTCTCCAAGAAGTAACAAATGGTTTGTTGATGATGAACTCCTTGCTCTTGTGCTTCAAATGATAGTCTCCCCAACACTCAACTCTCTCTCACATGATTTGGGTTTGGTGGAAAGAAGATTTGAGTGAAAAGCAACTTGGGGAAGGCTAGAGATCAAGATTCATATGGTAGGAATGGAGTATCTTGGCCTCAACACATGAGTAGCTAGTTCTCTCTTAGAAATAGGATGCTGGAAGTGTAGGCTTGTTCTGATGGCTCTCTCCACGAATGAAGAGGAGGTGGAGGGGTATATATAGGCTCCACACAAAATCCAACCGTTACACACAATGTACCAATCTTGGTGGGACCGAATCAATAAACTCGGTCTGACCGATTCAGTAAACCTAGTGACCGTTAGTGATTTCTGTGGGACCGACATGCAACTCGGTAGGACCGATATGGTTAGGGTTAGGGCATAACGTAATCTCGGTGAGACCGATTACACAAACTCGGTGAGACCGATTTTGGTAATTAGCTAACCAGAGAGTTGGTCAGGTAAACTTGGTGGGACCGATTCGCTCTTTTCGGTGAGACCGAAATGTTATAAAAAGGAAACAGAGAGTTTACATTGCAATCTCGGTGGGACCGATCGCTCGCTTCGGTTAGACCAAAACGTTACGAAGGGAAACAGAGAGATTACAATCCCATCTCGGTGAGACCGAGATCCCTATCGGTGAGACCGATTTGCCTAGGGTTTGTGGCAGTGGCTATGACATCTGAACTCGGTGGCGCCGGATAGAAAGAATCGGTGGGAGCGAGTTCGACTTTGGGTTTAGGTCATATGTGGATGTGAGAAAGTAGTTGAGGGTTTTTTGGAGCATATCACTAAGCATCATGGAGCAAGAAACTCATTAAGAAACACCTCATCCCTCCTTGATAGTATTGGCTTTTCCTATAGACTCAATGTGATCTTGGATCACTAAAATGTAAAATGCAGAGTCTTGAGCTTTTGAGCTTGAGCCAATCCTTTTGTCCTTGATATTTTGAGGGATCCACTTTCATCATCCATGCCATGCCATTCATTGAGCTTTCCTGAAATATTTGTCTTGGAATAGTATTAGCTCAATGAGCTATATGTTGTTATGAATTACCAAAACCACAGGGATAGTTGCACTTTCAATCTCCCCCTTTTTGGTAATTGATGACAACATATAGATCAAAGCTTCGACAAAAAATAAGATTGAAAAAAAACATCGTCTCTTTGAGAAGTATGTGATAAGCAAGAGCTCCCCCTAAATTCGTGCATAGATTTAAGATTTGCTTTGGACTGCCAATGCACAAGGAATTAGGCTCATGGGTTACTCTTCCATGTCACATACATCTTGGTGGAGCGCTCAAAATAATAAAGATTGAATACATGCACTCATCACCAAGCAAAGTGAATGATCAAATAAGGATAAATAAGATAATATCATCCAACAAGCATAAGTGTAGCTTATGATCAAACACATGATCATCAATGTCTCATAGGCAATAGCATAGTATCTCAAGCAAGCAAAAGCAAATAAAGTTCAACCAAGAAGACAAGAGAGAACAAAAGCAAACTCTCTCTCTCTCGAAGCCTATGATCTATACATTTTTCTCCCCCTTTGGCAACAAGTTACCAAAAAGTTCATAGAAAATGCATAGTACTATTTCGTCTCTCAGGCTTGGTATTCAGTTGGTGGCGTAGAGATGGCTCCTTGGACGAAGACTTCAGTTGATGTGGATGGAGCTGAAGGAGTTGGTGCTGGAGCTGGTTGCACTGGAGCTGTAGCTGGTGTAGATGAAGTGACTCTGGTGTCTGTTACTGGCTCTACAGCTGATCTCTGAGCTCGAGGTACTCTGGCAAATGCATCAGTAGTTGTCCTGCCCTTCCTCTCATGCATGTCATCCTATAGCTCGTTACTTTGACATCTAAATCATCGAATTTTTGTTCCATGATTCTTTCCATGCTCTCCTGGTTTTGAGTTAGGGTGGCCAACCCTTCTCAATCCTCGAGTTGATGCTATCAAGTAACCAAGCTGGTCCTGCTTGCTCTTCAAAAGTACTCGAGATGCCTCCTCTTGAGTTGGCATCTTGGCAGCCTTCTCCTTCTTTGCCTTCTACTTCTTCTCTTGAGCTTGCACTGAAGATGGTTCATTCTCATTCATCACAACTTGATTGTCCTCAAAGTCTGAATAGAGAACAAAGTGTTCCTTATCCAACAGATATTTGCCTGTGCCCATCTTTGAGTTAATCAACTCCTTAATTTGTGGGGCATATCCACAACTTCTCTTTTGGTCTGCTGCTGTCCTCTTGATAGTCTCAACCATGAGGCTCATGACCTTGAATTTCTATGGCACATCAAGTATGTGTAGCAAATTAATTGCATGCCCTCTGATCATGTTGTGGTCACCTGACTTGGGCAAAAGAGTGTGCCTTAGGATCCAGTTGATCGTTGGCAGCCCTGACAGAAGAAAATGGACAGACCCAAACTTGAAAGTCTCAAGTGCTTTGTCTGGGATCTCCTTGTACATATGTGACATAGAATTATGGTCCATCTTTTTCTTGGCATAAACGTCCAAGTCATCTTCACTCTCCTTTGGGGCATTGATCAGATTTGCCCATTCCTCAATAGTTTATTGGTATCTCGTGCCTTCAAACATCCAAACTATCCTGCCATCTGGATAGAAGTGTGCTGTGGAATAGAATTGCATAACGAGCTCATCATTCCAGTTTGTGAGCTTCTGCCCAACAAAGTCTGCAACTCCACACGCACTGAAGCTGTCATACACTCCAGGATAGTGTTCCTGATTCTCCTTTATGTAGGTCCAGTCGACCCACCTCATATCACACACTATAGGCTTCTTGTCCAACAAGATTGTCTCATAGAAATCCTGTTGTTCCTTAGTGTGGAACCTGTAATCAACAGCAGTTCTTCTTCTGGTGGCATATGGATCTGACTCTCTCCATAGCCTCAACCCTGAGTCTCTCCTGATCTTCATGTTCTCAGCCACAGGATGAGCATCATTGTGGTCTGGAATCTTAGGTTTCAGCTTCCTCGGGACTTGTCCTTCATCATCTTCCTCGTGACAACTTGAGCACTGGGGCCTTGTTCTTCTCAGCAGCAGATATGTTCCTGGTATTCCTCTTAAGTGCAGTCTTGGGCTTGGAGGCAGGGTGCTTCTTTGGGCTTTGATGATGCAGCCCCTGACCTTATAGCATCACCCATCAGCTTTTGTGCCTTGGGTGCTGGTGCAGCAACCTCTTCTTCTTCCTCCTCCTCTTCCATCATTGGAGGTTTTCCAACAACTCTGGCCATGGTCTTCTTGACCCTTTCCTTCCTTTTCTTCCTTCTCTGAGCAGCCTCTTTGGGTTGGGATTCCAAAGATGCTTGAGTGGAGGCTCGGCTTTGGACATGGGTTGTCTTCCTGCTGGCCTTTTGATCTTCAGCCCTGCTTAACTGCAGCTGAGCTATACTCCTTTTGAGCACCTTTTTCCTTTGAAATGGCCTCATCCTCTCGCCACATAATCCTCATCCTCGATTCTGAGGTTCTCTTCTTCCTTGTCCCGGTGGCAGCTTTGGGCAAATTGTTTGGGAGTGCTTCTGCTTCCCTCATCTGAGCTGCTAGAGGGACTAGTGCCCTCACTCATGTGAATCTGCTCTTCTTCCCTGTTCTAACTATCACTTTGGTCTGACATGCTGCAAACTCTGACTGCTGACCCTGTGAATAGTTATAGATGAGATAGAGTGGATGAGCATCACAAAATGCAGAGATTTTTGCAAGAGAATGATTCAAAAACTTAGTTTTAATTTTCCACGAAAGCATTTCGGATCAACCGATTTGTAAACTCGGTGATACCGAAGCAGCTTTGGAACCTAAACCGTGATCTCGGTCGGATCGAGTCACGTTAAATGGCACCGAGACTGCTAGGGTTTCACTGAGTTCTAAAATTGGTCACACCGATTAGCAATTCTCGGTCGGACCGAGAGTCACTTGTGCAATGGCGTTAGCGAATCGGTGGGACCGAGTTTTCAACTCGATGGGTCCGAGATGGTTTCAAGCGAAACCTAACCCTAAATTTTCAAATCGCATCTATTATAAGGATTGTTTTGAATGGATAGAGGTGTTTCAATCGTGGCAAGAATCATAATGAACACAATGTGCTAGAGATTGGACAGGGATAGCACTGTGATCGAGTCCATACCCTAGTTTGGCGATGAACTCGCTTCACGGCGGCAACGGCGGAGATGAATTCCGACGGCGGCGGAGACCAAGGATGAGGAGGCGGCTGGCATTTAAGTCGACGATCCGAGACCTAGAAGGCAGAAGCGAGCTATCTTGGAGCGAAGAGGTTTGGAGAAAGTTTTCCAAATTTTTGCCCGTGTGAATATATAGTCCGACCACAGCCGGTGTGACCGAGTGGAACGACTTCGGTGGCACCGAGATGCATAACTGCTGACGATTCATGAGAACTCGGTGAGACCGAAAAGTTCAAACCGGTTGCACCGAGAAAACCTAGATCGACTTAGTGATCTCGGTATGACCGAAATGGAAGAATCGGTCAGACCGAAACACACAAAGAAGTTTTGGAAGTTTAAGTCCATGACGAATCGGGGACTCCGAGTGCTCCTCACATAGAGTGGTTCGAATCTGACTTGATCAAATTTTGTGATGTAGCATGAATAGAGTTTGAGACGAGAAGAGCATAGATAGCTAGAGAAGGTTCTTAGGCATTCTTGTCCATCCACTTGGTCAAAGAAAAATAAACCAATCAGTCAAAACAACAAGTGGATGTCCTCGAATGAGTAAAATATGCAACCAACATGCTCACACAATAAAATGGCAAATGAAAATATGTGGCAAAGCATGCACAACCAATTCTAGCATCTATCAAACAATTGGCGTTGACTAGGTCATCTATATATGAGTATATTGACCTAGGAGTCAAATGAGAACATTTGATCATAGGTCATACTCATCGTTTAAGCTCAAGTGGGGTTACCACTTTTACATAAAGCATTGATATTTTCACATCATTAGAGTTGCTTTGAATCAATTCTTAGATTTAAGCTCCCCTAGATGTGAGATCCCCCCTTAGAGGGATGAACTAACCTTGGGTTTTGTCGATGATGACTTCATGTAGGTGTTGAAGATGTGGATGCTCAATGTTTATGTAGATCATTTGGAGCAATCCTTTTGGAGTGAGTTGCACTTTCAATACCTACACGGGTTAGTCCCACAAGGAACAAACAAGTATATCCATAGACATAGAGTGATGTTCACACAAGATGATGTCCATGAAAGCATTAGGTTACCTTGTCCCTTGCCTTACTAACAAGAGGGTTTGTGACTCCTTGAACTAGTGCGGGATATGGAAGTTGATTGCACTTGTCCTTGCCATAAAGATATGAGTGAAGAATGTTGGCGGAGTCACCCTCAAGAACTCTCTAGTTCTTCTTCTTCAGGATCCACATCATCTTGATGGGAATCCTTGGAGTTGTAGTTGTGCTTGGTGAAGTAGAACATGACGTAGTCTTGGGAACTGTCGGTGTCAAAACCGGTGGATCTCGGGTAGGGGGTCCCGAACTGTGCGTCTAGGCGGATGGTAACAGGAGACAAGGGACACGATGTTTTTACCCAGGTTCGGGCCCTCTCGATGGAGGTAAAACCCTACTCCTGCTTGATTAATATTGGTGATATGGGTAGTACAAGAGTAGATCTACCACGAGATCAGAGAGGCTAAACCCTAGAAGCTAGCCTATGGTATGATTGTTATTCGTCCTACGGACTAAAACCCTCCGGTTTATATAGACATCGGAGAGGGTTAGGGTTACATAGAGTCGGTTACAATGGGAGGAGATCTACATATCCGTATCGCCAAGCTTGCCTTCCACGCCACGGAAAGTCCCATCCGAACACAGGACGAAGTCTTCAATCTTGTATCTTCATAGTCCGAGAGTCCGACCAAAGGTTATAGTCCGCCATCCGGACACCCCTAATCCAGACTCCTCGGTAGCCCTCTAACCAGGCTTCAATGACGACGAGTCCGGTAAGCAGATTGTCTTCGCATTGCAAGGCGGGTTCCTCCTCGAATACTTCATAGAAGATTTTGAACACAAGGATAGTGTCCGGCTCTGCAAAATAATTTCCACATACCACCGTAGAGAGAATAATATTTACACAACTCCAATCTGCTGACGTATTTCACAGCATGACATCACACCATGGCCAAGCCTTTATTCGAATCATTTTTACTGTCCCACCTCAGCGCACTTAGCGAGGCGGTTTCCTTGGCACATCTTGTTGAAGCAGAGATCGTGTCCCCTTATTCTGGGATTCTCATCAATACGGGCGTGGGTAACCAAATCGTGCCCGTTGGCACGTCTCCTCTATCGAAGGCGAGTCCCAAACGGTCACGGGGAAGGCTCTTGGTATTCAACCTCTTTATAAAGAGACCAAGGCTCTACTCCTTTCTTTCACTCAATCGAATCCGCTCCTCGCCTCGAGTTCCAACACCCGAAGTTCCAGATTCAGGCGCTTCGAACCTTCAATGATGTCCGGTTCCGACCTTCAAGGCCGGTGGATGCCTTCCTCCATTACGGAAGAAGACGTGCTAAAGCTAAGAGATGCCTGCTCAAGGGCAGGTTATTCCCACTCCCAAGCCTGGCGAGAGCGTGGTGTTCGCGTCTCACTTCCTTCGGGGGTTAGGCTTCCCGACGGACCCCTTCGTGAGGGGGCTCATGTTTTATTATGGGTTGGAATTTCACGACTTGGATCCGGAGTCCATCCTCCACATCTCATCGTTCATTATCGTATGCGAAGCCTTCCTCCGCATTACTCCTCACTTCGGATTGTGGCTTAAGACCTTCAAAGTGGAGCCGAAGATGATCAAGGGGCAGCAAGCGGAGTGCGGAGGGGCTGTTATAAGCAAGAATGCTGACGCTCCATGGCCCGAGGGCTCTTTTCAAGAGGAGTTCATCTTATGGCAACGAGAGTGGTTTTATACCAAAGCTCCCAGGGGCAACCACCTGCCTTTCGCTCGGGTCCTCCACCGCGGCTGGCGTCATGGGTCAATAAAGGGCTTGACTGGGGGCCATCCAGGGACGTGCCCTTGTTGCAGGGCCGCATCCAAGATCTCCTAGAAAGAGACATCAACCTGGTCATAGTGACGCAGGTCATGTTGATTCGCCGCACCTTGCCCTGCGCGCCCCCCTCCGCTTTGTGGGAGTTTAATCCGGAGGACCACGAGCTCTCAACACTTTACTGGGCGTGGCGCCCATGGAGATGTACAAATTGTTCTTCGGATCACAAGCAATGTGTCCGGACTCGACCGAGGACGCATGTCTGAGCTGCAATCGCCCAGATACTCAAGTAAGTAGCCCTGTACCCGGACACGCTATCCGTATATTTATCATAAAATTGCACTTAAAAGAGCTATCCCTTAAACAGGAGTGGATAGCGAAAGCAAAGCTAATCAGGTGTCCGCCCCCCCTCCATGAGACCACGCCGGATCCCGTGTTAACCAGGATGCTGGAGGTTGCGCCTTTGGAAGAAGGCGAAGGGGGGAACAAGGAAGCTACCGCCTCCCTGAAGGAGGCTGTCAGGAAAGGAGGGATCAAGAATCCCTCCATTCAGGGGAAGAAGAGGACCGTCTCTGAAGACCCGGAGACCGTGGTCTCAAAGCGGGGGAAGAAATCTTCGTCAGAGGGTCCTGCGCCGAGAGATGCCTCGGCCGCACTGTGCCCCCAAGGGGATCAGCCCTCCACCGAGCCGTAAGTAGAGAGGGGAGTTTTGAAATAAGAAACATCCCTGTTCTATTTGTGAGGAAGATAACCGAAATTTTACCTTGTAGTTCGGATCTTAGCCCTTCTCAGCAGAGCTCATCTTCAGGGGATCTTCGTCCGGAGTTGATGGAGAGCGGAACGACTCTCCCTGCCGTACCTTCGTGCGAGGCGGGTGACCCTGAGGTGTCGTCACGGAGGGTTCCTCCGATTCCGGCAGAGCCGGAAAGTAGTCATGTGGCCCCCCAAAGCCCTCTGTGTCCGGCCTTTGAAAAAGGCCATTGGGTGAGTCTGGCACCGTCCGGTGCGCGGTCGGAGGTGCTGAAGAATCTGCTCGGGCGAGCGTCTATCACAGAAGAACACCGTGCGTTGATGGGTACGGTGATTGAAAGGATTTCATCAGCGGAGAGCGGGTTGTACGAGGCCGTCAGGAGTTTACTGACGAGTTTTGAGGTACGCGAAATGATGTACCCTTTTGACGGTTCCGCATTTATAAGATGCGCCCTGTGTAGATAGTAGCCCCTGAGACTCGGTGCATTGTCAAAAATGACAGCGCGCCGAGGATCATAATCCCAGGTATAATATGTCGCTCTTCCTATGTAGGTGGCGAAGTGTCCGGTGGCTAGCCGGACTGATGAATTTGCCGAGCTAAAGCGGCAACTTGACGTGGCGGATGCCGACATCGCGCTTGTCAACAAGCGGCTTGACGAGTCACAAGGTATGCAATTTCTCCGCAGACACCTGGTAAGGGGGCTTGATGCCCGTGCCTTACAACATGTATGCTTGATGCAGATGGTGCCGCTGCCATGGAGAACCTTCGGGCGAACTCGCCCGAGCCAAGGAGCAGGCCAGAAAAAGTGATGCGGCTGCCTTAAAGGCGGCCGAAGAGCTGAAAGCCGAACATGCTGCTCACTGCCGAAGCAGGAAGGAAATGGCCGAGATGGCTGTGAAGTTGAAGGATGCTGCCGATCGCTGCAAGCTTCTTGAAAAAGAAGGTCGGGCGGAACAGAAGGACCTGGAGAAGGCCACTACCGAGGCCAAGGATGCTCGCTCTGCAATGAGAGCCATGAAGCAGGAGCTACGTCAGGCCGGAGATATCGCGTCTGGAAAGCCCTTTATGCTGCGGATGAAGTTCGGGGATCCTAAATATGCTCAGCTGGACCGGCTGTGGAGTGCGGCGGATACTTATCTGGACTTGGCGGCAAGTGCCGCGGACGCGGCCGAACACTTCCGAGATCAACAGGATCACGAAGTGGAAAAGCTTTTTTGGTCGCAGTTCCACAATCCAGATCGCCCACTTCCATTAACCGAGCGTTTGGCCGAATGGGCAGAGCTGAATAGGTTATCCGGACTCGCCATGAAGGATGTCGTGAGTCATCTGTGGCCGGAAAGGCCCGAGCTGAAGAGTTATTTTAGTTTGGTGCAGCAGTTCCTTGGTGTGGTGCCGCATATCAATGCAATGAAGAGGCCAGCATGCATAGAGGGTGCACGGATGGCTCTTGCCCGTGTCAAGACATACTGGGCGGAGATGGAGGCCACCGATGTTGCATCCCAAGATTCGGACGGGAGCCGAGTACCTGCCGAGCACTATTTTCAGGAAGTTCTGCATGGCGCTCGTTTAATAAAGACGCGGTGCTCAAAGGGTATCATGTTCGAATAACATGTATTATTGTAAAACAATGTTTTGATGGAATATAAAAGCTTTTTATACTTGTGCCTGCAAGAATTAAAATACCTCCTGTGCGGCCATTAATGTATATGTGTATATAACCTGAAAGATGGCAGTCTTCGACTTCACCCCCACGCATATAATGCGGGGTGTTCCTGTATATGCATTTTCACACTTGATCCAACGTCTTGGTCCTATAAAGGAGGTGATAGCGCAGCGAACTAGGCAACCGGACTATAATGCTTTATCACTTTCACTTAGCCATAGGAGTTTGACAAGGGCTACTATATAGCCCCTAGGGGCACCGCGCCGCCAATTCAGTATGCGTGTGTGCTGACCGAAACGCCCTTCCGTTAATGCGGAGGAATCCTAAAGATTCCGGCGGGTCATCAGTGGTTGACCAGTCTCACGCTATATCATGACACAGGTTTTCGGCTTTCTCTCTTGAGGTGCTCGCTTTGGCGAACCGGGCACAATCGCAGAGTTCTCTGGTGCCGCCTTAGCCGATAGGAACGTAAGGCAGCAAAACACAGGAGCCGGGCAAACCCAACATTTGACCAAAGACATGATTCGAGCTGATGCATATAAGGCCAAACTTCATGACGCCAACACTCCCTAAGGTATTCGGTCTTTATGAAAATGGGCTGAACAACGCCTTAGTAATAAGCTGCTGGTGTCCAGTGCACGCATAAAATTCGACGTGGCCACATGCCAAGACGCCAGCCTCCACCTCGGTTATAGCAAGAAACCGGGGATGTTAAAAAGGTTTACGTGAGGGTCTTAATCTGAAAAGAATCCTTGAAAGGGTCCCTCTGCACGTCTGCATACCAGATTCCTCCGTTGTGCGTATCACGGGCGGGTGTAGCACGGTGTTCATCTGTAAAGAGAGGAATTTAGTTGAAAAGATCGTGCGAAAATGTACGTTATATTAAATAAACAAAGTACAATTCAAAAATGAATAAAATTGAGCTTTATTGTCTCTTGTTGTATATCGCGGAGCCCTTATGCGGGGTATGCGGCTAGTAAGCCCTTGTATGTTTACGCCGGACTCGTCTAGCCATGTCCGGGGTCTGAACGACCTGTTTAGGTTCTTTGATTAGTGAAGCCGGCTTAGTGTGTGGCTGTCAAGGCGGCCGCACAATCTTCCGCGCTCGAGGAACACTCGATATTTCCCTTTAATGAGATGATGCCTCGCAGACCGGGCATTTTAAGTATAAGAGATGCATAATGTGGTATTGCGTTAAAGCGGGCGAAAGCTTCGCGTCCCAGTAGTGCTTGATAGCTACTTGTAAATGGGGTGATGTAGATGTTGGAAATATGCCCTAGAGGCAATAATAAAAGCATTATTATTATATTTCCTTGTTCATGATAATCGTCTTTTATTCATGCTATAACTGTATTATCCGGAAATCGTAATACACGTGTGAATACATAGACTACAATACGTCCCTAGTAAGCCTCTAGTTGACTAGCTCGTTGGTCAACAGATAGTCATGGTTTCGACTATGGACATCGATGTCATTGACAGCGGGATCACGTCATTAGGAGAATGACGTGATGGACAAGACCCAATCCTAAGCATAGCACAAAGATCGTGTAGTTCGTTTTGCTAGAGCTTTTCCAATGTCAAGTATCTCTTCCTTAGACCACGAGATCGTGCAATTCCGGACACCGTAGGAGTGCTTTGGGTGTATCAAACGTCACAACGTAATCGGGTGACTATAAAGGTGCACTACAGGTATCTCCGAAAGTGACCATTGGGTTGACACGGATCGAGATCGGATTTGTCACTCCGTGTGACGGAGAGGTATCACCGGCCCACTCGGTAATGCATCATCATAATGAGCTCAAAGTGATCAAGTGTCCGTCACGGATCATGCATTGCGGTACGAGTAAAGTGACTTGCCGGTAACGAGACTAAACGAGGTATTGGGATACCGACGATCGAGTCTCGGGCAAGTAACATACCGTCTGACAAAGGGAATAGAATACGGGGTTGCTTGAACCCTTGACATCGTGGTTCATCCGATGAAAACATCGAGGAGCATGTGGGAGCCAACATGGGTATCCAGATCCCGCTGTTGGTTATTGACTTGAGGTAGTCTCGGTCATGTCTGCATGTCTCCCGAACCCGTAGGGTCTACACACTTAAGGTTCGGTGACGCTAGGGTTAATAGGAAGACAAGTATGTGATTACGAATGTTGTTCGAGTCCGGATGAGATCCCGGACGTCACGAGGAGTTCGGAATGGTCCGGAGGTAAAGATTTATATATGGAAAGTGGTTAAACGGACTCAGAAAGTTTGAGGGTATACTGGGTAAGTACCGGGCCACCGGGAGGTTCGGAGGTCCACCGGAGGGCCACCTTCCGGGGGCCACATGGGCTAAGTGGGAGAGGAGCCAGCCCCTGGTGGGCTGGGCGCGCCCCCACCTAGGCCCATGCGGCTAGGATTTGGGAGGGTAAACCTAAAGGGGCGCCCCAGCTTGGGGGCAAGCCACCTCCCTCCTCCCTTGGCCGCCGCCCCATCTAGGGTTTACCTAGATGGCCGGCCCCCTGACCCTCTCCTCCTATAAATAGAGGGGTGGGGGAGGGCTGCCAACACGATTGTAGGCGCAGCCCTCCCTCCCAACACCTCTCTTTCTCCACGCGAGCTTGGCGAAGCCTGCCGAGAACTGCCAGACCAACCGCACCACGCCGTCGTGCTGCCATTGGAATTGTCTTCCTCAACCTCTCCTTCACTCTTGCTGGATCAAGACGGAGGAGACGCCATCGTCCCGTCGTGTGTTGAACACGGAGGTGCTGTCCTTTCAAGACTTTGGTCATCGGTGATCGGAATCACGTTGGGAACGTCTTCATCATCACCACTCCCTCGAACGCTTCCGTACTCGATCTACAAGTGGTATGTAGATGCAAACTCTCTCCCGTTACTCGTTGCTTAGTAGAACTCATAGATGGATCTTGGTGAAACCGTAGGAAAAATTTTAATTTTCTGCAACGTTCCCCAACAGTGGCATCATGAGCTAGGTCTATGCGTAGTTCTCTTTGCACGAGTAGAACACAATTTTGTTGTGGGCGTGAATCTTGTCAACTTACTTGCCGTCACTAGTTGTTTCTTGCTTCCGCGGTATTGTGGGATGAAGCGGCCGGACCAACCTTACACGCATTTTACGTGAGACCGGTTCCACCGACTAACATGCACTAGTTGCATAAGGTGGCTGGCGGGTGTCCGCTCTCCTACTTTAGTTGGAGCGGATTCGATGAACAGGGTCCTTATGAAGGGTAAATAGAAGTTGACAAGATCACGTTGTGGTTATTCGTAGGTAAGAAAACGTTCTTGCTAGAACCCAATTGCAGCCACGTAAAAGATGCAACAACAATTAGAGGACGCCTAACTTGTTTTTGCAGCAATTGTCATGTGACGGATATGGCCAAGTTGTGATGAATGATGATATATTGTGATGTATGAGATCATGTTCTTGTAATAGGAATCACGACTTGCATGTCGATGAGTATGACAACCGCAGGAGCCATAGGAGTTGTCTTTATTTTTGTATGACCTGCGTGTCATTGAAGAACGCCATGTAATTTACTTTACTTTATTGCTAAACGCGTTAGCCATAGAAGTAGAAGTAGTCGTTGGCGTGACAACTTCATGGAGGCACGATGATGGAGATCATGATGATGGAGATCATGGTGTCATGCGGTGACAGGATGATCATGGAGCCCAAGATGAAGATCAAAGGAGCTATATGATATTGGCCATATCATGTCACTACTTTATAATTGCATGTGATGTTTATTATGATTATGCATCTTGTTTACTTAGAACGACGGTAGTAAATAAGATGATCCCTTAGAACAATTTCAAGAAGTGTTCTCCCTAATCGTGCACCGTTGCTACAGTTCGTCGCTTCTAAGCACCACGTGTTAATCGGGTGTGATGGATTCTTACGTTCACATACAACGGTGTAAGCAAGATTTACACACGCAAAACACTTAGGGTTAACTTGACGAGCCTAGCATGTGAAGACATGGCCTCGGAACACGGAGACCGAAAGGTCGAACACGAGTCGTATGGAAGATACGATCAACATGAGAATGTTCACCGACGCAGACTAGTCCGTCTCACGTGTTGATCGGACACGGCCTAGTTGACTCGGATCGTGTAACACTTAGATGACTAGAGGGATGTCTAATCTAAGTGGGAGTTCATTAATAATTTGATTAGATGAACTTAATTATCATGAACTTAGTCTAAAACTTTTGAATTATATGTCTTGTAGATCAAATGGCCAACGCTCATGTCAACTTGAACTTCAACGCGCTCCTAGAAAACCAAGCTGAAAGATGACGGCAGCAACTATACGGACTGGGTCCGAACCCGAGGATCATCCTCATAGCTGCCAGAAACAATACGTCCTAGAAGGACCGCTAGGTGACGCTCCGTCCCTGAGAACCAAGACATTATGAATGCTTGGCAGTCTCGTCTTGATGATTACTCCCTCGTTCAAAGCGGCATGCTTTACAGCTTAGAACCGGGCTCCAAAAGCGTTTTGAGCACCACGGAGCATATGAGATGTTCGAGGAGCTGAAACTTGTTTTCCAAGCTCACGCCGGTCGAGAGATATGACATCTCCGACAAGTTCTATAGTTGTAAGATGGAGGAAAACAGTTCATCGGTGAGCACATTACGAAGATGTCCGGGTTGCACAACCGTATGACCCAAATGAATATTAACCTCCACGATGAGGCGGTCATTGACAGAATCCTCGATCGCTCCCACCAAGCTACAAGAGCTTTGTGATGAACTACAACATGCAGGGGATGGTAAAGACCATTCTGAAGTGTTCTCTATGCTGAAGTCAGCCGAGGTTGAAATCAAGAAAGAACATCAAGTGTTGATGGTCAATAAGACCACTAAGTTTAAAAAGGGCAAGGGCAAAAAGAACTTCAAGAAGGACGGCAAGGAAGTTGCCGCGCCGCAAGCAAGTTGCCGGAAGAAGTCAAAGAATGGACCCAAACCCGAGACCGAGTGCTTTTATTGCAAGGGAGGGTCACCGAAGCGGAACTGCCCCAAGTACTTAGCGGATAAGAAGGCCGCAACACCAAAGGTATATTTGATATACATGTAATTGATGTGTACCTTACCATGAATCGTAGTAACTCCCGGGTATTTGATACCGTGCCGTTGCTCATATTTGTAACTCACAGCAGAGCTGCGGAATAAGTGGAGACCGGCGAAGGGCGAGGTGACGATGCGCGTCGGGAATGGTTCCAGAGTCAATGTGATCGCCGTCGCACGCTACCTCTTCATTTACCCACGGGATTAGTTATAAACCTTAATAATTGTTATTTGGTGCCATGTTTGAGCATGAATATTGTATCCGGATCTCGCTTAATGCGAGATGGCTACTCATTTAAATCCGGGAATAATGGTTGTTCTATTTATATGAGAGATATGTTTTATGGTCATGCTCCGATGGTCAATGGTTTATTCTTAATGAATCTCGGCGTAGTATTACACATGTTCATAGCGTGAATACCAAAAGATGTAAAGTTGATAACGATAGTCCCACATACTTGTGGCAATCGCCGCCTTGGTCACATTGGTGTCAAGCGCATGAAGAAGCTCCATGCTGATGGACTTTTGGAGTCTCTTGATTATGAATCATTTGACACATGCGAACCATGCCTCATGGGCAAGATGACCAAGACTCCATTCTCGGAACAATGGAGCGAGCAACCAACTTGTTGGAAATCATACATACCGATGTGTGCGGTCCAATGAGCGTTGAGGCTCATGGAGGATATCGTTATGTTCTCACTCTCACGGATGACTTGAGTAGATATGGGTATGTCTACTTGATGAAACACAAGTCCGAGACCTTTGAAAAGTTCAAGGAATTTCAGAATGAAGTAGAGAATCAACGTGACCGAAAGATAAAATTCTTACGATCGATCGTGGAGGAGAATATTTAAGTCACGAATTTGGTACACACTTAAGAAAATGTGGAATCGTTTCACAACTAACGCCGCCGAACACCTCAACGTAATGGTGTGTCCGAACGTCGTGAATCGCACTCTATTGGATATGGTGCGATCTATGATGTCTCTTACCGATTTACCACTATCATTTTGGGGATACGCCTAGAGACAGCTAAATTCACTTTAAATAGGGCACCGCCTAAATCCGCTGAGACGACACCGTATGAATTATGGTTTGGGAAGAAACCTAAGCTGTCGCTTCTAAAAGTTTGGGGATGCGATGCTTATGTCAAGAAACTTCAACCTGAAAAGCTCGAACCCAAGTCGGAAAATGCGTCTTCATAGGATACCCTAAGGAAACCTTTGGGTATACCTTCTACCTTAGATCCGAAGGCAAGATCTTTGTTGCCAGAACGGAACCTTTCTCGGAAAAAGAGTTTCTCTCGAAAGAAGTAAGTGGGAGGAAAGTAGAACTCGATGAAGTACTACCTCTTGAACAGAAAGTAGTGCAACTCAGAAAATGTTCCCGTGATGCCTACACCAACCAAGAGGAAATTCATGATGATGATCAAGGTACTTGGATCAAGTTGCTACCGAACTCAGAGGTCCACTAGGACACGCCCGCACTGCAGTGGTACGGCAACCCTGTCCCGGAAATCATGTTGTTAGACAACAATGAACCTTCAACTATGAAGAAGCGATGGCGGCCCAGATTCCAACAAATGGCTAGAAGCCATGAAGTCCGAGATAGAATCCATGTATGAAAACAAAGTGTGGACTTTGACCGACTTGCCCGATGATCGGCGAGCAATAGAAAACAAATGGATCTTTAAGAAGAAGACGGACGCGGATGGTAATGTCACCATCTATAAAGCTCGACTTGTCGCTAAGGGTTATCGGCAAGTTCAAGGGATTGACTACGATGAGACTTTCTCTCCGTAGCGAAGCTTAAGTCCGTCCAATCATGTTAGCAATTGCCGCATACTATGATTATGAGATATGGCAGATGGACGCCAAAACAGCGTTCCTTAACGGTTATCTTAAGGAAGAGCTGTATATGATGCAGCCGAAGGTTTTGTCGATCCTAAGAATGTCGACAAAGTATGCAATATCCAGCGATCCATTTATGGGCTGGTGCAAGCATCTCGAGTTGGAACATTCGCTTTGATGAGATGATCAAAGCGTTTGGGTTTATGCGAGACTTATGGAGAAGCCTGCGTTTACAAGAAAGTGAGTGGGAGCTCAGAGCATTTCTCATATTATATGTAGATGACATACTTTTGATGGGAAATGATATAGAATTCTTGGACAGCATTAAGGCCTACTTGAATAAGTGTTTTTCAATGAAGGACCTTGGAGAAGCTGCTTATATATTAGGCATCAAGATCTATAGAGATAGATCGAGACGCCTCATAGGTCTTTCACAAAGCACATACCTTGATAAGATTTTGAAGAAGTTCAAATGGATCAGTCCAAGAAAGGGTTCTTGCCTGATTGCAAGGTGTGAGATTGAGCTCAGCTCAATGCCCGACCACGGCAAAAGATAAAGAAGAGATGAGTGTCATCCCTATGCCTCAGCCATAGGATCTATTATGTATGCCATGCTGTGTACTGACACTGATGTAAACCTTGCCGTAAGTTTGGTAGGAAGGTACCAAAGTAATCCCGCAAGGAACACCGGACAGCGGTCAAGAATATCCTGAAGTACCGAAAGGACAAAGGACATGTTTCGCTTATGGAGGTGACGAAGAGCTTGTCAGTACGGGTTACGCCGACGCTAGCTTCGACACAGATCTGATGACTCTAAGTCAGAAACCGGATACGTGTATATGTTGAATGGTGGAGCAGGAAGCTGGTGCAGCTGCAAGCAGAGCGTCGTGGCGGGATCTACATGTGAAGCGGAGTACATGGCAGCCTCAGAGGCAACGCATGAAGCAATTTGGGTGAAGGAGTTCATCACCGACCTAGGAGTCATACCCAATGCGTCGGGGCCGATCAAACTCTTCTGTGACAACACTGGAGCTATTGCACTTGCCAAGGAGCCCAGGTTTCACAAGAAGACCAGAGCACATCAAGCGTCGCTTCAACTCCATCCGTGAAAATGTTCGAATGGAGACATAGAAATTTGTAAAGTGCATACGGATCTGAATGTCGCAGATCCGCTGACTAAACCTCTTCCATGGGCAAAACATGATCAACACCGTAACTCTATGGGTGTTCGATTCATCACAATGTAAACTAGATTATTGACTCTAGTGCAAGTGGGAGACTGTTGGAAATATGCCCTAGAGGCAATAATAAAAGCATTATTATTATATTTCCTTGTTCATGATAATTGTCTTTTATTCATGCTATAAGCTGTATTATCCGGAAATCGTAATACACGTGTGAATACATAGACTACAATACGTCCCTAGTAAGCCTCTAGTTGACTAGCTCGTTGGTCAACAGATAGTCATGGTTTCGACTATGGACATCGATGTCATTGATAACGGATCACGCCATTAGGAGAATGACGTGATGGACAAGACCCAATCCTAAGCATAGCACAAAGATCGTAGTTCGTTTTGCTAGAGCTTTTCCAATGTCAAGTATCTCTTCCTTAGACCATGAGATCGTGCAATTCCGGACACCGTAGGAGTGCTTTGGGTGTATCAAACGTCACAACGTAATCGGGTGACTATAAAGGTGCACTACGGTATCTCCGAAAGTGACCATTGGGTTGACACGGATCGAGATGGATTTGTCACTCCGTGTGACGGAGAGGTATCACTGGGCCCACTCGGTAATGCATCATCATAATGAGCTCAAAGTGATCAAGTGTCCGGTCACGGATCATGCGTTGCGGTACGAGTAAAGTGACTTGCCGTAACGAGACTAAACGAGGTATTGGGATACCGACGATCGAGTCTCGGGCAAGTAACATACCGTCGACAAAGGGAATAGAATACGGGTTGCTTGAACCCTTGACATCGTGGTTCATCCGATGACAACATCGAGGAGCATGTGGGAGCCAACATGGGTATCCAGATCCCGCTGTTGGTTATTGACTTGAGGTAGTCTCGGTCATGTCTGCATGTCTCCCGAACCCGTAGGGTCTACACACTTAAGGTTCGGTGACGCTAGGGTTAATAGGAAGACAAGTATATGATTACCGAATGTTGTTCGGAGTCCCGGATGAGATCCCGGACGTCACGAGGAGTTCCGGAATGGTCCGGAGGTAAAGATTTATATATGGAAAGTGGTTAAACGGACTCGGAAAGTTTCGGGGTATACGGTAAAGTACCGGGCCACCGGAGGTTCCGGAGGTCCACCGGAGGGGCCACCTTCCGGGGGCCACATGGGCTAAGTGGGAGAGGGCCAGCCCCGGTGGGCTGGGCGCCTCCCACCCAGGCCCATGCGGCTAGGGTTTGGGAAGGGTAAACCCTAAAGGGGCGCCCCTAGCTTGGGGGGCAAGCCACCTCCCTCCTCCCTTGGCCGCCGCCCCATCTAGGGTTTACCCTAGATGGCCGCCCCCTTGACCCTCTCCTCCTATAAATAGAGGGTGGGGGGAGGCTGCCAACACGATTGTGGCGCAGCCCTCCCTCCCAACACCTCTCTTTCTCCACGCGAGCTTGGCGAAGCCCTGCCGAGAACTGCCAGACCAACCGCACCACGCCGTCGTGCTGCCATTGGAATTGTCTTCCTCAACCTCTCCTTCACTCTTGCTGGATCAAGACGGAGGAGACGCCATCGTCCCGCACGTGTGTTGAACACGGAGGTGCTGTCCTTTCAAGACTTTGGTCATCGGTGATCGGAATCACGTTGGGAACGCTTCATCATCACCACTCCCTCGAACGCTTCCGTACTCGATCTACAAGTGGTATGTAGATGCAAACTCTCTCCCGTTACTCGTTGCTTAGTAGAACTCATAGATGGATCTTGGTGAAACCGTAGGAAAAATTTTAATTTTCTGCAACGTTCCCCAACAGTAGAAGGTTAGCTTTTCGCGGCGGAAGTTGTCGGGTCAGCCGAATATAACTTCTAGCAGGAGAGAGCCCGTACAATGGGCATCTGGGCCTGGCGTTACCCCTTGAAAGGAAGTGTTGCTATGACGAATTGTTGTTGGGTCTATCCCCATTTTGCGGATTGTGTCCTGATATAGCAGGTTTAGATAACTGCCGCCGTCCATTAGGACTTGTGTGAAGTGGAGTCTATCAATTATCGGATCTAATACCAAGGCACTCCAGCCTGCGTTCTGGATACTTCTAGAGTAATCCTGTTGGTCGAAGGTGATTGGTTGTAACAACCAGTGGCGGGACTCCTCTGGGATAGGCCGTATGGCGCGTATCTCTATAGGCGCCACTATGTTTTTCCCTTTTATCACGTGAAGTGAGTTTACTGTTTTGAC
Organism: Aegilops longissima; assembly: GCA_021605205.1. Lineage (NCBI taxonomy): Eukaryota > Viridiplantae > Streptophyta > Magnoliopsida > Poales > Poaceae > Aegilops > Aegilops longissima. Next base: position 389,823,259 of record CM038676.1, read on the forward strand.
TTCTAGTGGGAAATTCTTTTGTTTTCCGGTGCTCTGCTTATGGGGTTCGTCATCGTCCTCGCTTGGTGTGTCGAGCCCCTTGTGTTCGGCGTTGGGTTTGCCGGATTGCTTGAAGACCCAACAATCTCCGTGGGTATGGTTTGCAGGCTTCCCGGGAGTACTGTGGATTTGACATATCTTGTCCAAGATTTTGTTTAGGTTAGATAGCTCGTCCCTGTTATCCTTGAGGGGCAGCTTTTTCTGATTCTGTCGAGAGCTTTTGAATCCGGCGTTGACTGCCGTGCTCTTCGGGCTGTTTCCCTTGGTCCGGCGCTGGTCCTTGCTGCGTCGCGGTTTCCCGTTTCCATCCCTAACTACGGATGTACTTGGGTCGCTGGTACTACATCTTGCCAACCAGCTATCCTCTCCTGCACAAAAGCGGGTCATGAGGTTTGTTAATGCGGCCATTGTTCTTGGCTTTTCTTGGCCGAGGTGTCTGGCGAGCCATTCGTCTCGGATGTTGTGTTTGAAAGCTGCTAAGGCTTTGGCGTCCGGACAGTCGACTATTTGGTTCTTTTTAGTAAGGAATCTGTTCTAGAATTTCCGGGCTGACTCTCCGGGTTGTTGAGTTATGTGACTTAAATCGTCTGCATCCGGAGGTCGGACATAGGTCCCTTGAAAATTTGCCCGAAAAGCATCCTCGAGCTCTTCCCAACTTCCAATGGTGTTTTCGGGAAGGCTTTTAAGCCAATGCCGGGCTGGCCCTTTGAGCTTTAAGGGGTAAGTATTTTATGAAGTGGAGGTCATCTCCTCTAGCCATGTGTATGTGGAGGATGTAATCCTCAATCCAGACTCCAAGGTCTGTTGTTCCGTCGTATGCCTCTATGTTTACGGGCTTGAATCCATTGAAATTCATGATCCAAAGACTTCATCGGTGAAACATAGGGGGTGTGCGGCACCCCTATATCTGGGCGTACCGTGACGTTCGGATATTTGATGTGTTGCATTGCTTACTAGAGCTTTCTTTCTTGGCCCATAGATAGATCTGACCGGGTCATCTTTTTGATGCGAATCCTTGTGCGGATCGCGTGCCGGCTTGTATGCGGCGTCCTTTGCCGCACTGTGTTGGCCATGGGGTCGTTTGTCCGACCGGGTGGCTTCCTTATTTTTTGATTGCGGAGGCTCTAAGGCCTCATCATCAAATTCCGGCAGTAATTTACGCTTCGGATAGCTCTTTGTGTGGCGACTGTCGCCGTATTTGTCTGTGGTGTTGAGTACTTTTCTCCATCTAATTCTGAGTGCATCTTCCGCTGTTTTGAGCTTTTGCTTCTGCTTTTTCAGGCTACGCGCAGTGGCGACGAGCCTTTTTTGGTGGTTCTTCTGCTCCAGTAACTTGTCCGGCGTGAGGTCGTCCGGACTGTTGTCTTCGCCGGGGACGGGTTGTTTATCCAAGTTGCCCTGTTCGGATGGTTGCTCGATGGCATGTTCGTCGTGCACCGGTTCGCCCTGCTCTATGGTTGGGTCTGTATGGCTGTTGTCTCTGTCGAGGTGGGGTTTGGAGCAGCACTTACGCCGCCGCTTTGACTTCTTTTCGAGGGAACGATCCCTCGTTGTGCCCCTTTGTTCCTCGTCGTCGTTTCTTTTAGGTGTGTCCACCATGTATACATTGTGGGATGAGGTGGTTGTCCACTGCCCTATAGGCGCTGATTCCTGTTCGTCTCCTACATCGTCGTCCATACCGTCGATGTCTTCAGAGTCGAAGTCGAGCATGTCGGTTAAATCATCGACAGTGGCTACGAAGTGGGTGGTGGGTGGGCTTTGAATTTCTTCGTCGTCCGCATCCCAAACTTGCTGACCATAATCCGGCCAGGGCTCTTCTGATAGAGAGAGAGACTTTAGTGAATTCAGGATGTCGCCAAGGGCGAAGTCTTTGAAAGATGTCCGCGGTGGTGAACTCCATGATCGGCGCCCAATCGGATTCGATTGGCAGGGGCGCGGAAGGTTCGGAGTCCGGAGAAAAGTCCGGCACCTTGGAGTCACGAGCTCTGCAAAGGACAAGGCTGGTGTTCGACTCGATCGCCGTATAGATTGCAGCCCCCGAGGCGGTGTCTAGCCACCCATCCTCGATTGGCGCAGTCGGCTCCGAGCTAGAGGTCGGAGCGGACACCGGTGCGGCCTCCATGGCACTGTTCGGCAGCAGAGCTAGATCATGCCCATCGCGACAGTGCGGCGCACTTGGCTGTGGCTCGAACCCGTCGAAGATCAAGTCTCCGCGGACGTCAGCCGTGTAGTTCAAAATTCCAAATCTGACCTGATGGCGGGCGAGCTTCGATATGCTCCAGATGGCTGCGAATTGGCGCGCAGTGCAAAGCCGCCGAATACGAAGATCTGTCTGGGGAGAAAAGTCTCACCCTGGACCGCATCGTTGTTGATGATCGGAGGAGCCATCGGGCCTAAAGATGACAACACAGAGGAACTCTCAATGAAAGCACCAATGTCGGTGTCAAAACCGGCGGATCTCGGGTAGGGGGTCCCGAACTGTGCGTCTAGGCGGATGGTAACAGGAGACAACGAATACGATGTTTTTACCCAGGTTCGGGACCTCTCGATGGAGGTAAAACCCTACTCCTGCTTGATTAATATTGGTGATATGGGTAGTACAAGAGCAAATCTACCACGAGATCAGAGAGGCTAAACCCTAGAAGCTAGCATATGGTATGATTGTTATTCGTCCTACGGACTAAAACCCTCCGGTTTATATAGACACCGGAGAGGGTTAGGGTTACATAGAGTCGGTTACAATGGGAGGAGATCTACATATCCGTATCGCCAAGCTTGCCTTCCACGCCAAGGAAAGTCCCATCCGGACACGGGAAGGAGTATTCAATCTTGTATCTTCATAGTCCAGGAGTCCGGCCAAAGGTTATAGTCTGGCCATCCGGACACCCCCTAATCCAGGACTCCCTCAGGAACCCACTTGACCAAGGCCTTAGGAGCTTCTTCAAATGCATCTATCTCCTCTTGAAGCTTGTCCTTGCCTTTGTTCTTGTGGTCTTGTGGTGGAAGATCATCTTGAGCTTGTGTTCCCTTGAAGGAAGTAGGATCATACTTCTCTTGTTGAGGAACAAACTTCGTCTTGGGATATTGATCTTCTTCCCACCCAACTCCATTGGCATTGAACTTTCGTTCAAAACCAACACCTTGATTCTTCCGGTGCCTTCCTTGCTTGCATACAATTTCCTCAAATTGCTTACTCCCGGCAAGACTCTTGTATACACCTTTCTCTATAATTCCCTTCAATAAGCTATTTTCTTGCTCAAGTGTAACTTGGCTAAGAGAATCATTAGTGGAATGAAGAGAACTACTAGAAGCAACAATATTAGATTTAACATGATTATTGTTACTACTAGAGGAAGAATCTTTCTTGTTCTTGTTAATGGACTTGACTTGAGGCATGTAAGTAGATAAGAGTAAACGCTTGGCAGTGTAAGAAGAACTTTTCTTATGGAGATCATCATTGATTGCCTTTAAGAACTCATGCTCTTGCTCAATATTGAGCTTTTCAAAGCGTAACTTCTCATGAGCCCTTAAAAGTTCTCGATGATCTTCGAAGATAGTTTCATGAGCTAACTTAAGAGTGTTTAGTTCTTTAGTTAGAAGCTCAATCTTCTCCTTATCATTGTCATTCGTTTTATCTCTATTAGCATGATTGATTGACGTTTCATCATAGTATCCATCCCTAGAGTTGTCAACAAGTAAATCATCATCACCTAACAAGTCATCTTCGTCACTATTGAAATCAACATACTCGGGGTGTGTTACCTTAGGACCTTTGGCCATGAAGCATATTCCAATTCCTTCATTTGGTGAATCAAATATGTCGTAGGAGTTGGTTGACACAAGTGCTAGACCGGCAACACCTTCATCTTGAGTATATTCAGAGTCGGAGTGATAGCTTCTCTCGGAGTGATTGTCGGAGTCGGAGCCGGATACCCATTCACCAACATGAGCTTGATGTCTTCGTTTTTTGTAGCTCCTTGATGACTTGTCCTTCCTTTCCGAATCCTTGCTTCTCCGTGAGGGTCTTCGTTCATAACGATCATCTCTACTCCTTCTCTCTCTTGGTGGTGATTCTTCTCTTCTACTTCTTATTTTTGGAGAATCTTCTCTTCTTTGTAGGGTGTCGTACACTCATTGGAATAGTGTCCGGGTCTCCCACAATTGTAGCAATTGCGCTCTCTACTAGAAGATCTTTTGTCATTGTAGGACCTTGACTTGGAGCTTCTCTCTTTACTTCTACTCTTGTAGAATTTGTTGAAGTTCTTCACCATTAAGCTCAATTCTTCATTTAAGGTTTGTTTCTCGCTTGATGTTGTGGGGGCTTCACATGAGGCTTTGTAAGCACCACTTGACTTGTTGTGAAGATCCTTGAGTGACATCTCATAAGCAACAATTCTTCCAATGACTTCCATTGGCTTGAGATCTTTGTAATTGGGCATCATTTGGATCAATGTGCACACGGTATCATATTTTCCATCCAATGCTCTTAGGATCTTCTTGATGATGAATCTGTCGGTCATCTCTTCACTTCCTAAGCCCGCAATCTCATTTGTGATAAGAGCAAGCCTAGAGTACATTTCAGCGACACCTTCACCATCCTTCATTTTGAACTTGTCAAGCTGACTTTGGAGAACATCCAACTTGGATTCCTTGACGGATTCGGTACCTTCATGCATATCAATCAAAGTATCCCAAATTTCCTTTGCATTCTCAAGACGGCTGATTTTGTTGAATTCTTCGGGGCACAATCCGTTGAAGAGGATATCACAAGCTTGAGCGTTGCGTTGTATTGCAGCATCTTCAACTCATCCGCACTAGCTTCACGGTTCGGTTCTCTCCCATCAAAGAATTCACCTTGCAAGCCAATACACACAATAGCCCAAACGACGGGGTTATGTCCGAGAATATGCATTTTCATCTTATGCTTCCAACTAGCAAAATTAGTGCCATCAAAGTAAGGACCTATACGGTGATAGTTTCCCTCGCTAGACGCCATACTCTCCTAGGTTGTGAAACCAAGGCTATGACCACTGAAAGCTATGGATATCAAAGCAAATGGAAACCAAAGCTCTGATATCACTTGTAGGACCTTGAAGTATGTCTAGAGGTGGGGGGTGATTAGACTACTTGACCAATTAAAAACTTAACCTTTTCCCAATTTTAGTCTTTGGTAGATTTTAACTATTTTAGCACAAGTCAAGCAATCCTCACACAATTCAAGCAAGCATGCAAAGAGTATATGAGCAACGGAAAGTAAAGCATGCAACCTGCTAGAAAGGAAAGGGAAGGGTTTGGATAATTCGAATGCAATTGGAGACACGGATGTTTTTGTCGTGGTTCCGATAGGTGGTGCTATCGTACATCCACGTTGACAGAGACTTCAACCCACGAAGGGTAATGGTTTCGCGAGTCCACGGAGGGCTCCACCCACGAAGGGTCCACGAAGAAGCAACCTTGTCTATCCCACCATGGCCGTCGCCCACGAAGGACTTGCCTCACTAGCGGTAGATCTTCACGAAGTAGGCGATCTCCTTGCCCTTACAAACTCCTTGGTTCAACTCCACAATCTTGTTGGAGGCTCCCAAGTGACACCTAACCAATCTAGGAGACACCACTCTCCAAGAAGTAACAAATGGTGTGTTGATGATGAACTCCTTTCTCTTGTGCTTCAAGTGATAGTCTCCCCAACACTCAACTCTCTCTCACAGGATTTGGATTTGGTGGAAAGAAGATTTGAGTGGAAAGAAACTTGGGGAAGGCTAGAGATCAAGATTCATATGGTAAGAATGGAGTATCTTGGCCTCAACACATGAGTAGGTAGTTCTCTCTCAGAAATAGGATGCTAGAAGTGTAGGCTTGTTCTGATGGCTCTCTCCACGAATGAATAGGAGGTGGAGGGGTATATATAGCCTCCACACAAAATCCAACCGTTACACACAATTTACCAATCTCGGTGGGACCGAATCAATAAACTCGATTTGACCGATTCAGTAAACCTAGTGACTGTTAGTGATTTCGGTGGGACCGACATGCAACTCGGTAGGACCGATATGGTTAGGGTTAGGGCATAACGTAATCTCGGTGAGGCCGATTACACAAACTCGGTGAGACCGATTTTGGTAATTAGCTAACCAGAGAGTTGGTCAGGTAAACTCGGTGGGACCGATTCGCTCTTTTCGGTGAGACCGAAATGTTATGAAAAGGAAACAGATAGTTTACATTGCAATCTCGATGGGACCGATCGCTCACTTCGGTTAGACCGAAACGTTACGAAGGGAAACAGAGAGATTACAATCCCATCTCGATGAGACCGAGATCCCTATCAGTGAGACCGATTTGCCTAGGGTTTGTGGCAGTGGCTATGACATCTGAACTCGGTGGCACCGGATAGAAAGAATCGGTGGGGCCGAGTTTGACTTTGGGTTTAGGTCATATGTGGATGTGAGAAAGTAGTTGAGGGTTTTTTGGAGCATATCACTAAGCATCATGGAGCAAGAAACTCATTAAGCAACACCTCATCCCTCCTTGATAGTATTGGCTTTTACTATAGACTCAATGTGATCTTGGATCACTAAAATGTGAAATGCAGAGTCTTGAGCTTTTGAGCTTGAGCCAATCCTTTTGTCCTTGATATTTTGAGGGATCCACTTTCATCATCCATGCCATGCCATTCATTGAGCTTTCCTGAAATATTTGTCTTGGAATAGTATTAGCTCAATGAGCTATATGTTGTTATGAATTACCAAAACCACCTAGGGATAGTTGCACTTTCAATTTCTTATGCTCAAGTAATAATCTATTCACAATGCAAAGTATAAATCAGAAACTTTATTGAGAACTAACATACTAATATCTCAGTCATTGAGGCAATTGAATTTATCATAACATCAGAAAGAGTCTATGTCAGAGCTTTCTAGCAAGTCCACATACTCAACTATCATTTAGTCTTTCATAATTGCTAACACTCATGCAATACTTGTGGTTACGGAGTTTTAACCGGACACAGAGAAAGATAGGGGCTTATAGTTTCGCCTCCCAACCTATTACCTCAAGGGTAATGTCAACAATAATAGTTCATGCTAACTTACATCCAATTAGATATATCTATCAAGATCTTTCCAACACCCTGTGCTTGCCAAAGGATAAAATGTAAAAAGGAAAGGTGAAGATCACCATGACTCTGGCATAAGGTAGAAGATAATAGTAACAGATAGGCCCTTCGCAGAGGGAAGTAGAGATTTCCATGCGCTTTCAGGGTTGGATGCACAAAATCTTAATGCGAAAGAACGTCACTCTATATTGCCACTTGTGATATGAACCTTTATTATGCAGTCCATCGCTTTTATTTCTTCCACATCACAAGATCGTATAAAGCTTATTTCCTCCACACCAATCAATCATACATATTTAGAGAGCAATATTTATTGCTTGCACCGATGACAACTTACTTGAAGGATCTTACTCAATCCATTGGTAGATATGGTGGACTCTCATGGCAAAATTGGTTTAAGGGTTTTTGGAAGCACAAGTAGTATCTCTACTTGGTGCAAAGAACTTGGCTAGCATGAGGGGGAAAGGCAAGCTCAACATGTTGGATGATCCATGACAATATACTTTATCTCAGATATAAGAAAACATAACCCATTACGTTGTCTTCCTTGTCCAACATCAACTCTTTAGCATGTCATATTTTAATGAGTGCTCCCAATCATAAAAGATGTCCAAGATAGTATATTTATATGTGAAACCTCTCTTTCTTTATTACTTCCTATTAATTGAAACGATGACCAAAGCTATGTTTGTCAACTCTCAACAATTTTTAATCATCATACTCTTCCTATGTGAAGTCATTACTCTCCATAAAATCAATATGATCTCTTTTTATTATTTCTTTTTATTCTTTTCTCTTTTGTTTATTCACTCAAGAACATAGCAAAATAATCAAGCCCTTGACTCAACACTAATCTTTATTATATAGCTCACGGACTCAATTACATAGAGGGATCATAAAGCAAAACTCAAAACTAGATCATGCCGAAACTTTATTCTACTAGATCAAGATACTACTAAAAGGATCGAACTAAGAAAACGGTAAAGATAGGAGTGTGATGGTGATATGATACCGGGGCATCTCCCCCAAGCTTGGCAGTTGCCAAGGGGAGTGCCCATACCCATGTGATTATGTCTCCTTCTTCGGAGGTGTGATGATGGAGTTGTTGATGATGACAGTTGTGCCCTTAGCTTCTTCATACTGTAATTGAGAAGGGCAATTTCCTCCTTTAAATTAGCGACCTCTGGTTCCAGCTTCAAGATCTTATCACATAAATCTCCTTTGCTTTTCTGCCGAAAACGAGAAGGAATAGATCGGTTGTTGGATAGTTTAGCCCTCTTAGGGAGACTAGATTTATTGAACTTCACGTGCATGTCCCCAAGCTGAGGTAGAGGGACATCCTCCTCCTCCGAACTTGAATTATTGATCCTCATCAAATGAGCATCTTCCTCCTCATCCGTAGTTCGACCACAAGGAGATAGATCCCCATAGGTCTTTGGGTCAGCAATGAGGTGTGAGACATAGCTCTCTCCGTCGGAATCCTGAGATGACATCTTGCTCCAAATCTGCTACAGAACAGCTCGAAACAAAAACAGAGGATATTTTCATGATACAGGAGTCAAAACCTTCGGGAGATTATATAATGAATTTTTACCGACCAAAATACGTATCCTGCAAGAAAACAGAGTCTGGAGAGCGCACGAGGTGCCCATGAGGAAGGGGGTGCGCCCAGGGGGTAGGCGCGCCCACCCTCGTGGAGACCTCGTGTCCTTACCGGACTGCTTCTTATTTTTCTAAATATTCCAAAATGGAGAAAATTTGCCTTTAGAACTGTTTTGGAGTCGATTTACTTACCGTACCACATACCTATTCCTTTTCGGAGTCTGAAATGTTCCGGAAAGTGTCCCTTATGTATTCCTCCGGGGTTACGGTTTCAATAACATTGGTTTCAACATTTATAGGATTACCTGAGATATAATGTTTGATTCTTTGACCGTCCACCACCTTCGGATTTGTGCCTTCGAAGTTGTTGATTTTTATGGCACCGGAACGATAGACCTCCTCGATAACGTAAGGGCCTTCCCATTTAGAGAGAAATTTTCCTGCAAAAAATCTTAAACGAGAGTTGTATAGCAATACATAATCACCTACATTAAACTCACGCTTTTTGTATCCTTTTGTCATGCCATCTTTTAACTTTTTCTTTAAACAATTTGGCATTTTCATAGGCTTGTGTTCTCCATTCATCAAGTGAGCTAATGTCAAATAACCTCTTCTCACCGGCAAGTTTGAAATCATAGTTGAGCTCTTTAATAGCCCAATGTTCTAGTACGAGAGGTAAGTGACATGCTTTTCCACAAACCATTTTATATGGAGACATACCCATAGGATTTTTATATGCAGTTCTATAGGCCCATAATGCATCATCAAGTTTCTTGGACCAATTCTTTCTAAATCTATTAACAGTATTTTGCAAAATTAATTTGAGCTCTCTATTGCTCAATTCTACTTGACCACTAGATTGTGGGTGATAAGGAGATGCAATTCTATGATTAACATCATATTTAGCAAGCATTGTACGGAAAGCACCATGAATAAAATGTGAACCACCATCAGTCATTAAATATCTAGGGACTCCAAACCTCAGAAAAATAACTTCTTTAAGCATTTTAATAGAGGTGTTATGATCAGCACTATTAGTTGGAATAGCTTCTACCCACTTAGTAACGTAATCAACAGCAACTAAAATATGTGTGTATCCATTAGAGGCAGGAAAAGGTCCCATATAATCGAAGGCCCAAACATCAAATGGTTCAATAACAAGTGAATAATTCATAGGCATTTCTTGACGTGTACTAATATTACCAATTCTTTGACATTCATCACAAGATAAAACAAACTTACGGGCATCCTTGAAGATGGTAGGCCAATAAAAACCGGATTGCAATACCTTATGTACAGTTCTGTCTCCAATGTGGTGTCCTCCATAAGCCTCGGAATGACACTTGCGTAGGATTTGTTCCTGTTCATTCTCAGGTACACAACGTCTAATAAAGCCATCCACTCCTTCTTTATAAAGATGTGGGTCATCCCAAAAGTAATGTCTCAAATCATAGAAACACTTTTTCTTTTGCTGGTATGTGAAACTAGGTGGTATGAATTTAGCAACAATGTAATTAGTATAATCAGCATACCATGGAGCAGTACGAGAAGTATTTATAACATTTAATTGCTCATCAGGGAAGCTATCATCAATAGGTAGTGGGTCATCAAGAACATTTTCTAACCTAGACAAGTTGTCTGCAATGGGGTTCTCATCTCCCTTTCTATCAATAATATGCAAATCAAATTCTTGTAGCAAGTTAACCCATCTAATAAGTCTAGGTTTAGCATCTTTCTTTTCCATAAGATATTTAATAGCAGCATGATCAGTGTGAATAGTTACTTTAGAATCAATAATATAAGGTCTGAACTTATCACAAGCAAATACAACTGCTAATAATTCTTTTTCAGTAGTAGCATAATTTCTTTGAGCATTGTCTAGAGTTTTACTAGCATAATGAATAACATTTAATTTCTTATCAACTCTTTACCCTAGAACATCACCTACAGCATAATCACTAGCATCACACATAATTTCCAAGGGTAAATTCCAATCAGGTGGCTGGACAATAGGTGCGGAGATCAATGCTTTCTTAAGTATTTCAAATGCTTCTACACAATCATCATCAAAGACAAATGGTATATCTTTTTGTAACAAATTAGTCAGAGGCCGAGAATTTTTTGAGAAGTCCTTAATGAACCTCCTATAAAAACCGGCATGACCAAGGAAACTTCTTATACCTTTGATGTCCTTGGGACATGGCATCTTTTCAATAGCATCAACCTTGGCTTTATCAACTTCAATACCTCTTTCAGAAACTTTATGCCCCAAGACAATACCTTCATTAACCATAAAGTGGTATTTCCCAATTCAAGACAAGATTAGTTTCTTCACATCTCTACAAAACACGATCAAGGTTGCTCAAGCAATCATCAAAAGGGGATCCATAAACGGAGAAATCGTCCATGAAAACCTCACAAATCTTTTCACAAAAGTTAGAGAATATAGCCATCATGCATCTTTGAAAGGTAGCAGGTGCATTGCACAAACCAAAAGGCATATGTTTATAAGCAAAAGTACCAAAAGGGCAAGTAAAAGTGGTCTTTGATTGATCATCGGCTGACACAGGTATTTGAGAGAAACCAGAATAACCATCTAGAAAGCAAAAATGTGTATGTTTGGATAATCTTTCTAGCATTTGATCTATGAAAGGTAAGGGGTAATGATCTTTTTAGTAGCTTTATTTAATTTGCGGAAATAAATTACCATTCTATAACCTGTAATAATTCTTTGCGGAATCAATTCATCTTTATCATTAGGAACGACCGTAATACGTCCCTTCTTAGGGACACAATGGATAGGACTTACCCACTGACTATCAGCAACGGGATAAATCATACCTGCCTCAAGAAGCATTAGAATTTCCTTTCTTACCACTTCTTTCATCTTAGGATTCAGCCATCGTTGGTGATCATGAACTGATTTGGTATCTTTCTCCAAATTTATTTTATGTTGACATAGAGTGGAACTAATGCCCTTAAGATCATCAAGAGTATATCCAATAGGAGCACGGTGCTTCTTCAGAGTTTTCAATAATCTCTCTTCTTCATTCTCTGAAAGGTTAGCACTAATAATAACAAGATATATCTTCTTCTCATCAAGATAAGCATATTTAAGAGTATCAGGTAATGGTTTAAGCTCAAACACGGGATCACCCTTGGGTGGAGGAGGATCCCCTAGGATTTCAACAGGCAAATTGTGTTTCAGGATAGGTTCCTGTTTAAAGAATACTTCATCTATTTCCCTTCTTTCATTCATAAACATATCATTTTCATGGTCTAGCAAATATTGTTCTAAAGGATCACTAGGAGGTACGGCAATAGAAGCAAGACCAATAATTTCATCCTTACTAGGCAATTTTTCTTCACGGTGTTGTCTACTAAATTTAGAGAAATTAAACTCATGAGACATATCACCCAAACCAATAGTGACTACCAAATATAATGGGACAAAAGCTATCTTAGCATTAACAGTGTTCAAGAAGGGTCTACCAAATATAATGGGACAAAAGCTATCTTGTGGGGACCAAGAACGATAAAATCAGCAGGATATTTAGTTTTCCCACACAAGACTTCAACATCTCTAACAATTCCCATGGGTGAAATAGTATCCCTATTGGCAAGTTTAATTGTGACATCAATATCTTATAACTCAGTAGGTGCAATATCATGCATAATTTCTTTGTATAAGTCAATAGGTATTGCACTAGCACTAGCACCCATGTCACATAAGCCATGATAACAATGATCTCCTATTTTAACAGAAATAACAGGCATGCCTACCATAGATCTATGTTTATCTTTAGCATAAGGTTTGGAAATTCTAGTAGTTCCATCGCGGAAATGAATAACATGGCCATCGATATTATCAGACAAGAGATCTTTAACAATAGCAATATTAGGTTCAACTTTAACTTGCTCAGGAGGTGTATAAGTTCTAATATTGCTTTTACGAACCACAGTTGAAGCTTTAGCGTGATCCTTTATCCTAACAGGGAAAGGTGGTTTTTCAACATAAGCAGTAGGAACAATAGGATCATTATAAGTGATAGTCTTTTCTTCAACTTTAATAGGTGCAGCTAGTTTTACTTCTATGGGATGATGATATTTAAACCACTTCTCCTTAGGGAGATCAACATAAGCAGCAAAAGATTCACAAAAAGAAGCTACTATCTCAGAGTCAAGTCCATATATATTTAGTGCTAAATTTACGGAAAACATCAGTATCCATAAAAGATTTAACACAATCAAACTTAGGTGTCATACCCGACTCCTTACCTTCGTCGAGATCCCGATCTTCAGAGTTGCGTTTAATTCTTTCCAATAAGTTCCATTTGAATTCAATAGTCTTCATCATAAAAGAGCCAACACAAGAAGTATCGAGCATGGTGCGATTGTTATCAGAAAGCTGAGCGTAAAAACTTTGAATAATTATTTCTCTTGGGAGCTCATGGTTGGGACATGAATATAACATTGATTTAAGCCTCCCCCAAGCTTGAGCAATGATTTCTCCTTCGCGAGGCCAAAAATTATATATATAATTGCGATCACGATGAACAAGATGCATAGGATAAAACTTCTGATGAAATTCCAATTTCAATCGTTTGTAATTCCATGACCCCGTATCATCACATAGCCTATACCATGTCAATGCATCTCCCTTCAAAGATAAAGGGAAGACCTTCTTCTTAATAACATCATCGGGTATACCTGCAAACTTAAATAATCTACCAACTTCATCCACATAGATTAGGTGCTCATCAGGATGCATTGTTCCATCTCCTGCAAAAGGATTAGCTAGCAGTTTTTCCAACATACCCGAAGGAATTTCAAAGTAGACATTTTCATTTTCAGTAGGTTCAGAGGTTGAGGAGCAACTCTTTGCTTCACTGGTCGGGGTGAAGATACCCCGAACAAGCCCCTCAGAGGATTACTTTCCATAGTAACAAGTGACAGTAAATTTCAGCACACTATGTAAATTTTTTCCTTACCAAATTCCACCTACCAAAGGCGCTTCACTCCCCGGCAACGGCGCCAGAAAAGAGTCTTGATGACCCACAAGTATAGGGGATCTATCGTAGTCCTTTCGATAAATAAGAGTGTTGAACTCAACGAGGAGCAGAAGGAAATGATAAGCGGTTTTCAGCAAGGTATTCTCTGCAAGCACTGAAATTATAGGTAACAGATAGTTTTGTAATAAGATAATTGGTAACGAGCAACAAGTAACAAAAGTAAATAAAGTGCAGCAAGGTGGACCAATCCTTTTTGTAGCAAAGGAAAAGCCTGGACAAACTCTTATATAGAGAAAAGCGCTCCCGAGGACACATGGGAATTATCGTCAAGCTAGTTTTCATCACGTTCATATGATTCACGTTCGGTACTTTGATAATTTGATATGTGGGTGGACCGGTGCTTGGGTGCTGCCCTTACTTGGACAAGCATCCCACTTATGATTAACCTCTATTGCAAGCATCCGCAACTACAACAAAAGTATTAATGTAAACCTAACCATAGCATGAAACATATGGATCCAAATCAGCCCCTTACGAAGCAACTCATAAACTCGGGTTTTAAGCTTCTGTCACTCTAGCAACCCATCATCTACTTATTACTTCCCAATGCCTTCCTCTAGGCCCAAATAATGGTGAAGTGTTATGTAGTCGAAGTCCACATAACACCACTAGAAGATAGACAACATACATCTCATCAAAATATCGAACGAATACCAAATTCACATGACTACTAATAGCAAGACTTTTCCCATGTCCTCAGGAACAAACGTAACTAATCACAAAGCATATTCATGTTCATAATCAGAGGGGTATTAATATGCATAAAGGATCTTAACATATGATCTTCCACCAAATAAACCAACTAGCATTAACTACAAGGAGTAATCAACACTACTAGCAACCTACAGGTACCAATCCCGGACTTAGAGACAAAAATTGGATACAAGAGATGAACTAGGGTTTGAGAGGAGATGGTGCTGGTGAAGATGTTGATGGAGATTGCCCTCTCCCGATGAGAGGAGCATTGGTGATGACGATGGCAATGATTTCCCCCTCCCGGAGGGAAGTTTCCCCAGCAGAACAGCTCTGCCGGAGCCCAAGATTGGTTCCGCCTCGTGGCGGCGGAGTCTCGTCCCGAAAGCTTGCTTATGATTTTTCTTTGGACGAAAGACTTCATATTCCAGAAGATGGGCATCGGAGAGCCAACAGGGAGCTCATGAGGCAGGGGGCGTGCCCCCCACCCTCGTGGACAGGTGGAGGCCCCCCTGACGTAGATTCTTCTTCCAGTATTTTTTATTATTTCCAAAAATAACTTTCGTGGAGTTTCAGGACTTTTGGAGTTGTGCAGAATAGGTCTCTATTATTTGCTCCTTTTCCAGCCCAGAATTCTAGCTGCCGGCATTCTCCCTCCTTATGTAAACCTTGTAAAATAAGAGAGAATAGTGAGGGAGTCCTGGATTAGGGGGTATCCGGACAGCCGGACTGTATACATCGTCCGGACTACAAGACTCAAGACTCCGTCCCGTGTCCGGATGGGACTCTCCTTGGCATGGAAGGCAAGCTTGGCGATTCGGATATTATATTCCCTTCCTTATGACCGACTCCATGTAAACCCTAGCCCTCTCCGGTGTCTATATAAACCGGAGAGGTTGGTCCTTAGAAGGCCGATCACAATTACAATCATACCATCATAGGCTAGCTCTTAGGGTTTAGCCTCTACGATCTCGTGGTAGATCTACTCTTGTACTACTCATATCATCAATATTAATCAAGCAGGAAGAGGGTTTTACCTCCATCGAGAGGGCCCGAACCTGGGTAAACATCGTGTCCCTTGCTTCCTGTTACCATCAGCCTAGACGCACAGATCGGGACCCCCTACCCGAGATCCGCCGGTTTTGACACCGACATTGGTGCTCTCATTGAGAGTTCCTCTGTGTCGTCGCTGCAAGGCTCGATGGCTCCTTCAATCATCGCCAACGACACAGTCCAGGGTGAAACTTTTCTCCCCGGACAGATCTTTGCGTTCGGCGGCTTCACACTGCGGGCTAATTCGCTTGGCCATCTGGAGCAGATCGACAGCTACGCCCCTGGCCACCAGATCAGGTTCGGAAACCTGAACTATGCGGCGGACATTCGCTGAGACTTGATCTTCGACGGATTTGGGCCTATTCCAGGAGCACCGGACAGTCACGACGAGCACGACTTAGACCTGCTGTCGGACAATGCTCGGGATATCACCCCTGCAGAAGCCCCGGACCTAAATCCGGAGCAGGCTGCATGGCCTAAGGACGGAGGGATGGACCCCGCCTCGCAGGCCGTACACTCATCGGCGGTGGAGCCGAACACAGGCCTCACTTCTGAGGAAGCCTGTGACTCTGGACCCCCGGACTCGTGTCCGGTTGTAGGTTCCAGTCCGCACACTCCCGAGCCCGCCGAGCCTGGTTGGGCTCCGGTAATAGAGTTTACCGCTGTGGATATCTTCCAGCACTCGCCCTTCGGCGACATGCTGAACTCATTAAAGTCTCTCTCTCTATCAGGAGGCTCTTGGCCGTACTATGTCCGGCCCGAGAGGAAAGCAGGCGACGAAGGAATTTGTTGCCCACCCACCACCCACTTCATTGCCACGGTTGATGATTTAACCGACATGCTCGACTTCGACTCCGAAGGCATCGATGGGATGGACGACGATGCAGGAGAAGATTCAGAATCTCTGGGGCACTGGACTGCTACCTCGTCACACGATATATACATGGTGGACACGCCCAAGGATGACGACGGCGACAATCCGAAAGATAAAATCCCCGGGCAAAAAGCCAAAACAACTGCGCAGACGCCGCTCAAAGTCCAGCAACAGTAAAAATAGCGACAAGAGCACCAGAAGGATCGACACCCCAGTCAACTCCGAAGGCAACAATGACCATACGGACCCAGCGATGGAGCAGGATGAGCCAGGTCATGCCGAACACATTTCGGAGTGGACGCCCGATCACAATGATCCCGAGGGACGAGTTCATCAAACTGCCCCAGGACAAGAACAAAGTCCGGGTGACGACGCATTCATCATCCCGGAAACACGTGTGGAACAAGATAACCTCCACAGAAAGCTTATGGCCACCGTAAGAAGTCTAAAGAAGCAAAAGCAATGGCTAAAAGTCACACAGGAAACGCTCAATCGCAGATGGAATAAAGTGCTAGACACTGAAGAAAGATATGGCGACGATCGCCATACAAAGAGCTATCCAAAACGTAAGCTACTGCCAGAATTCGACGACGAGGCCGTTCCACCAAAGAATAACACGACCAGGAGGCCAGACGTACCGCTTCATAACCGCAACAGAGCGGCTACCGACGCCGCGCACGATTTGCGTGAGCACCTGGATAAGAAAGCCGGCGCGGCCAGGTCCATCTACGGATCTAAAGGACACACCCCGGCGAGGGACTATGGTCACCAAAACGATCATACCAACCAAATACCAGTTCGGAATACGCACCGGACACAACAACAGCCGACGGCATGCCACAACACGTCCAGACATGAGAGGGCTGCCCACCCCCTGTGCTTCACGGAAGAAGTACTGGACCATGAATTTCCACAAGGCTTCAAACCTGTGAACATAGAGGCATACGACGGAACGACAGACCCAGGGGTCTGGATCGAGGATTTTATCCTGCATATTCACATGGCTCGTGGGGACAACCTCCACGCCATCAAATACCTTCCCCTCAAGTTGAAGGGACCAGCTCGACACTGGTTGAAAAGCCTCCCCCGAAAATTCAATTGGGAGTTGGGAGGAACTCGAGGACGCTTTCAGGGCCAATTTTCAAGGGACTTATGTCCGGCCTTCGGATGCGGACGATTTAAGTCACATAATCCAACAGCCCGGAGAGTCCGCCCGCAAGCTTTGGAACATATTCCTCACTAAGAATAATCAAATTGTCGATTGTCCGGATGCCGAAGCCTTAGCAGCATTCAAACACACCATCCGCGACGAGTGGCTCGCTAGACACCTCGGCCAAGAAAAGCCAAGGACAATGGCAGCCTTAGCAAGCCTTATGACCCGCTTTTGTGTGGGTGAAGACAGCTGGCTGGCCCGTAAAGGCACCAGCGATCCCAGCACATCCGAAATAAGGGATGGCAACGGAAAGCCACGGCGTAATAAAAACAAACGCCAAAACAAGGAAGAGAGCCCGAACAACACAACGGTAAACGCCGGATTCAGGGGCTCTCGACCCGATCAGCAAAAGAAGCCACTTAAAGGCAGTAAAGAGGGACCATCCGGTCTGAACAAGTTCTGGACAGACTGTGCAAAATTCATGGCACCCCCGACAAACCTGTGAACCACACGCACAGAGAGTGCTGGGTCTTCAAGCAGGCTGGCCAATTAAATGCCGAACACAAGGGAAGGGAAACACCAAGTGAAGACGAGGATGAACCTCGTCAGCCGAACACTGGGGGACAGAAAAAATTCCCACCAGAGGTTAAAATAGTAAACATGATCCACGCGACTCACACATCCACGAGAAGGCACGAACGTGCGCTCAAAAACGCGTACGCTATAGAGCCCATCGTACCCACACGTAACTACTGGATGGCTTGTCCGATCACCTTCGATCACACGGACCGCCTAACTAGTATTCAACGCGGAGGATCAGAGGCCTTGGTGCTTGACCCAATAATCGACGGATACCATCTCACCCACGTCCTTATGGACGGCGGCAGTAGTCTCAATTTAATATACCAGAACACTGTCCGCAGAATGGGGATAGACCCATCCAGAATCAGCCAAAGCAACACCACCTTTGAAGGGGTAATACCAGGCGTTGAAGCCTACGGTAGGGGCTCCGTCGTACTGGAGGTAACATTCGACTCCCCAAGCAACTCCAGAAGCGAAGAACTACTCTTCACCATCGCACCCTTCCAAAGAAGCTTTCACGCATTGCTTGGAAGAGCGGCCTTCGTCTGCTTCAACGCAATACCGCACTATGCCTACCTTACACTCAAGATGCCCGGTCCACGTGGCGTCATCACCATTAACGGAAACACAGAGCGCTCTTCACGCACAGAGGAACACGCGACGGCTCTAGCAGCCGAACTCTAAGCAGCCTCAGATACCAAAAAGCATGACTGGTCGTCAAGACCACGAACACGGTTAGACGGGTCCGGTAGCCTGGATAAAAATGAACCAGGGCACTGTATATGTAATCCCATAGAGGACACTAGGGGCTATAAATATTTAATATAGCCCCACACTTGGCTCAACCTTATTGGCAGGCCAACGTCTTACACTTTTACTATCCTTCGCATACTTACGTTGTACTCTCCTACACGAGTTTTTCTTTTTTACAGACACAACGCGTGCGATACCCTTCCAGGAAACGGCACAACGGAGACAAAGGCGCAGACGTGCAGCAGGGCCCCGCTCAAAGGTTTCTTTTTAGATTAAGCCCCTGTGTAAACCTTTTATATTGCCTCTTGTTGTTCACACATCCCATGGGTACTACACCCATAGAGGATACTGCTGTTATAGGCATTTCGCCATGACAGATTAACACACGTACCTGGAAATACATGGTTTATAATGAAAGGGCATTCTTCAGCCCATTTTCTGTTACAAAGTCCGAATACCTTCGAGAGTGTTTGGCGTCACGAGTTTGTGTCGGCGTTCTGGGAACGGGGGTCCCCAGACTTGCCTGCCTACGGCCTGCAGCGTGGCTCAAAGGGGGGCCCAACACGGCCCATCTTCATCAACACGAGCTCAAGACCCTCGCGAGGGGCCAAGCCTCACGGGGCGGACGACAGGGAGCTTCCTCAGGCACGGCCTCGTCAGGCTGGCTCGCGAGGAGGCGGAGAGATCAAGGCGGGGTACCTCACGAGGTGCCCATGACGCAAGCCATGACGACCAAGGGCGCCAGGCGGGCGCCAGCCCGCAATGTCCTCCTTTCCTCTTTGGTGCAAAGGGAGCAAGCGCAGGCGAGAGCATCAAGCAAAGGTGTCCATTTCGGTGCAACAAGACCAAGACCAGTCCAACGGCAGGAAGGAAGTCATTGTGGAGCCCAAGCCGGCGTCACCACCAGAGCCTTTGACAGGCGAGGACCAACTTTAGTCAGGATAAGTGTACCAGATGTTCCCCTTCAAATGGCTAATTGTTGGCGCCCTTCCCGCTCAATATTTGGGAAGAGGCCGGGGCCTTTGCCTATAAATAGGACTAGCCACCCACAAGGTAGGGGATCTGAATGAGTAGCTAGAGGCAATCTGAATCGAGAGAGAGAGGCGATCGAACTCCTCCTAGCAGTTCATCGCCCGCCAAGAACAGACCCTCATGAGGCTGTTCTTCCTTGTATTGTTCATCACCATCAGCCCAAGAGGCAATCCACCACACCACAAACTAGAGTAGGGTATTACACCACAATGATGGCCCGAACTAGTATAAACCCGTGTCATTGTCTGTTCCTTTCAGTAGTTTAGATCCTAGCAAGGCGGCGGGGTGCAGGTAGGTAGAGGGTGAGATTCCGCGTGCACCCCAGTGTTCAAACCTCAAGGGTCTGCCGGAACCCGAAATCCGACAGTTTGGCCTTATATGCATCAGCTCCGAATCATGTCTTTGGTCAAATGTTGGGTTTGCCCGGCTCCTGGGTTTGCCGCCTTTACGTTCCGTTCTTATCGGCTAAGGCGGCCAAAAGAGAACTATTGCGATTGTGCCCTGGTTATTCCGGATGAGCACCTCAGTAGAGAAAGCCAAAAACTGACTGTCATGATACAACGAGAGACTGTTCAACCACTCGAAGACTTATCGGAATCTTTAGGATCCCTCCAGATAACAAAGGACCGCTTCGGTCATGTACACCCGCGTCCGTATTCGGATGCACGCGAAAGTACCAGGGGCTACATAGTAGCCCCACCGTTAGACTCCCATGGCTAATCAAAGGTGTTACAGCTATATAGTCTGGTTGCCTAGTTCGGCGTGCGATCACCTCCTTAATGGACCAAGACATTGGATCAAGTGTGATTACGCATATTTTCATGAACACCCAAGATTGTGTGCGTGGGGGCTGAAAACGAACGCTAACTTCGGACTACACACACACACACACACACACACACACACACACACACACACACACACACACACACACACACACACACACACACACACACACACACACACACACACACACACACACACACACACACACACACACACACACACACACACACACACACACATATATATATATATATATATATATATATATATATATATATATATATATATATATATATATATATATATATATATATATATATATATATAACGGCCGACATGAGACACAATAATACTTTCGCAAAAGTATAAATATAGCCTTACAACCAGAATAACATTGTTTTTACAATGGTTCGATCATCACTTTCGAATAAGACATTCTTGGCAAGACCGCGCCTCTATTAAGCGGGCACCTTCAGTTACCTGCGCCAAATAGTTCTCGCCAGACATCTTGTCCTCCCGCCGGATTCTGGGTCGCTACAACAGTGGCCTCCATATCTGTCCAATATGCTTTAACGCGGGCAAGAGCCATTCGTGCACCCTCTATGCACGCCGACCTCCTCATGGCATCGATCTGAGGCACGACCCCAAGGAACTGCTGCACCAAACCAAAGTAACTGTCCGGCTTAGGCCCCCTTGGCCAAAGATGGTCTATTACAGACCTCATTGCAAGCCCGAACAACCTGTGAAGCTCCGCCATAGCAGCCATCTTTTCTCTTAACGGCAGCGGACGCGCGGGAGCATTGAATTGCGACCAGAAAAGCTTCTCCACTTCTTTATCACCTTGATCCTCGAAAAACTTGGCTGCATTAGCGGCACTCTTCGCCAAGTCGTCATACGCATCTGCAGGACTCCAGCGTCCATCCAGGGGAGCATACTTCGGATCCAAACACTTCGTCCGCAGTAAGTAGGAGCCCCCAGCCACGATCTTACCGGCCTGTTGAAGCTCCTCCCGCACACCCTGACCTCGGTCCGCATCTCCTTGGTGGCATTAAGTGCCTTGTTCAGATCGGCCAAATTAGCGTTATTCTCTTTTTCAAGGAGTTCATACCGGTCAGCGGCATTTTTCAACTCCACGGCCATTTCGGCTATCTTTTCCTCGCTTCGGTGATGAGCAGCCTGTTCGGCTCTCAATTCTTCGGCCGCCTTTAGGGCAGCTGCACTGCTAACCCGAGCTTGCTCCTTGGTCTGGGCAAGTTCCGCCCTTAGGGCTTCCATGGCAGCAGCACCATTTGCAGTCCAAGCATATTGCATTAATATTACGCCCGTCTCTTATTTTCCTATACAACATAATAAGGAAAGCAGATCACATACCTTGTGAATCGTCCAGCCGCTTGTTCACCAGCATGATATCGGCATCAATAGATTTGATCTGCCTCCTTAGCTCGGCAACTTCAACGGAGTGGTTGGTTGCCGGACCCTTAGATACCTGTGCATATGCACAACACAATCATTACTAAATGATCCCCCGTTTGCCGCCTCGGGCGGGCAACCAGAGTCACAGGGGCTACTATCCATATGGAGCACACCTAGCGCGTGCGTCACAGCCAAACAATGGTGTATTTTTCACTACATACCTCAAAGCCTCTGAGCAGGCTTGTAAATGCTTCATTCAAACCGCTTGTGGTGGATGAAATCTTCTTGAGCACCGCGCTCATTAATGAGCGGTGCTCCTCCGAGAGTGCAGCTCGCTCCAGAAGGCCTGTCGGTATGTCCGGCCGGACATCGAACTGTGTCGGACCCTTCTTATCGCCCCCCATGGGAGCCAAACGCTCCGGGCTCAGGGCGTCTGACGTATTGGCTTCCGGCTTCGGCAGATCCAGACTTCTCCGTGACGACACCTCGGTGTCGCCCGCTTCATGAGGCGGAGAGGTGGGTGGGGTCTCGCTCTCCATCATCTCCGGAGGAAGAACCCCCGAAGACGAACTCTGTTGAGAAGAGCTGCTAGCCGGACTGCAAAAGACGAGTCTTAGTTATTAATCTCGGAGAAATGCAGTACCTTTGAATTAACGATTAACTTACAGCTCGGTGGAGGGCTGGCCCGTTGGCGGGCATGACGCGGTGAGGGTGCCCGTCGTGGCAGAGCTCCCTGGTGATACCTTTTTCCCTGGTTTGGGCATCTCCGTCTCCGAGTCTTTGGAGGCAGCCCTTTTCTTCCCGCGCGGGGAGAAGGCTTTAGCCTCCCCTTCTCGACTATCCTCCTCAGGGGAGGTAACAATTCCCCCGGTTCGGATGCGCAGCGTGTGAAGTTCGGTTTCTTCGTTCTTCCCCTTGTCTTTCCCTGAGGGCATTTTGCCGAGCACCCGGTCAAGCATCTTGGCAATGGTGGTATTAGGCGAGCCTTCGGGAAGTGGCGCCGGACACCTGATTCTCTCCTCCTTACGGAGCCATTCCTGGCCACGGATGATTTTCAGAATAACAACTATGACCAATATAAAACAAAGTGTCCGGTATCAAGGTTTCTTACTTGGGTATCTCGGCGATTGCAGCTTAGGCCCGCATCCTCGGTGGTGTCCGGACACTCTACTTGTGGTCCGAAGAATAATTTACACATCCCTTTGAGCTCCAGGCCAAAGAAGTGCTTAGCAGTCCGCGGACCCTCTGGATTGAACTCCCACATCCAGAGAGGCCGGTGCTGGCACAGCAACATCCGTCGGATTAACATCACTTGAATTATGCTGACAAGGTTAATGTCCCTCTCAAGAAGCTCCCGGATGCGGTTCTGCGATCTTGGTACATCACCGGTAGACCCCAATTCCGTCCCCACGCCGGTCCAAGACGCCAGCCAGTGACGGAGGGCCCAAGCGGAACTCGGGGGCGGCTACCCACTTTGTGCCTCTGGGAGCCGTAACATAAAACCACCTCCGTTGCCATACATTGGATACTTCTGGGAAAGAACCCTCTGGCCATGGGGCATCGGCGTTCCTGCTTACTATGGCACCTCCGCACTTCGCATGTCGCCCCTCGATCATCTTCGGCTTCACATTAAAGGTCTTGAGAGATAAGCCGAAGTGTGGAGTGACGTGGAGAAAAGCCTCGCACACAATGATAAACGACGAGATATGGAGGATAGCGTCCGGAGCTAGATCATGAAAATCCAACCCATAATAGAACATGAGCCCCCTCACAAAGGGATCGAGGGTGAGGCCCAAGCCACGGAGGAAGTGAGGAACAAACACGATGCTCTCATTGGGCTCTGGTGTAGGGATGACCTGCCCTAGAGCAGGAAGCCTGTGCTGGATGTCGGCGGTCAGATATCCGACCTCCCTAAGCCTCGCAATGTCCTCCTCTTGGATCGAGGAGGCCACCCACCAGCCTTGAGGGTTGGATCCGGACATATTGGAGGATCTAGGGCGTGGGAGCTTAGGTCTCGGGTGTTAGAACTCGATGTGCAAGAAGGCGCGAGGGAGGTGGAAAAGAGGCATAGGCCTCGGCCCCTTTATAAAGAGGGTTAATATCAAGAGTCCTCAGCGTGACCGCTTCAAGCTTATCTAAAAACACACGGAGTCATACCAACGGCCGTCGTAGGGTTACGCACGCCCATATTGATGGAAGATCCCGTAATAAGAGGAACACGATCTCTGCTTTGGCAGGACGTGCCAATAAAACCGCCTCGCAACGTGAGTCGAGGTGGGGCGAGAAACGCCAGTTCGTGTTGGACCGGGCCATGATGCAAAGGCACGACGTACGGAGATTGCCAGCAGATCAGATTTATGCTATGTTCCCTGCGATGGTATGTGAGAATCACCTCGCTGATCCAGACACGGTCTAAGTGTTCGATAATGACTTTGGAGTATTCGGAGATGGAACCCGCCCTGCAATGCCGAAGACAAGACTGCATGCCAGACTCCTCGTCATTGAAGCCTGGTTCAGGGGCTACTGAGGGAGTCCTGGATTAGGGGGTATCCGGACAGCCGGACTGTATACATCGTTCGGACTATTGAAGCATGAAGATACAAGACTCAAGACTCCGTCCCGTGTCCAGATGGGACTCTCCTTGGCGTGGACGGCAAGCTTGGCGATTCGGATATTATATTCCCTTCCTTGTAACCGACTCCATGTAAACCCTAGCCCTCTCTGGTGTCTATATAAACCGGAGAGGTTGGTCCTTAGAAGGCCGATCACAATTACAATCATACCATCATAGGATAGCTCTTAGGGTTTAGCCTCTACGATCTTGTGGTAGATCTACTCTTGTACTACTCATATCATCAATATTAATCAAGCAGGAAGTAGGGTTTACCTCCATTGAGAGGGCCCAACTGGTAAACATTGTGTCCCTTGCTTCCTGTTACCATCAGCCTAGACACACAGATCGGGACCCCCTACCCGAGATCCGCCGGTTTTGACACCGACAAATAGGCATAAGTATTGTGACATAATGTGTAATAACAACCCATAATGCAATAAATATCTATATAAAAACATGATGCAAAATGGACGTATCACGGTTCCTCTAGCAGTAGCAGCGGCGCTTGGGAGTCCAGCGACTCTCCTGAGCCCTATGAGACCCCGGAAACGAGCAACGACAGCTACGCGCCCCCGAGCTCTCGCCGCGCTCGGAGCAAGGCCGCGACGTCTGGCCGTCGCCGTCGCTGATCTGGATGGGGTTGGCGCCGGCCCCCCGTGGCCCACTGTTGATGATGGCGTCGGCCGCGCTGGCGTGTGTAGATAGGGCTCCTAGAAACTCCCTTCTTTTGTTCCCTGCGAGGAATCGAGATGGTCCCCGCGGGGGCGTGTAAAGGGTCTGTAATGCCTTCTGAGCTTATTATCTTTATTATGAAAATTTGCGAGTGTGTGTCCTGTTTCGGCTAGGTCTCCCCTTTCCAACCCAGGCAGGCTGCAGCCATCGCTGGTATGCCAGGTCGCGATGCCGTGGTCAAGGCCAGGAGGTGAGCGGCCCAAGGTCCAGTAAGAGTTCCTGAGGTGCGATGCTCAAGAGGTCCCCTTTAGCGCACAAGCTACCACCGAGAGGCAGGAAAGGGAGGCGACGTCGCCGTAACAGGGCTTGCTACCTCTTGAGCACTGCGCTGGTTTTCCCTTGAAGAGGAAAGGGTGATGCAGCAAAGTAGCGTAAGTATTTCCCTCAGTTTTTGAGAACCAAGGTGTCAATCCAGTAGGAGGCTACACGCGAGTCCCCCGCACCTACACAAACAAATAAATCCTCGCAACCAACGTGATAAGGGGTTGTCAATCCCTACACGGTCACTTACGAGAGTGAGATCTGATAGATATGATAAGATAATATTTTTGGTATTTTTATGATAAAGATGCAAAGTAAAATAAAAGCAATGGAAATAACTAAGTGTTGGAAGATTAATATGATGGAAGATAGACCAGGGGGCCATAGGTTTGACTAGTGGCTTCTCTCAAGAGCATAAGTATTTTACGGTGGGTGAATAAATTATTGTTGAGCAGTTGAGAGAATTGAGCATAGTTATGAGAATATCTAGGTATGATCATGTATATAGGCATCACGTTCGAGACAAGTAGACCGACTCCTGCCTGCATCTACTACTACTACTCCACACATCGACCGCTATCCAGCATGCATCTAGAGTATTAAGTTCATAAGAACAGAGTAACGCTTTAAGCAATATGACATGATGTAGACGGATAAATTCATGCAATATGATAAAAACCCCATCTTGTTATCCTCGATGGCAACAATACAATACGTGCCTTGCTGCCCCTACTATCACTGGGAAAGGACACCGTAAGATTGAACCCAAAGCTAAGCACTTCTCCCATTGCAAGAAAGATCAATCTAGTAGGCCAAACCAAATTGATAATTCGAAGAGACTTGCAAAGATAACCAATCATACATAAAAGAATTCAGAAGATTCAAATATTGTTCATAGATAAACTTGATCATAAACCCACAATTCATCGGTCTCAACAAACACACCGCAAAAGAAGATTGCATCGAATAGATCTCCACGAGAGAGGGGGAGAACATTGTATTGAGATCCAAAAAGAGAGAAGAAGCCATCTAGCTAATAACTATGGACCCGAAGGTCTGAGGTAAACTACTCACACTTCATCGGAGAGGCTATGGTGTTGATGTAGGAGCCCTCCGTGATCGATGCCCCTTCCGGTGGAGCTCTGGAACAGGCCCCTAGATGGGATCTCGTGGGTACAGAAGGGTGCGGCGATGGAATTAGGCTTTTGGCTCCGTCTTTGATCATTTGGGGTTACGTAGGTATATATAGGAGGAAGGAGTACGTCGGTGGAGCAACGTGGGGCCCACGAGGGTGGAGGGCGCTCCTGGGGGGGGGGGGGGTAGGCGTGCCCCCTACCTCGTGGCTTCCTGGAAGCTTCCTTGACGTAGGGTCCAAGTATCCTGGATCATGTTCGTTCCGAAAATCACGTTCCCGAAAGTTTCATTCCGTTTGGACTCCGTTTGATATTCTTTTTCTGCGAAACTCTAAAATAGGCAAAAAAATAGCAATTCTGGGCTGGGCCTCCGGTTAATAGGTTAGTCCCAAACATAATATAAAAGTGAATAATAAAGCCCAATAATTTCCAAAACAGAAAATAATATAGCATGGAGCAATAAAAAATTATAGATACGTTGGAGACGTATCAAGCATCCCCAAGCTTAATTCCTGCTCCTCCTCGAGTAGGTAAATGATAAAAACAGAATTTTTGATGTGGAATGCTACTTGTCATAATTTCTATGTAATTCTTCTTAATTGTGGTATGAATATTCAGATCCGAAAGATTCAAGATAAAAGTTCATATTGACATAAAAATAATAATACTTCAAGCATGCTAACTAAGCAATTATGTCCTCTCAAAATAACATGGCCAAAGAAAGTTCATCCCTACAAAATCATATAGTTTAGTCATGCTCCATTTTCATCACACAAGAATGCTCTCATCATGCACAACCCCGATGAATAGCCAAGCAATTGTTTCATACTTTAGTAATCTCAAACTTTATAAACCTTCACGCATTACATGAGCGTGAGCCATGGATATAGCACTATGGATGGAATAGAATATGATGATGGGGTTATGTGGAGAAGACAAAAAAGGAGAAAGTCTCACATCAACGAGGCTAATCAATGAGCTATGGAGATGCCCTTCGATTGATGTTAATGCAAGGAGTAGGGATTGCCATGCAACGGATGCACTAGAGCTATAAATATATGAAAGCTCAACAAAAGAAACTAAGTGGGTGTGCATCCAACTTGCTTGCTCATGAAGACCTAGGGCACTTGAGGAGGCCCATTGTTGGAATATACATGCCAAGTTCTATAATGAAAAATTCCAACTAGTATATGAAAGTGACAAAACGAGAGACTCTCTATCATGAAGATTATGGTGCTACTTTGAAGCACAAGTGTGGTAAAAGGATAGTAATATTGTCCCTTCTCTCTTTTTCTCTCATTTTTTGGGCCTTCTCTTTTTTTATGGCCTTTCTCTTTTTTCTATTCCTCAATTGGGACAATGCTCTAGAAAAATGATGATCATCACACTTCTATTATTTACAACTCAATGATTACAACTCGATACTAGAACAAAGTATGACTCTATATGAATGCCTCCGGCGGTGTACTGGGATATGCAATGAACCAAGAGTGACATGCATGAAACAATTATGAATGGTGGCTTTGCCAAAAATACTATGTCAACTACATGATCATGCTAAGCAATATGACAATGATGAACGTGTCATGATAAACGGGATGGTGGAAAGTTGCATGGCAATATATCTCGGAATGGCTATGGAAATTCCATAATAGGTAGGTATGGTGGCTGTTTTGAGGAAGATATAAGGAGGTTTATGTGTGAAAGAGCGTATCATATCACAGGGTTTGGATGCACCGGCGAAGTTTGCACCAACTCTCAATGTTAGAAAGGGCAATGCACGGTACCGAAGAGGCTAGCAATGATGGAAAGGTGAGAGTGCGTATAATCCATGGACTCAACATTAGTCATAAAGAACTCACATACTTATTGCAAAAATCTACAAGTAATCAAAAACCAAGGACTACGCGCATTCTCCTAGGGGGATAGATTGGTAGGAAAAGACCATCGCTCGTCCCCGACCGCCACTCATAAGGAGGACACTCAAAGAACACCTCCTGTTTCAAATTTGTTACATAACGTTTACCATACGTGCATGCTATGGGACTTGCAAACTTCAACACAAATATTTCTCAAATTCACAACTACTCAACTAGCACAACTTTAATATCACTACCTCCATGTCTCAAAACAATCATCAAGCATCAAACTTCTCTTAGTATTCAAAACACTCATAAGAAAGTTTTTACTATTCTTGAATACCTAGCATATTCGGATTATTTAAGCAAATTACCATGCTATTTAAGACTCTCAAAATAATCTAAGTGAAGCATGAGAGATCAATAGTTTCTATAAAACAAATCCACCATCGTGCTCTGAAAGATATAAGTGAAGTACTAGAGGAAAAACTATATAACTCAAAAGATATAAGTGAAGCACATAGAGTATTCTAATAATTTCCGAATCATGTGTGTCTCTCTCGAAAGGTGTGTACAGCAAGGATGATTGTGGTAAACTAAAAATAAAAGACTCAAATCATACAAGACGCTCCAAGCAAAACACATATCATGTGGTGAATAAAAATATAGCTCCAAGTAAAGTTACCGATGGAAGTACGATTTAAAGAGGGATGCCTTCCGGGCATCCCCAAGCTTTAACTTTTAGGTGTCCTTAGATTATCTTGGGGGTGCCATGGGCATCCCCAAGATTAGGCTCTTGCCACTCCTTGTTCCATAATCCATCAAATCTTTCACCCAAAACTTGAAAACTTCACAACACAAAACTCAGCAGAAAATCTCGTGAGCTCCGTTAGCGAAAGAAAACAAAAGAACACTTCAAGGTACTGTAATGAACTCATTATTTATTTATATTGGTGTTAAACCTACTGTATTCCAACTTCTCTATGGTTAATAAACTATTTTATTAGCCATAGATTCATCAAAATAAGCAAACAACACACGAAAAACAGAATCTGTCAAAAAATCAGCCAAAATAGGACGACCTAGAAAATTTGTTTATTGATCAGAAGCAATTGGAATCAATATTTTATCACGTTCTGGTGATTTTTAACAATTATTTTCGTGAACAGAAAGTTTCTGGAAATTACAGCAAGATCAAATAACTATCATCCAAGAAGATCCTATAGGTTTAACTTGGAACAAACACTAATTAAAACATAAAAACACATCTAAACAGAGGCTAGAACAAATATTTATTTCTCAACAGAAGCAAAAAGAAAAAACTAAAACTAAAATTGGGTTGCCTTCCAACAAGCGCTATCGTTTAACGCCCCTAGCTAGGCATAAAAGCAAGGATAGATCTAGGTATTGCCATCTTTGGTAGGCAATCCATAAGTGGCTCTCATGATAGATTCATATGATAATTTTATTTTCTTCCTAGGGAAGTGTTCCATGCCTTTCTTTAATGGAAATTGGAATCTAATATTCCCTTCCTTCATATGAATAATTGCACCAATAGTTCTAAGGAAAGGTCTACCAAGAATAATAGGACATGAAGGATTGCAATCAATGTCAAGAACGATAAAATCTACTGGCACATAGTTCCTATTTGCAACAATAAGAACATCATTAATTATTCCCATAGGTTTCTTAATGGTGGAATCCGCAAGGTGCAAGTTTAAAGAGCAATCGTCAAAATCACGAAAACCTAGATCGCACAAAGTTTTTGTAATCGTGGAAACACTAGCACCCAAATCACACAAAGCATAGCATTCATGATCTTTAATCTTAATTTTAATAGTAGTTCCCCACTCATCATAAAGTTTTCTATGGATAGAAACTTCCAACTCAAGCTTTTCTTCATAAGATTGCATCAAAGCATCTACGATATGTTTAGTAAAAGCTTTATTTTGACTATAAGCATGAGGGGAATTTAGCACGGATTGCAACAAGGAAATACAATCTATCAAAGAGAAATTATCATAATTAAATTCCTTGAAATCCAAAATAGTGTGTTCAATAATATCTAGGGTTTTGATCTCTTCAATCCCACTTTTATCAATTTTAGCATCAAGATCTAAAAACCCCGAATTTTTGGAACGCCTTCTAGGTAAAGGTGTATCATATTCAGTCCCATCATTATCAAGATTCATATTGCAAAACAAAGATTTAATAGAGGACACATCAATAACTTTTAGATCTTCATCTTTATTTTCATAGAAATTTGAAGAACACGCTTTCATAAAGTAATCTTTCTTAGCACGCATCCTAGCGGTTCTCTCTTTGCACTCATCAATGGAAATTCTCATAGCTTTGAGAGACTCATTGATATCATGCTTAGGAGGAATAGATCTAAGTTTTAAAGAATCCACATAAAGAGAATTTCTATCAACGTTCCTAGCCAATTAATCAACTTTAAGAAATTTCTCTTCAAGCAAATCATTGGAATTATTTTGTGAATTACTAAACTCCTTAACACTAGTCTCAAATTCAGAGGGCATCTTATTAAAATTTCCATAAGAATTGTTGTAGGAATTACCATAATTATTAGAGGAATTGCTAGGATAAGGCCTAGGATTAAAGTTTCCTCTATACGCGTTGTTACCAAAATTATTCCTACCAACGAAATTCACATCCAACGATTCATTATTATTCTCAATCAAAGTAGACAAGGGCATATCATTAGGATCAGAAGAAACACTCTTACTAGCAAATAATTTCATAAGTTCATCCATCTTTCCACTCAAAACATTAATTTCTTCTATCGCATGCACTTTTTTATTAATAGATCTTTCAGTGTGCCATTGAGAATAATTAACAATAATATTATCTAGGAGTTTAGTAGCTTCTCCTAAAGTGATTTCCATAAAGTGCCTCCCGCGGCCGAATCTAAAAGATTTCTAGAAGCAAAATTCAATCCGGCATAAAAAAATTGTATAATCATCCACAAATTCAAACCATGTGTAGGGCAATTACGTATCATTAATTTCATCCTCTCCCAAGCTTGTGCAACATGTTCATGATCAAGTTGCTTAAAATTCATAATATCGTTTCTAAGAGAGATGATCTTAGCGGGAGGAAAATACTTAGAGATAAAAGCATCTTTGCACTTATTCCAAGAATCAGTACTATTTTTAGGCAAAGACGAAAGCCAAGCTTTGGCACGATCTCTAAGAGAAAAGGGAAATAGCTTCAATTTAACAATATCATTGTCAACATCTTTCTTCTTTTGCATATCACACAAATCAACGAAGCTATTTAGATGAGTAGCGGCATCTTCACTAGGAAGGCCGGCGAATTGATCTTTCATGACAAGATTCAACAAAGCAGCATTGATTTCACAAGATTCGGTATCAGTAAGAGGAGCAATCGGAGTGCTAAGGAAATCATTATTGTTGGTATTGGTAAAGTCACATAATTTGGTACTATTTTGAGCCATCGTGACAGGCAAGCAATCCAACACACGAACAAACAAAAAGCAAGCGAAAAAGAGGCGAACGAAAAAGAGAGGGCGAATAAAACGGCAAGGGTGAAGTGGGGGAGAGGAAAACGAGAGGCAAATGGAAAATAATGTAATGCGGGAGATAAGGGTTTGTGATGGGTACTTGGTATGTTGATTTTTGCGTAGACCTCCCCGGCAACGGCGCCAGAAATCCTTCTTGCTACCTCTTGAGCACTGCGTTGGTTTTCCCTTGAAGAGGAAAGGATGATGCAGCAAAGTAGCGTAAGTATTTCCCTCAGTTTTTGAGAACCAAGGTATCAATCCAGTAGGGCTACTACATGAGTCCCTCGCACCTACACAAACAAATAAATCCTCGCAACCAACGCGATAAGGGGTTGTCAATCCCTACACGGTCACTTACGCGAGTGAGATCTGATAGATATGATAAGATAATATTTTTGGTATTTTTATGATAAAGATGCAAAGTAAAATAAAAGCAATGGAAATAACTAAGTGTTGGAAGATTAATATGATGGAAAATAGACCTGGGGGCCATAGGTTTCACTAGCGGCTTCTCTCAAGAGCATAAGTATTTTACGGTGGGTGAACAAATTACAGTTGAGCAATTGACAGAATTGAGCATAGTTATGAGAATATCTAGGTATGATCATGTATATAGGCATCACGTCCGAGACAAGTAGACCGACTCCTGCCTGCATCTACTACTATTACTCCACACATCGACCGCTATCTAGCATACATCTAGAGTATTAAGTTCATAAGAACAGAGTAACGCTTTAAGAAATATGACATGATGTAGAGGGATAAATTCATGCAATATGATAAAAACCCCATCTTGTTATCCTCGTGGCAACAATACAATATGTGCCTTGCTGCCCCTACTGTCACTGGGAAAGGACACCGCAAGATTGAACCCAAAGCTAAGCACTTCTTCCATTGCAAGAAAGATCAATCTAGTAGGCCAAACCAAACTGATAATTCGAAGAGACTTGCAAAGATAACCAATCATACATAAAAGAATTCAGAAGATTCAAATATTGTTCATAGATAAACTTGATCATAAACCCATAATTCATCGGTCTCAACAAACACACCGCAAAAGAAGATTACATCAAATAGATATCCACGAGAGAGGGGGAGAACATTGTATTGAGATCCAAAAAGAGAGAAGAAGCCATCTAGCTAATAACTATGGACCCGAAGGTCTGAGGTAAACTACTCACACTTCATCGGAGAGGCTTTGGTGTTGATGTAGAAGCCCTCCGTGATCGATGCCCCTTCCGGCGGATCTCCGGAACAGGCCCCAAGATGGGATATCGTGGGTACAGAAGGTTGCGGCGGTGGAATTAGGTTTTTGGCTCCGTCTCTGATCGTTTGGGGGTACGTAGGCATATATAGGAGGAAGTAGTACGTCGGTGGAGCAACATGGGGCCCACGAGGGTGGAGGGCGCGCTGGGGGGGTAGGCGCTCCCCCTACCTCGTGGCTTCCTGGAAGCTTCCTTGATGTGGGGTCCAAGTCTCCTGGATCATGTTCGTTCCGAAAATCACGTTCCCGAAGGTTTCATTCCGTTTGGACTCTGTTTGATATTACTTTTCCGCGAAACTCTGAAATAGGCAAAAAAAAGCAATTCTGGGCTGGGCCTCCGGTTAATAGGTTAGTCCCAAAAATAATATAAAAGTGAATAATAAAGCCCAATAATGTCCAAAACAGAAGATAATATAGCATGAAGCAATCAAAAATTATAGATACGTTGGAGACGTGTCAGGGCTGCACAAGTGAGAATTCTATGCCGTAGCGCTTGGTCGATCCGAGCGCGAAACTTATCTTGGCAGTCCAGAGCCGGTTCCTTGTGTTGCGCTAGACTCACGCGTCGGCGGCCGTAACGGAGCCAGGTTAGGCCCTTGCGAGCCTCCCCGTCTTCTCCACGCTCTTCTGTGTGCTCTGCGTCCTCAGGTCCTGGCCCTCAAGTGAGCTCAGCCGCCGCTGGTATGCCAGGTCACGATGCCGTGGTCAAGACCAGGGGGTGAGGGATGGAGAGCCAGTAAGAGCTCCTGAGTCGCGATGCTCGGGAGCTCCCCTTTTAACGCGCAAGCGAATCGCATGGGAGAAAAGGGAGCCCGAGGTACCGCCTGTTGTCATCCTCAGGAGGTCCCTACAGGTTAGCGCAAGGAGGGACACAGATTGCAACTACGATTACTGGTTTGCCACTGGTCGCTCCGCAAGGGGATGAAGGCACTGAGGGCCGGGTGAGGTGACGTGCGCAGGGCGTGCCGCGAGTCAGAGCTCGACCACTCAGATTTGTCGACGTTGCAGGGACGGACCCAAGCACAAGTGCCGTGCCAGCGTGAGTAGCTCCTGTGGTGAGTGGTAATCAAGCAAGCAATAACCTTATGCATGAAAAGCGAACTAGCTTAGGCAAATGCAAGAATGATACATGCCACTGGGTCCAACCCGAGCGGCCTGGGGATGATGCAGCCTGAGGGGCGCCCCCAGCAGAGTAAGCTAAAGACGCAAAAGGATACATGCCGCAGGGATGGGCCCATGCAGCCTGGGAATGATGCAGCCGGGGGGCGCTCCCAGCGAAACAAACTTGGAAAATGTCACCTGGTTGTGCTGTCGAAGGGATGTTGGGGTAGCTGAAGATGCGTGGCGAAGGGGTTGCTCCTCACGAGCCACCGGGGCCCTGAGCCTCGGGACGCTCTGGGGGTCCAGACGGTTCTTTGAGGACCATCTCTATCTCAGCCAGGACCGCGTGATGCCTGGCCTCCTGGGTCGCCAGGACACTCCGCAGGTTGCGTTGGTAGGTGGTCGCCATGCTCGGCAGGCCGAATGGCATGCGAACGTAGCTATGGGGTGGGCCCACGCAACGTTCCACGCATGAAGGCCAGAAGAGCTCCCGATATGCGGCCCTGTTGAGCCCTGGGATGTCGATGCAAACGCGCAGCCCGCCATCCTCGCCTGGATGGGGAGCCGCGTCAGGTGGGCGGCGATTGCCGCGCATGGCCCTTGCATCCTGCAGCTCCTGAGCGGTCTTGGCGATGAACTCCTGAGCGCCGGGCGCTCCTCGCCGAGTGTCCTCCTAAGGGAAACGTGCCGCAAAGCACGCCTCCATGTGGTGCCCGAGCTCCTCCCTCGTGATGTTGGCTAGGTCTGAGGCCCTCCAGAAGAGAGCCCCCGAGCCTTGCCCGAGGAGGGCGCCGGGCGTGCCTTCCCATGCGAGGGAGGGAGGCGCCTCAGGCGCGGGCACCGATCCTGATGTGGCACCGCTAGAGGCTCCGCTCCCCTGAGGCCCTATGCGGAGTAGTTGCTTCTTCTTCTTGGGGATGGCCTCAGGAGGGTACTACGCACCATCGTTGTCGGGGTCTTCGATTGCTGTGGCCTGGAAGGCGCACTCGAGGGAGCACACCGCATCTCTTTCTTCACAGGGGACTGTGATGATCCCGCCGCTTCCTGGCATCTTGAGGACGTTGTAGCCGTGGTGGGTCACTGCCATGAGCTTGCCAGGGACGGATACCCGAGGATGGCATTGTACGACAGACGGATGTGAGCGACGCCGAAATCGATGAGCTCGGTGAGGTAGTTGTCACGCTGTCCGAAGGTGACAGGGAGGCGGACCTGCCCTATCGGGGTGGTGGAGCCATCGGTCACTCCTGAGAAAGGCTTGGTGGGCTGAAGCTGATCGTATGGCACTTGCAGGCTGTCGAATGTCTCAACGGACAGGACATTGAGCCCTGCGCCATCGTCAATGAGGGTCTTGGTGACTTTGTACGTTGCTGATGACGGGTGAGCAGAGCATCGGGAGGGTGCCAGCAGTGGCCGCGCACTTGAGCTGGTCTGCCGAGCTGAAAGTGATGGCGCACTTGGACCACCTGAGCGGGCGCGTGGCCTCGAGCCTGGGAAGGGCTGCGTTCACCTAGCGAGCAAACTGCTTGAAGATACGCTGAGAGGCTGGGGCCTGAGCTCCGCCCAAGATGCAGGTGATAGCACGCAGTTCTTGGAAGCCCCCAGCCCCCTCGTCCTGATGGTCATCATTCCTTCTTGGTGGTGGCGGCAGCGGAGGAAGACCATCATTGCCCTGGGGGTGGTCCACGCGAGGTGGATCCCTCCAGACGCCTTCACGAGGCTGGTCCTGCCAGTGGTCCTCGCGAGGTCGGTCGCGCCACTCTTGGCGGGGGCCACGATCGTCCCAGTGTCCTCCGCCTCCTCCTCCTCCTCGGTCGTAGCCCCGGTTGTTGCGCTCGGGGCGTCGACTGAAGCGTCCATCTCGAATGGCCCTGAGCTCTTGACAATCGTTGGTGTTGTGGCTGTGTACGTTGTGGAAGGCGTAGAACAGCCGGCTGCTTTTGGATGACTCGGGTTGGTCCCGCCGGCGCCAGATCCGGCTCGCGCGAGCAGGCTTGCGCTTCCGTCCTTGGCCTTGGCTTTTTTCTCCTCCAGGTCGGTAGTTGGAAGCTCGAGGAGGGAAAGGCGCCCCTCCTCAGCTCTTGCGCACTTGGTCGCCAGGTTGAACAGCTCCAAAGCCGTGCATAGCTCCTCGTGGATAGTGAGCTCCTCCTTCATCTTCACGTCGCGGATGCCATCAGAAAACGCCAAAATGATGGCCTCGTCCGTCACCTTGGGGATCTTGAGGCGAACGTTGTAGAAGCGCTGGATGTACTTTTGCAGGGTCTCCCCTGGCTGCTGCTTGATGCGGCGTAGGTCACCCGCGGCCAAAGGGCGGTCGTGAGTGCCCTAGAAGTTGGCGACAAAGTGGTCGCGCATCTCGCCCCAGGAGGAGATCGAGCCCGGGGGCAGGTTCAGGAGCCACGAGCGAGCACCGTCCTCGAGAGCCATGGGGAACATGTTCCCCATGACTTTTTCGTCGTCGTTGGCCGCCTCGATGCTCAGCTCGTAGAGCTGCAGGAACTCCGCAGGTTCAGGGGTGCCGTCATAGCGAGGAGCCAGGTCCAGCTTGAACTTGCCCGGCCAGGCGATGCTACGCAGCTCAGGAGTAAAAGCGCGGCAGCCTACCGTGGCCACCGGGGCCCTTTGCTGATGTGGAGCCTGCCCTTGATGCCCGCGCACCGCCACTACAGGCGGCATGCGGTCTTGTTGCGGTGGCGCCGGGAGCGCGGGAGCGCTCTCTTGCGGCCAGATAACTTCTTGGCAGCTTCCTTCTTCTCGCGCGGGCGCCAGACGCGGTGGGTCGTGCCGGGGGGCGCGCGCCTTGACGCCAGAGCGCCGTCTTGTTGCAGGGGTGGTGGAGGCGCTCCATGAGCCACGTCGCCCGCAGCTGGCGGAGGGCGAGGCAGCGTGAGGGAGGGCGTAGGGGAGCCCCCAGCAGCACTGATGAGCTCGGCAATGCGGTCCAACCAGTCCTAATAGAGGTCGGCGAGGCGATAAGCGCAGAGCTCATGCGCCATGTGTGCAAGGCGGCTCGCTCTTGTCTGTGTAAGGTGCACGCGGCGTGGGACTACGAGCCGCGGAGTCAGCGACGGAGTAGCGACCAGACCCAAATGGATCAAGTCTCGTGCTCGTTGTCATCCTCGGATCAGAATCTTGACACCACACAAGATTCAAGGATTTATAGCGAGTAGCAATCACACACTTATTACATCGTTGTCCACAAAGGAACTGAATACAAAATATGGCTTAAGGCCATCTAATAATAACAGCGGAAGGCTTGGAAGATAAGCGAGTCCATCAACTCCAACGGCATCACTGAGTATAGAACCACGACCTAACACCTTACTAAATTCGAAAAGTGCATAACGTGAAAAGTTGCAGCCAAAAATGGGTCAAGACATGGAATATCTTGGCAATGTAACACATAAGAGCAATGAATGAATAAGCCTATACTACATGCATATATGGCTGGTGGTAAGGCTCTCTGGTTACATTTGCATAAAGCTGATTTTCCCTACATCAAAGGAATAATTTTATTTAACTATCATGGTGGTTGTTAAACATTGAGAATGGTTGACAAGATCCTCAATCCCAATTAAAAAGTACTCATCAAAACCCAATAACTTTTGTTTAGAAGTAACATGTTGAGATTCACATGATATTCAATTACAGGATACTCAAATTGTCCATAACCGGGACACGGCTAATCATGATTAGTTTATACACTCTGCAGAGGTTTATGACTTTTCCCCACAAGACTCGATCGCCTCCGCTTGGTTCTCGTGACTACATGGTGTTTGAGAAACGGATGACCGAGACATAGTCTTTCGAGCGCTTAGCACCTTACATGTGGGTAGACCGTACCAACCTACATCCCCTACATCAGCTAGCCTACCCGTAAGAGTTCGCACGACTTAGTCAACTACGCCAGAGCCCATAATTGGCTTGTGGCTGCACACGGAAGTTTCAGTTTGAATAATCTTATGATCCCTTAGAGCACAGGTGGCGGTCCAAGAAATACAGTAAGTCCTGATGGAAACCAGTGCCTCAATCCACCCAGATGTGTGTTTAGGTTGCCACCTTAGATAAACCATTAATTAACAATCTCACATCTGTCATGGATATTCACTCACCCAATCCACGCCTACTAGCATAGCATGGCATGAACAAGCAAACGAGAAGTAACTCCCAAGGTTTCATAAGTAAAGCAGTAATAGGTACTACCTCAATCTACTTCCCAAACCCACAATTTAATTAGATCCTAACCATGCAAGTGTTTGAGGAATAGATCTAATGCATAAAACTGGGTAGTAGAAGAGTATGATCAAAGTGTTACTTGCCTTGTCGATGATCCGCGAGTCCTAGGGATTCAAATAACAAGCGGCGACCGGTGATCTAACGCAGACAAACAACAAGCATACAATAAGTATTCATCTAATGCACGGGGAAATCTCGAATAAAGGATCTAACCAGAAAGTTCAACTTAAGAACCCTGGTTGCAAAAGAATCGAATCAAAATAAACTCCGAAAGTCGAAACTCGAGAGAGAACGACTCGGTTTAGCGATCTGAAATTAGGTCAAAATTTCACAGTGGCAAAACTCTGTGAAAGTAGGGTAGTCGGAACGGCGGTTTCGTTACGAAACTCCAGGCGCTTGAATCACCTGATTCCGATAAACGAGCGAGAAATAAAACAGTTTTGAAAATCGGATCTGAAATCAAATCAGAAAATAACGGATTAAATCCGATTAAAAGGAAAAACGACGAACGGGTTAAAAAGCGGACGTTCGTTAACAGAACGAATCCAACGAACGCGTTCACTAAAACGAACGGTTCGGTGAACGTTCATTAATTAAGAAAACCAAAAAAAATAAAACCAATCTAGGTTTTTTTAAAAAACCGAACATATTTTTTAAAAATAAAACCGGATCGGTTCACGGTGGAAAAACCGAATCGGGCGCGGGGCGGCGGTGGCTACCTCCGTGATCGCCGGCGAGGCTCTCCGGCTTGGTTGGGGCGGGGGGGGAGGGCGTCGGGTCCGAGGCGGCGCCCACGGCGGCAAGGGCGTCGGCGGCGTCCTTGGGCGGGTCGGTCGGCCGGCCTGGTGGCGCGCGGCCCGGGGCGAGGTGAGAGAGAGGGGGGGTCGGGGGTTATAAAGGGGGGCGGTTCCTTGGGAGGGGCAGGAGCGCCGGTCCCAGGCGGGACTCGGTGGCGGCGGCTGCTGGCGGCGGGCGGGCACCAGCACAAGGAGCGAGGAGCGGCAGGAGAGGAGGTGGGCAGGGGGCGCTGGGCTGGGCCTGGTTGGCTTGGGCAGTGGGCCTTGGTCCAGGGGGGCGATTTTTTTTAAATAAAATTAAACCAAAACGAATTAAAAAAATACCAAACGAACTCAGATTTAAATAAAACAAATTTTCCCGACTCCTAAAAATGAGTCGAACAAAATGAACTTTAAAACAGCAAACATGCATAAAATTTTAAAATGCTCATTTTGCCTAAGCAAAATAAATCTTCCAAAACCAAATTTGGTTTATTTATAATATCTTCATTTTCCTAATTGTTTGGGAAAGTCATATTATTCCCTCTCAAATATTTTTATAGGAAAAACTTTATGAAGATAATTAAATAATCCAATGATCCTATTTTCAAAATTTGAGAAATCCCAAATATGAAAATTATGAAACTTCCAACTCTCTCAGGGTCCTTGAGTTGCGTGAAATTTCTAGGATCGGAAAATGCGAGAAAATATGATATGCATGATGACCTAATGTATAACATTCCAAATTGAAAATTTGGGATGTTACAAACCTACCTCTTTAAGATGAATCTCACCCTCGAGATTCGGGTTGGCTAGAAAATAGGTGAGGTGGTCTTTAAGCAAAACTTCCTCTCTTTCCTGTGTGGCTTCATCCTCGGTGTGGTGGCTCCAATCGAACTTTGCAAAACTTGATAACCTTGTCTGGGTAACTCACTGGCATAATCGAGAATCTTAACCGGTTTTTCCTCATATGTCAAGTCATCCTTCAACTGAATTGCTTCCAATGGCACTGTGGTTCTTAACGGTACCTCTGCTATCTCGGGTGACATTTCTTCAATCGAGAAACATGGAATACATCATGAACTCCCGACAGTCCTTCCGCAATTCCAACTTATACGCAACTTCTCCCATGCGTTGTAAAATCTTATATGGTCCAACTAAACGGGTGCTAACTTTCCTTTAACTCCAAAACGCTTCACTCCTCGTGGCGGGATACTCGAGATATACTGCTCCAACTTCATACTCAATCGCTTATGCTTTTGAATCGGCATAGCTCTTCCGTTCGACTGGGCTACCTTGAGCCTGCCTCGAATCAACTTAACTTTCTGTTCGCATCCTTAATCAAATCTGGTCCAAACAATCGACGATCTCCGCCATCCCATGACAACGGTGTCCTCGCACCTTCTTCCATACAAGGCCTCGAAGGTGCCATCTTCAAGCTGGTTTGGTAATCGTTATTGTAGGAGAATTCTGCATACGACAAATTATCATCCCAACTAGATCCATAATCTAGTGCACAAGCTCTCAAAGATGTCCTCCAAAATCTGATTGACTCTCTCGGTCATCCCATCGGTCTGTGGGTGGAAAGCAGATCAATTCCAATCGGGTTCCCAATGTTTCGTGTAACCGGTTCCAAAATTTCAAGTGAATCGGGTTCCTCCGTTCGATACAATGCTCCTCGAACTCCGTAAACACACAATTCTGGTCATATATATCTTTGCCAATTTAGCGCTGCTATAGGTAGTCTTGACCGGAATGAAATGAGCTACCTTGGTCAAACGGTCGACTATGACCCAAATCGAGTCATATCCTGAACGGGTCTTTGGCAAACCTGTGATGAAATCCATGCCTAGTTTATCCCACTTCCATTCGGTATCGGCAACGGTTGTAATAATCCTGCTGGCTTCGATGTTCTGCTTTTACTTTCGACATACGTAAAAACTGCTACATACTCCGCAATATCCTTCTTCATTCCGTCCACCAAATACATCTTGGTAAAAATATTCTTCAAATCCAAATACATCTTGGTATTTCTTTTCCTTTGGAGGCAACTGAATCGAATAGGCTACATAGCCTGAATCATGGGTCTTCATTGGGTATTTCTCCCATCATTAGGGTATTGACGTGGCTCTTAAAATCAACTTCATATCGATCTTGATTAGCTCTAACCATCTCCTCTCGGGTCATTGGGCACATAAACACGATTTCCAATGAGAAAATGTCTTCAAACCATAGGGTATCGGGGCTTAAGTTCATCCTCTTCCTTCTTCCATAAGCACTGCTCCAAATGAAGCGCCTTTAGCTTTTAACCTCTTTTCTTCAACTCCTGCTTGCATTTATGAATTTGTTTTCTTCCAATTTATAGAGGCAACTTCCTTATCGCTCTTTTGGGCTTCTTTGTGGGGTCAATCGATTTTGTCCATCGCCAAAACTCACATTTGCTGAACTTGGCATACAACCGGTGTTCCCTCGCCTCAAAACCAATCTCAAATGTTCCTTGTGTTCCTCTTCATTCTTCGAGAAAATCAAAATGTCATCAATGAACACCACGACGAACTTGTCCAAAAATTCCATAAACACTTTGTTCATCAGGTTCATAAAATAGGCTGGTGCGTTAGTCAAAATGACATAACGGTATACTCATACAGTCCATATCTTGTGGTAAAAGCTGTCTTGGGTATATCTTGCTCCCGAATCTTCAATCGATGGTACCACGATCGCAAGTCGATCTTGGAAAACACTTTGGCTCCTTGTGTTTATCAAACAGATCATTTATCATTGGTAGTGGGTACTTGTTCTTGATTGTTACTTCATTCAATCCACGGTAATCAACAACCATTCTCAACGATCCATCCTTCTTCTCCACCAATAAAGCGGGTGATCCCCAAGGTGAAGAACTTGGGCTAATAAAGCCTTTATCCAATAGTTCCTTAATCTGCTTCTTGATTTCCGCCAAATCCTTTGCGGGCATCCTGACGGTCGATATCGGGCCTGTTCTCGCAACAGCTCGATCAAAACTCAAGGTCTCTATCCGGCGGCATTCCCGCAACTCTTCCGAAATACATCAGAGAATCCTTTACCATCGGTACTTCTTCCTGCTCACTCGATAAGCAATTAACTTGTGCTCTCCTCGTGCGTGCGTGATAATACTTAATCCTTCTTCCTTCGGTGTGGTGAGCAAAATTGACCTTGTGGTACAATCTATGTTTCCTCCATACTTTGATAACCAATCCATTCCTAATATTACATCCAATCCTTG
Organism: Aegilops longissima; assembly: GCA_021605205.1. Classification (NCBI taxonomy): domain Eukaryota; kingdom Viridiplantae; phylum Streptophyta; class Magnoliopsida; order Poales; family Poaceae; genus Aegilops; species Aegilops longissima. The sequence goes on from CM038676.1 coordinate 389,866,201, forward strand.
GGATTCCGAACTATTAGGTCCGAGGGGAAAACATAGTGTCCAATCCTTAGTGGCGGTCGATCACACCATTTACTAGCCATGTACTCGCTCGGGTGAGGTTACTAGCATGGGTGACCTAAGGGCTTGGGTTGGTAACTTGTACTTATCCACAAATCCCTTGATATGTATGAATGCGATGCACCAAGATCAAAAAGAACAACTGCAGTAAATGACTTAACCAAAACTTACCATTCTTGCATCGGGCTGATCTTCAACCTCCTCCACATCAATGTGGTTCACTTGTCCCCTGTTGAAAGGGTTGGGCTTCTTTCGAGCTTCCATTGCCATTTCCATTCGGCCTTCAGGCGATCATTTGCATAATGCCCAGTCTTGCGGCACTTAAAGCAAGTAATGTGACTCAGGTCTACCTTGGATGGTGTAGAAGCGGGTTGGTGCGGTTACGTCTGTTGCTTCCTCCATTCCGTTCCCATTCTTGGTGCCATTATGGTTATCTGAATTACCTCCTCCATGGGTATGCTGAAACTGAATTCCTGATTTAGGGGTATAACGAGGCTTCTTTGGGATCGAGTTATACTTCCCTTGTCCATACTTCCGCTTGCAGTTCTCAATTCTTCTTGCTTCCTTCAATCATGAGAGCTCGGTCTACTAACTCCGGTAGTTGTTGAAACTTGCTACCATCAACGGCATCTGAACTCATCATTCAGTCCTTCTAGAAACTTCTCTGTTTAGCTGCATCCGTAGCAGCGTCATCAGGGCATAACGTGCTAATTTGCTAAAGTCATCCACGTCTTGCCAACAGTCCTTCCTCCTTGGCGTAAGTTGCGAAACTCACGCTTCTTCATAGCCATGGCTCCTCTTTGAAACATGGGCGGTCTGAAAAGCTTCTGGCCGGGTCCCATGTGATGGTGTCTCACGGGTAAGTGGCTGTGAAATTCTCCCACCATGCTTCTGCGGGTCCTTCAAGCTGATGTGCTGCAAACTTCACTCTTTCACCATCTCGGCATCCTGCGGTGGTCAGCTCCTTCCTATCTTGCGGAGCCACCATACTGCTACAATTGGCTCGGTGCTCTTGGAATACACGGCGGGTTCAGTCTAAGGAAGCGAGTCGGATGATCCGCAGGTGGTGGTGGTGGCGGTGGGTTGTTGTTGTTGTTGTTGTTACGCACCAATGTTTGAATCGGGGTATTCGCTGCTGGATCAATTGGGTGATCTCTGGCGGAAAACGAATCCGGTCGCGTCTGGAGGCATCTGAAGGGTTTAGAAGAGAAGAGAAATGTAGAATAGAATGAGGTCTAAGGGAATCACTACCCAATGCACATGAGCAATTGCACACAAAATCACTTCATTCAATCAAACAAGGGCTTACAACGATCTAACTATCGCAAAAGTGCGTGTACTAAAATGTTACATGGAGGAATACTACTAATATGTGGGGACTTCTACTAATTTGAACGGTGGAAGACTCCATGATGTCCGCTCGACTTCGTCTTCAAAGTCGGGTTCACTTGGATCCGAATCGTGTCGTCGATGTTGATGTAGTTGATTGGGTATTCGACATACTGGTCTTCATTTCTGAGCGCCAACTTTTTCTTGAGTTCTTCGATCTCGTACTTAAGATCGTTATTGTGTCTTGCCAGAGCTACGATCTCGTCCATGTAGTCCTTGCGTGTAGTCTTTAGTTCTTCTTCCAATTCGATGATCCTTCCCTTTGTCTCCTGCAACTCCAACATGTCATTGAACATTTGGTTCTCCTGGCGTCGAATGTGCTGGTTTAACTCCTGGATGAAAGCTGCAATGGACCTATCCTTCTTGGTGTTGACGACGTCCCAGTTGTCATCTCGGCGTCCGCAAATCTGGTAGATGGTGTCCTTGAGGTCTTCTTGATAAACTTCTCCAATCGTCCCATGGTGATGTGAGCTGCCATGCTCTTTCCGGACTCAAGTGGGTGCCTTCAAAACACTATCTATAGGCTTGGTGATTGGGGCGAATGTCCTTCTGGAACGTGAGCATGAATCTTCAGCGCTCCTCTTGAGCAGAGTGGCGTTGAAAGTCCGGTGAAGCTTGGTAATCAATGTTCGGTACTTAGTAACTTCCTTCAAGTGAAATCCAAAAGGTGTGCCTTCATCCGGTTGGGTGTACTTGATCTTCGCGTCAAATCATCCTAAAGAGAGTAGAAAAGATGAGGAGTTAGAAAATGGGAAGAGAGTAGTGATCTATGGCTTTAACTTAGTGGTCGGTGTCCTACGGTCAGCGTGTGCTCGATACCATTCTCTCAGAGCGACCAGACCCAAATGGATCAAGTCTCGTGCTCGATGTCATCCTGGATCGATAATGCTGACACCACAGTGCTTGAAGGATTTATAGCGAGTAGCAATCACACACTTATTACATCGTTGTCCACAAAGGAACTGAATACAAAAATATGGCTTAAGGCCATCTAATAATAACAGCGGAAGGCTTGGAAGATAAGCGAGTCCATCAACTCCAACGGCATCATGAGTATAGAACCACGACCTAACACCTTACTGTGCGTTCGAAAAGTCTGCAAGCGTGAAAAGTTGCAGCCAAAACAATTGACACATGGAATATCTTGGCAATGTAACACATAAGAGCAATGAATGAATAAGCCTATACTACATGCATATATGGCTGGTGGTAAGGCTCTCGTTACATTGCATAAAGCTAATTTTCCCTACATCAAAGGAATAATTTTATTTAACTATCATGGTGGTTGTTAAACATTGAGAATGGTTGTGACATCCTCAATCCCAATTAAAAAGTACTCATCAAAACCCAATAACTTTTGTTTAGAAGTAACATGTTGAGATTCACATGATATTCAATTACGGGATACTCAAATTGTCCATAACCGGGGACACGGCTAATCATGATTACTTTATACACTCTGCAGAGGTTTGCGCACTTTTCCCCACAAGACTCGATCGCCTCCGCTTGGTTCTCGTGACTACATGGTGTTTGAGAAGCGGATGGCCGAGACATAGTCTTCGAAGCGCTAGCACCTTACATGTGGGTGAGACCGTACCAACCTACATCCCCTACATCAGCTAGCCTACCCGTAAGAGTTCGCACAACTTAGTCAACTACGCCAGAGCCCATAATTGGCTTGTGGCTGCACGGAAGTTTCGGTTTGAATAATCTTATGATCCCTTAGAGCACAGGTGGCGGTCCAAGAAATCTGAGCAAGTCTGATGGAAACCAGGTGCCTCAATCCACCCAGATGTGTGTTTAGGTTGCCACCTTAGATAAACCATTAATTAACAATCTCACATCTGTCATGGATATTCACTCACCCAATCCACGTCTACTAGCATAGCATGGCATGAACAAGCAAACGTAGAAGTAACTCCCAAGGTTTCATAAGTAAAACAGGTAATAGGTACTACCTCAATCTACTTCCCAAACCCACAATTTAATTAGATCCTAACCATGCAAGTGTTTGAGGAATAGATCTAATGCATAAAACTGGGTAGTAGAAGAGTATGATCAAAGTGTTACTTGCCTTGTCGATGATCCATGAGTCCTAGGGATTCGAAATAACAAGCGGCGCACTCCGGGTGATCTAACGCAGACAAACAACAAGCATACAATAAGTATTCATCTAATGCACGGGGAAATCTCGAATAAAGGATCTAACCAGAAAGTTCAACTTAAGAACCCTGGTTGCAAAAGAATCGAATCAAAATAAACTCCGAAAGTCGAAACTCGAGAGAGACGACTCGGTTTAGCGATCTGAAATTAGGTCAAAATTTCACAGTGGCAAAACTCTGTGAAAGTAGGGTAGTCGAACGGCGGTTTAGTTCTGAAACTCCGCACTTGAATCACCCGATTCCGATAAGCGAGCGAGAAATAAAACAGTTTTGAAAATCGGATCTGAAATCAAATCGAGAAAATAACGGATTAAATCCGATTAAAAGAAAAAGCGATTTAGCGAGTTAAAAGCGGACGTTCGTTAATGTAAAACGAATCCAACGAGCGCGTTCACTAAAGCGAGCAGTTCGGTGAGCGTTCATTAATTAAGAAAACCAAAAAAACCAACCTAGGTTTTTTTTAAAAAACAACATATTTTTTTAAATAAAACCGGATCGGTTCACGGTGGAAAAACCGAATCGGGCGCGGGCGGCGGTGGCTACCTCGGTGATCGCTGGCGAGGCTCTCCGGAGCTCCGGTTAGAGCGCGGGTTCGGGTTGGCGTCGAGGTCCGTGCGGCGGCGTCCACCGGCGTGGGCGGCGTGGCGTCCTGTCGGCGGCGGGTCGGTCGGCCTGGTGTGTGGCGGCTCAGGGCGAGTGAGAGAGAGGTCCGGGGTTATAAAGGGGGGCGGCCGGTTCCTTGGGGAGGGGCAAGGGAGCGCGGGTCAGGCGGGACTCGGGCGGCGGCTGCCGTCTGTGGCGAGCGGGCACTGCCAGGGAGCGGGAGGCGGAGGGAGAGGGAGGTGGGCTGGGCGCTGGGCTGGGCACAGGCTGGCTTGGGCTTAGGCAGTGGGCCTCAGTCGAGGGGCGCGATTTTTTAAATAAAATTAAACCAAAACGAATTAAAAAATACCAAACGAACTCAGTTTAAATAAAACAAATTTTCCCGACTCCTAAAATGAGTCGAACAAAATGAACTTTAAAATAGCAAACATGCATAAAATTTTAAAATGCTCATTTTGCCTAAGCAAAATAAATCTTCCAAAACCAAATTTGGTTTATTTATAATATCTTCATTTTTCCTAATTGTTTGGGAAAGTCATATTATTCCCTCTCAAAATATTTTTATAGGAAAAACTTTATGAAGATAATTAAATAATCCAATGATCCTATTTTCAAAATTTGAGAAATCCCAAATATGAAAATTATGAAACTTCCAACTCTCTCCGAGGGTCCTTGAGTTGCGTGAAATTTCTAGGATCGGAAAAATGCGAGAAAATATGATATGCATGATGACCTAATGTATAACATTCCAAATTGAAAATTTGGGATGTTACACGGAGTGGCGGTGCGGCCATCCAGCCGCACGGAGGGGTTCAGCGATGAAGCTTGCTGCTCATTCTCGGCCGGGCCGGTGGCGTCGTTGGCGGCGGGCGACGGGGAACGACGGGGAGGCCCGCCGACAGGAGCTGTCTGAGCGACGCGGTCAGCGAGGGCGGCCTGGCGCTCAGCGCGGGCTCATCGAGCATCCTCCATGGATGTGATGAAGTGATGGGACATGGATCGATGGAAAGAAGGCTTCGACGCACCCCTACCTGCCGCGCCAAATGTTGGATTTCGGGTTCCGGCAAAACCCTTGAGGTTTGAACACTGAGGTGCGCACGAAGATCTCTCTCCCTCTAGCTCACGCCCTCACTGCGATCGCAAGGCCTAGCTCGACGAACCCAAACAACAAGAGACACGAGGTTTATACTGGTTCGGGCCACCGATGTGGTGTAATACCCTACTCCAGTGTGGTGTGGTGGATTGCCTCTTGGGTTGAAGATGAATAGTTACAAGGGAAGAACAGCCTCTTGAGGAGAGGTGCTCTTGTGCTTGGTAAGCTTGTGTGTGTCTTGAATCGATCCCCTTGCTACGATGGTGGCTAGCCCTATTTATAGAGGCCCTGGTCCTGTTCGCAAATATTGAGCGGGAAGGGATCCCACAACGGCCAAATTCGAAGGGAGACAACTAGTACAAGTTATCCTGACTAAAAGTGGTCTTCGCCTGCCAAAGGCTCTGGAGTGACGCCGTCTTGGGCTCCACGGTGACCTCCGTCCTGCCGTCCTGCTGGTCTTGGTCTTGTTGCACCGGTATGGAAAGCTTTGCCTGGTGCCTCGGGACTCCTCGCCTGTGCTTGCCTCTTTAGCGCCAAAGAGGAAACGAGGACATTGCGCGCGCTAGCGCCTGCCTGGCCTTGGTCGTCATGGCTTACGTCATAGGAAACTCGCGAGGTATCCTTTGCCTTGATCTCTCCGCCCCTCGCGAGCCAGCCTGGTGAGGCCGCCCCCGAGGAGGTCTTGTGTCGTCTGCCTCACGAGGCCTGGCCCCTCGTGAGGGTCTTGAGTGTTTGCTGGTGAAGATGGGCTGTATAGGACCGCTAGTGGAGCCACGCCGTGGGCCGCAGGCAGGCAAGTCTGGGGACCCCCGTTCGCAGGACGTCGACAATATTAGACTAGTTCATCTTCAAGCTATTCTTGACAGGATTCAAGCTCGACTTGCTGGTTGGAAGGGCAGGTTGATGCCATTGGCAGGTCGGCGTATCCTTGTATGTTGCATGCTCTCGGCCATGCCAACCTTTGCGCTCACAGCTCTTCGTGTCCCAAAGAAGTTCTACAAAGATATAGACAAATCGATACAGCGCTTCCTTTAGGCGGGGGATGAAGAGATATCCGGCGGAAAATGCAAGGTGGGATGGAGCACGGTGACCACGCCTGAGAAATATGTTGGTCTGGGCATACATGATCTGCCTTGGCCTCGTTTCGTAGGAGCTTTACGCCTGCGTTGGTTATGGCAATCGTGGAAAAACCCAGAAAGACCTTGGGTTGGCACGGGCACGCCCTGCGACGCCTCGGACAGAACATTGTTTGCTGGATCCACTTCCCCGACCATCAGCGACGGAGCTACTGCCTCATTCTGGTTCTGCTCATGGCTGGGAGGACGGCAACTCTGCCGATCCTTCCCTCTCCTCTTTGATAGAGCCATTAGGAAGAACCGATCGGTCAAAGATGCTCTGCATGAGGACAAATGGATTCCAGACTTGCGGCAGGGTGACCCGGACATCATTGCACAGCAGGTGGTACAACTCGCGAGGGAGATCAGACAAGTGGCCCTCACACTGGTGCTGGGAGTCCGGGATAAAATCACCTGGACGCTCTGCAGCTCGGGCAACTACTCAATAGGATCGGCATACAATGCCCAGTTCATCAACAGCTAGCCTAGCAACTTCAAAGCCCTCATTTGGAAAATCTGGGCGCCTGGCAAGATCAAGATGTTTCTTTGGTTGCTGCACCTCGACAAATTGTGGTGCAACGATCGTCTGTAAAGGAGGGGCTGGGTGAACGGATATTTCTGTCCGATGTGTCTGCGCAACTTGGAGACTTCCGTTCATCTGTGGTGGGAGTTCCCTGTCGCCCTGCAGGTCTGGCGCACCGAGGCGTCCTGGAATGGTTGTGCCTCCCTAAGCACTACAAAAAAAAGAAACATCCGTGAAATTTTTGGGCCGAACAAAAAAAATTATGTCATACATATGACACTTCTATGACAATAATTGTGACAAAACACGGTATCATCATAGATGTGGTGGGCTCTTACTTCTATGACAAAAAATCATGACAGAAAATGGGCTTTTCGTCCTGGGCGGGCTGGAGACGCAGCTGCATGACATTCTTTGGGCCGTCCATGATGGAAAAAACCGTGGTAGAAGCGAGGGGGAGGAAAATTTCGGGGAGTTCCCGGCTACGGTGGGATGTCGGGGGCCGAGCGATGCGCGTTTCTCTCGTGATGCGTCTGCGCGTGTGTGCGGCGTTGGCTCTAATCGAACCCGGAGCGAGGCGTTGGCCTCTAATCGAACCCGAGTGATTACCTTTGCGAGTGTACGCGATCTTGAACCCGGCGATCGATCGATGGTTGTTAATCGAACCCGATCGGCGATTCGCCGCTCTCGCTGCAAACCAAACCCGATCGATGCTGCCTCTGGGATGAATAGTGGCGTTGTGGGGGGGTTTGGATGAGCGGTGGCGGTGGCGTTGCCTCGGATGAACAGGACAGGACCCCATGGTGTCTTTGGAGGGCTGGATGAGCGATGAAGCGGTGGAGGGTGCCCGTGGAGGGTGGTTGAACAGGACCCCGTGGTGTGGAGGGCTGGATGAACAGTAGATGGTGGAGGGGTGGTTGAACAATAGCCGGTGGAGTAGCACGCGGTGGAGGCTGGATGAACACGAGCCCGTGGAGGCTGGAGGAGGTCGACGGTGGAGATGAACAGTATCCGTGGAGTCCGTTTTGCGATGCGCCACACCCTCCCGATGAACATGACCCCGTTTCGACCGTGGGAGGTCCGTTTTGTCCGTTTTGCGATCGCCACACCCTCCCGATCAACAGGACCCCGTTTGACCGTGGGAGGTCCGTTTCCTCTGTTTTGAGTCGCCACACCCTCCCGATCAACGGGACCCGTTCGAATGTAGGAGGTCTGTTTCCTCCGTTGTGCGATACGCCGGAGCCTCGTTCCATCGCTGTTCAGTCCAAGCCCTCGGTGAACACGAGCCCGCATTCCGTTCCGACCCAGCCGGTTGGCTCCCCATGAACACGCGACGGCGGCGCTATTTCTCCGTTCGGCCCAGCCATGTATGTATGCGTGAGTAGGCGTTGAGACCTGCCCGTATGTGCGTGCGTGGCGTATTTTCTTTCTTGCACCCTCGCCGCTGTATGTACGTGTACATGCTACGTGCGCGCCTCTACAACGACTAGTATGTGCGTACCGTTCACGACCGAATGACAACGCTACATACGCCCGACCAGGTGGGTCCCGGTATCGGGCACTTCCTTGCGTGCGAAGATGTAGCTGGTGGGTCCCAGCGGTCGGGCGAATCCTTTTTGCCCGGGCGCACTTCCTGCGTGCGAAGATGTAGCCGTGGGTCCCGGCGATCGAGGGGCAAATCGTTTTTGCGGGACGCACTTCCTTGCGTGCGAAGATGTAGTTAGTGGGCCCCGGCGATCGGCGAATCGTTTTTTGCTGGCGCACTTCCTTGCGTGCGAAGATGTAGCTGGTGGGTCCCAGCACCGTGGGGAGAATCGTTTTTTGCGGGACGCACTTCCTTGCGTGTGAAAATGTAGCTGGTGGGTCCCAGCGGTCGAGAACCGTCGTTTTTAAGTGAAATCGGTGGCCCGTCCGGTGGGTCCCCGCTGTCGGTGGAGGAATAATTATTTTGCGTAATAAGGAGGCACTTCCTTGCTGCGGCCGTGGACCAAGCTGTCAGCCTCACCACGTCTGATCCACGTCCGATGGAAGCCGTTCCTTGACCACGTTGACCACGACGCCCGAAGCACACAGGCGGTGGGCGACGGCGAGGCCTAGGAAGGGACGGCGGAACCGGGAACACGCGGCGGTGGATGCCCGCAGCGTGAAGAGTACGAGGGTTCATTGGTTCGCTGCGGTGTGAGCTGCCGTCGCCAGAGAATAACAGGGGTGTGGGTGAGTAGAGGATGGCTTGGCCAGCGGTGGGAGTAGTAGGGGCGGTGAGGCCTCCGCCGCATCGCAGCCCGACCACGGGAGGCGGGAGCACGAGGCACGACCGCGCTAGTTTGGGCGGCCGAGCAAGAAGACCGAGGTTGAAGAAGCACTCGGCCGTTGGATGGACATCGTGCACGTCCAATCGGAGCTAGAATCGTGCATATTGACTAAGTTGACAAAGCCCTCCGTCCCCGTCAACTTAGTAGGCCCACAAGTCAGCCTGCCATTATATTGGGTCCCAGCTAACAGGCGGAGTATTCATTTTTTTGTGCGTAATAAGGAGGCACTTCCTTGCATGCGAAGATATTGCTAGTGGGTCCGAGCTGTCAGCGGCGGTAACATTTTTTTTGCGAAATACAGAGGCCCTTTCGGTGGGTCCCTGATGTCAGGTGGAGGAATCATTATTTTGCGCTTAATAAGGAGGCATTTCCTTGCTTGCGGCCGTGGACCCAGTATCGGCCTCTCCGTCTGATCCACTTCAGATGCATGTCGGTCGTTGACCACGTTGACCAGGCCGCGCCGAGAGCACTAGGGCGGTGGACGACGGCGAGGCCTAGGAAGGGAAGGACACGGAGGCAGGAAGACTCGGCGGTTGTTTCCCACGCGGAGGAGTCTGTTGTCGAGGGTTTCTTGGTTAAATCTGCCATCGCCGGAGAATAACAGCGAGTGTGGGTGAGTAGAGGATGGCTAGGCCGATGATGAGAATCTGATGTCGGTGAGGCTGCGTGGCAGCAGAGCCGCCAGGAGGTGGGAGCAGCCAGTCCATGGCGCTTGTTTGCGTGGCTGAAGCAGGAAGAGCAGAGATTGAAGAAGCACGATGGCCGTTGGATGGCCATCCAACAGTCACTGCTTGTGCGTCAACCTTTTTTTTTAGGAAAGCCTCAAATCTGTGGAAAACAGCATACAGCCCATCTGCCATTATTTCTAATAATTTACAGCCCATTTGCTAATTCTTAAGGTTTTTTTTGGAACCCATATTCTTTTTGTTAGCATTACAGCCCATATTGTGGCCACGGTTAAAAAATTATACGAAATTTTGCATATTTCGGTGTGGTCCGAACTGTTTTTAATCCCAAAATTTCAACTCACATTCAAACTGATTTTAAAAATAAATGTATATCAATATAAAATCCAACAAATTCTCCACGCATAAAAATTAATGTAATTTAAAATCTCGAAATGAAAAAAAGATATTTGAAACTAATTGCGGTTTGATGTGTTTTAAAATGTACAGCCCATTTCTCATTCTTGATGGGCCATTTTCTCGGCCACCAGATAAAGCTCTCCTCGTCTTGAAAGATTTGCAGCCCAACAGGCCTGACAAAGCGACTTACTTGGCAAATCACAAAAAAACTGGGCTGTGGCCATGGACCTAGCTATCAGCCTCTCCACGTACAGTACTCTTCCGATGGAAGTCGTTCCTTGACCATGTTGACCACGCTGCACGGAGAGCACCACGGCGGTGGACGACGGCGAGGCCTAGGAAGGGGACGACTTGGAGCCGGGGAAGACGCAGCAGCGGAAGCCCGCGCCAAGAGGAGTACGAGGGTTCACTGGTTCGACTGCGGTGTGAGGCTGCCATCGCCGCAGGGCCTGGCCAGTGGTGGGAATTGTAGGGGCGGTGAGGCCTCCGCGGCAGCATAGCCGGCCACGGGAGGAGGAGCATGAGGCACGACCGACGCTGGTTTGGGCGGCTGGAGCAAGAAGACCAGAGGTTGAAGAAGCACTACGGTCGTTGGATGGACATCGTACGGTCACTAGAGCTAGAATCGTTCATATTGACTAAGTTGACAAAGCCCTTCGTCCCCATCAACTTAGTAGGCCCACAAGTCAGCCTCCCACCAAGGTGGGTCCCAGCTAGCAGGGGGAGTATTCATTTTTTTTGTGCGTAATAAGGAGGCACTTCCGGTGGGTCCGAGCTGACAGCTGGGGGAACGTTTTTTCGCGAAATACGGTAGCCCTTCAGGTGGGTCCCAGCAGTCAGGGGGCAAACATTTTTTTCACAAAATACGGTGGCCCGTCCAGTGGGTCCCTGCTGTCAGTTGGAGGAATCATTATTTTTCGCGTAATAAGGAGGCACTTACTTGCTGCGGCCGTGGACCCAGCTGAGACTCTCCACGTACAGTATACTTCCGATGGAAGTCGTTCCTTGACCACGTTGACCTCGCCGCGTTCCGTTGCATGCATGCGTCCATGGGTGTGGTGCATCCCCACTGTCAGCCTCTCACGTACAGTCATCTTCCGATGACTCTCGGTTGTTGACCACGTTGACCACACCGTGCCGAGCGCACCTAGACTGGAACGACCCGGACATGGGGAAGGCGGGCGGTGGAGTCGCGAGATGGAGAGGTGGGAAACTTCACTGGTTTGGGTGCTGCTGCAGCACAGACATGATGCCGCCCATGGGAGAGACAGGAGCAAGAACAGAGGTTGAAGAAGGAGCACGGTTGTTGGATACACATCCAGCGGTACAGCTGCTAGAATCATTTGTTGATTAAGTTGACAAAGCCATGCGTACCGTCCGCTTAGTAGGCCCACAAGTCGATCCACCGTCAGCGGTCCCGGTATCAGCGGGATGGATACTTTTTCACAAAACAAGGAGGCACTTCCTTCCGTGCGAAGATACAGCCGCGGGTCCCAAATGTCGGTGGAGAAACATTTTTCAGCTTAATAAGGAGGAACTTTCCTTGCGTGCGACCATGGACCTCGTGGGTCCCAGCCATCAGGCTCTCCACGTACAGTCCTCTTCCGATGACTCTCGTTTGTTGACCATGCTGCACCGAACACAATGGCGATGGGCGGCGGCGAGGCCCAGACGGGAACGACTCGGAGATGGGAAAACGTGGTAGTGGAGTCGCAGATTGAGAGGAGGAGAAGGGTTATAACTGGTTCTGTTGCGGCGTGGGGCTGTAGTCTGTGGAGAATAACAGGAGGTGTCGAGGTGGAGGGATAGCCTGGCGGCGGTGGGGTGGCGCTTAGCGATGCTGCTAAGCGAGCCGCTTAGCCACGGAGGCGGACCAAGCGGTCCCGGCGACGCGGAGGAAGAAGACGAGAGATTGAAGGTGCATGCCGCCGTTGGATATAAATCCAATGGCTGTGGATGACACAATCATTTGTTGACCAAGTTGACAACGCCCTGCGTAGGCTTCGACCTATTGGCCCACATGTCAGCCTGCAAAAATGTGGCATATATTTAACCCATGTTTTCTAGAATGTACAGTCCATTTGCTGGGCTGGGTGAACAAATAATTTCGCGTCAATCAGGCCCATTTATATTTTCTAAGAAATCCCAGCCCATTTGCACTTCCCTTGAAATACACGTATTAGGTGGGCTCGTTATATATATAATGTTATGTTAGAAGGAGCAGTTAATATCAAAGAATAAACCGGAGAGGCACATTATATATATATAATTAAGAAATTAGCGAGTTATTGCTCAAAATAAAAATGAGCGCGTTATTATTAAATTGGTCCTTAAAATCTTCGCGAGCTTTTGTATGCAATCACCAGGATTTTCCTTGCCTGTGAGTCAAAAACAAACAGGATTTTCCGTTAAACATTTACTTTTATAAGTTAATAACACGTGGGATGTTTTTATAATGTATATATAAGTCTCTATAAAATATACGATAATAGTACTAATATAAATATAAATATATATATATATATATATATATATATATATATATATATATATATATATATATATATATAATGTGGTTAGAAGGGAAAACATAAGTTGGACACAACATTACTTTTATAAGAGACCTTCGTTTTATACCCCACAGTAGGCATACTAACAAGTTCACACACAAATACAACAGAAAAGGTAAACATTCATATCAAACTCAGGTTCACAGGAGACGTTCATATTCATAGCCAACATTCACTATCAACAACTCAAAAGATTGATATATACACAAGCTCAGCATATCTATGCATCCAAATGATTGATAGATCACACGACAATATTCATACATAATTCACAAAAAGATTCAGATATACACATGTTCAGTATGTTTATGCATCCAAATGATTGAGATCACAGCCAATATGATCCATGGACGAACTTTAATTACCTAGGGTACAGACTGGTAAATGGTGTTCAATCGGAGGTACTTCTTGCTAAAATTAGTTCTTGTACGAGTAAACTTTCGAGTACATAAGAGGCAGCACAGACAATTTGAACTTTGCTTGTAGGTTTATCCTCAAATAGTGGCCTCGTGCCAAGGGAGGTTTGATCAACTTGGCCACTACTTTCATCCAACTAGTTTACTGGCTCACCTTGGTCCTGTATCTCGCCAAAATTCTACATTGTAGACGAGAAAGGAGGAGGTTGATAAAATGAACCACCCAAATTTTTTGTGCAGTTCAACTGAAATGGAGCATCCTTGGCGTGCAGACTGATTAAGTGCTAGATGAATATACGCGTCAACCAACTTGTCTGGAATCTTTAGACTCCATGCCATATAGTTCGCTACCATATGTGCCGATAACCAAAAGGCACAAGTTGGGACCAAAAACTGGACTCGTTTTTTACGGGCTATGCACCAAGCAATATTTTGGCATTCACTCTCCTAATACTTGGGTTTGACAATTGGTTGGCGCGGTTGATACTCGAATGAATATAGGCACTTCTTGTCAACATCGATGCTTGTATGAGTGAACTTTGGAGTACATAGCAGCAGCATAAGTACTGTCCATCTGATCATTTTGTGCGCTTCTCTGAAATCACCCGATGTAATGATTTGCTGCGAGTTCAGGCTCCAAATTACTCCTTTATGAAATCGGCAAACAGTAGCACAATACAAAATTACAAATACATATCATAGGCACAATAATCAGGATAAAGACCAGTACCAACCTGTGTGAGGTAGCATATCAATTACTATTTCCTTTATTTGGAAGCGAGATAAATAGCGGTAGCGACAAAGGAAGAAAGCAAGCGAGATTAGCGGTGAGATGTGAAAGGGCGGAAGCTGTCGAGGAAATGAAGCACCCAAAGTTTTGTGCAGTTCCACCAAAATCGAGCATCCTGTTGGCACATATATTGAGAGAGTGAGATTCTTGTAATAGTGGGACTAGTTGATGAAACATACACTAACAAATAGAAGCACCCTCATTATCTTAATGGGTAAAGTTAGCAACATAGTAGTCTTGCTTAAAGAGAGGTATTAGTTTATTTAATCAATGCCAATTAGCTCAACTCAACACTCAAAGCATTGCTGTCGGTGTTAAAACCGGGGGATCTCGGGTAGGGGGTCCCGAACTGTGCGTCTAGGCGGATGGTAACAGGAGACAAGGGACACGATGTTTTTACCCAGGTTCGGGCCCTCTCGATGGAGGTAAAACCCTACTCCTGCTTGATTAATATTGATGATATGGGTAGTACAAGAGTAGATCTACCATGAGATCGGAGAGGCTAAACCCGAAGCTAGCCTATGGTATGATTGTTGTTAGTCCTCGGACTAAAACCCTTCGGTTTATATAGGCGCGAAGAGGTTAGGGTTACACAGGGTCGGTTACAATGGTAGGAGATCTACATATCCGTATCGCCAAGCTTGCCTTCCACGCCAAGGAAAGTCCCATCCGGACACGGGACGAAGTCTTCAATCTTGTATCTTCATAGTCTAGGAGTCCGGCCATCCGGACACCCCCTAATCCAGGACTCCCTCAGTAGCCCCTGAACCAGGCTTCAATGATGACGAGTCCGGCGCGTGTATTGTCTTTGGCATTGCAAGGCGGGTTCCTCCTTCGAATTCTTCATAGAAGATGTTGAACACAAGGATAGTGTCCGGCTCTGCAAAATAAGTTCCACACACCACCGTAGAGAGAATACTATTTACACAAACTCAATCTGCTGACGTATTCCGCAGCGTGACATCGCACCACGGCCAAGCCTTTATTGAATCGTTTTCCTTTGTCCCACCTCGGTAGCGTTTAGCGAGGCGGTTTCCTTGGCACGTCTTGTCAAAGCAGAGATCGTGTCCCCTTATTCCGGATTCTCATCAATACGGGCGTGGGTAACCCAACGCGCCATTGATTCTGACGCTTGGGAGATAAGCGAGTTTTATCGGGCGGTGGGGACGCATAGCTTTGTCCGTCCATATAAGGGGATAAGGATCCTCTTTTCACACACGCCTTCTTCCTCCTTTGCTCATCCATTTCCGGCACTTGAGCTCTAGCGCCCAAGTCCGCACATCCCACCTCAACCTTCTCCAACTATGTCGGGAGCGGGAGGCAAGTGGATGGCCTCCTCCGTCACACGGGGGCACATCAAAAAGCTGTGAAAGGCCAGATACTTGTCCGACGACATCACGCATCGGCTCCCCGACAAGGGGCAGCTCATCCCCACCCCCAGGCCCCATGAGAGGGTGGTGTTCCTCCCCCACTTCCTCCGTGGACTAGGTTTTCCACTTCACCCATTTGTCCGGGGGCTCATGTTCTACTACGGCCTAGATTTCCACGATCTGGCCCCAAATTTCATCCTCAACATCTCGGCGTTAATCATCGTGTGCGAGGCCTTCCTCTGCATCCAGCCCCACTTCGGCTTATGGCTGAAGACCTTTAATGTCAAGCCGAAGGTAGTGGGCGGCCGCCAAGCGGAGTGCGGAGGTGCCATGGTGGGCAAGATGGCCAACGTCCTATGGCTCGAGGGCTCCTTCGTGGAGACCATAAAGGGGTGGCAATCGGGGTGGTTCTACATCACCGAGCCGCGCAACTCTAAATGGGCAGCGGCCCCCGAATTCCGATCTGGCTTCCCTACACGGCTCACCTCATGGAATGAGACGGGCCTGACGTGGAGTAATTCGTAAGAGCTGACCGGACTCCAAACCTGCGTCCGAAACCTGGTGGACAAGAAGCTCAAGCTTGTCAGCGTAGTCCAGTTATGCTCATCCACGGATCCTCCCATGCCAACAACGGGCCTTCAACTTGTGGGAGTTTGATCCGGCACAACACGAACCTTGAGCCGGCTCTTGACACTACGTGCGAAGATGCATGGAAGGTGCTGTTCAAAGGCGCCGAGGCTTCCGCATCCGCCACGAAGATCGCGGATTCAGCTCATGACATCAAGCCAGCGAGGTAAGCTATTTTACCCTTTACGGACTCTTTTTCATAGTTTGACTCTGTCGCGGATCTAAAACTCCCTCACCTTTGATAGGACTAGCGAAAGACGTGCGGACAGGTTGATCGTCCGGCTCCCTTGCCGAAGACCAGCGGACGCCCGATTGACGGGGCTGCTGGTTCGGCACCTTACGTGGTGCCGAGAAGAAGGCCACGGAACTCAAGGAGTTCCCGGCGCCAGTGTTGTCGGACTCATCGTCCGATGACTCGAGGCGGACTCCTCCGCCAAGATGAGGAGGAGGAAAAGGCCTCTCCCAGGGGAGAGACGAAAAGGAAGGCCGCCTAACCGGGAGGCCGAGGGTCAAGAAGGGAAGGACCCTTGCTCCGAACTAGACCACCAACGCCGACGACGACGAAGAGGAGTGGCCACCGAGGACCAAGCCCCTGGCGAAATCGTAAGTGTCTGGACACCAGAATAACTCATGGCGTTCCATTTGTCGCACAACATCTTCTAACGCCGAATATAACCATGCAGCCTGCCCAAGGACGGGCTCGACGCTTCGACGAGCGGCTCCTTGGATTCGTCGGATGTGAATAGCACCTCACTTCCGACCGCCTCGTCTCCTCCCGCCGCGGATGACGCCGAGGTGGAGTCCCAAAAGGGCCCCAGCCAGGAGGAGGTGGCCCGGGAGGCGCCGCAAGGCGACCTCCCGGACTCCGGGCGCAAAGGGGATAAAACCCCGAAGGGCTTTAAGTCCGCCTGTGCCGACTCCGTCTGCGGAACCTTGATGGTTCCGAGTCCGTGACGACCCCTTCGTAAGAAGGGCAAGACTGCGACGCCGGTGACCTCCGTCCAACCGGAGGCACCGGATAATTTGATGGAGGCGCTTAACGGCGCTTCCATCGACGAGGAGCACCTCACTGTTATGATTGTGGTGATCCAGAAAGTTCAGTCCGCCAAGAGCGGTCTCACTGGAGCCTGTGCCAGCCTTCTAACGAGCTTTGAGGTATGTATTTAAGATATGTAAAAATATTACCGCATAGATAGTAGCCCCTGATGCTCAGTTTGGTGTTCGGAAAGAAAAAGCCGAACCGAGGATCTAAAAGATATCTGCAGGAGTCTAACATAAGTATGTCAATATGGGAATGCAGGCTGCGCCTGCTGACCTCTGCCAAGACCGATCGCTGGAGGTTGATGCATTGAAGCGAGCCTCGAGTGGTCCAAGAGCGATCTCGGCCTTGCCAAAAAGCAGCTCGAGGACAAGGAAGGTAAGTAATACCTTATGGGAGTATTTAAAAGATGTGGTTGCAAAAATGACAGGAATAACGTGAATATTGCGGGGCCACGAACGAGGTGGCGACCACGAAGGAAGCGTGTCCAAGGCCGAAAGTAATGACGCTGAAGTGCACCGTGAGAGAGAAGCAGGAGGCGCGGTGGCGGAGGTGCGGCAAGAGCTCTAGGCTCGTGGAAAAACACGAGTTTGGAGCGTGACTCAAAGACTCGAGAGTCCGAGCTCGCCTCGGCCCTTGAGGCGCCAAAGCCGCTAAGGCGAAGCCCAAAAAGCCCTCCAGGAAATTGAGGCGATGAAGAAGATAGCGGCGGGTAAGGCATTCTTTATGCAAAGCAAGCATGTGAAAGTGAATTATCTGTTACTTATCCGAATCCGGAGCTCTCCAGGAGCATTCACAGATCTGCCCCACAGTGTGTCCGATGCTGCTGCATTCTACCGAGCTGAGGAGGAAGCTCGATGGAGAAGGTGTTCGGTCTCGAGATCTTTGAGGCGGACACCCGTGCCCTAAGAGACCAGTTGAAGGAGCTGGTCGAGCTCCATAAGGTGGCCGAACAGGCCATGAAGGGCCTCATAGTTGGCTGTGGCCTAAGGAAGCCATGCACAGGAGCTACTTGGGCTGGTGAGGCGGCCGGTGGGCGCCTTGTCCATGGGTTGAAGTCGCCAAGCGCTCCGTCTGCATCGAAGGTGCCCAGAGGGCCCTTGCCCGTGTTAAGGTGCACTGGGCAAGATGGACGCCGAGAAGCTTGTGACGGACGGACCACCACCGGCAAGGAGCATCGCAAGCCTGAAATGTATTATGAGGGCGTCTGAAGGGTGCCCGCTTTATAGCGGGTGAATGCTCCAAAGATGTAATTTTGAGTAGACTCGCATTTGTTATCCTCAGACGCTGAAAACTTGTTCATATCGCTAAGCAACACTTTTGAATTTAAAATATTACCTTCTATGCGACCGTGTATTAAATTTGATGATGGCGAGTCGTCGGCTTCAGCCCCCATGCCACGAGTGTGGGGTGTTGGGATAAACTTGAGCGCTCTTGTTCCCATTCTTGGGTCCTTGAGGGAGGCGCTCACGCAACGAACTAGGCAACCGGACTATAATGCTTGAACACTCTCACTTAGCCATAGAATTCTATAATTTTAAATTTCGGTGAAGCCCCGGTATTTGGAAGACCGAGTTCGGGCGCTATCCACGCCTAGGCAGACAAAGCCGACTCCTCGCTCTAAGCGGCATAAGTCTTTAGGGACTCAAAACCTCTCGAACAGCGACCGCTCTCGCCTATCATGACGGTCAGTTTTAGCTTTCCACCGAGGTGCTTAACCCAGCTCAGCCGGGCACAATCGTAGTGGTTCTCCCAGCTACCTTAGCCGATATAACGGAACATAAGGTACCAAAACATGGGAGCAGGCAAACCCAACTATTGACCCAAGACATGATTCGAGCCGATGCATATAATGCTATAAGTTCGGGGTGCCGCACTTGTGAAAGTGTTCAGACTTATCACACCATATTGTGGGGTACTTAAGCCCTGGTGTATTTCCGTACCAAAGTGTACGGTTGCACAATGTCATAACTGAACATATATATATATATATATATATATATATATATATATATATATATATATATATATATAGAAAAAGGAATTCAATAATAGGCGAAGCTATGTATTGTTTATTCAAAGGGCTGCGAGAAGAGCGAACGATACAAATAGTGCGATAAGCAAGGGGCGGACTTTTAACATGTCCCCTCGAGGGGTAAGCTGCGGATGGTATGTAAAACAGGTATATCGCTCGTAATAGAGACCACCGGACACTCGACGAAGCTTTCGCTTTCCCTGCTGTTGCATCGTGTGTTCGGCGATTCTATCACGGACAGGGCTTCGTGAGAACGGAGTCCTGAAAGTAAAAAAGAAAGAAGAAAAGAAAAGAATGACACAATCAGGAGCCCCTGGTGCGGTTGAGCCGCATTCTGGGCATGCCGTGCTCGTGCCCCTCCCGCTATGCCCATGGTATTTCCAGAGCGTAATTATGTACGCGTAGTACTGGTTTCGCAATTTCGCGAGGGCTGGGGTTTGGGCCGCATTGCTATGCGTGCTCGGAACGTGCCAAGCGGTCTTGTTGTAGGTTACTCCGGGCGCGCTTGACGGTGTCCGGACGTTTTAATAGCCGACTCGAGAATTGCCTTAAGAGGCTGCTTTGTACTTCCTCCGCGAGGGCTGTCGTATGCTCCTCCGTCCGGAGAGAGCGTTCGGTGTTTCCATTAACCGTAATGACTCCTCTAGGACCTGGCATCTTGAGCTTGAGATATGCATAGTGCGGCACCGCATTGAACTTTGCAAATGCGGTTCGTCCGAGCAGTGTGTGATAGCCGCTGCGGAACGGGACTATGTCGAAGATTAACTCCTCGCTTCGGAAGTTATCCAGGGATCCGAAGACCACTTCAAGTGTAACTGAGCCTGTACAGTTGGCCTCTACACCTGGTATGACGCCTTTAAAGGTCTTCTTCGTGGGTTTAATCCTTGATGGGTCTATGCCCATTTTGCGCACTGTATCCTAATAAAGCAGGTTCAGGCTGCTGCCGCCGTCCATTAGGACTCTAGTGAGGTGAAATCCGTCAATGATTGAGTCTAGAACCAATGCGGCAAATCCGCCATGGCGGATGCTAGTGGGGTGGTCCCTTCGATCAAAAGTGATCAGACAGGAAGACCACGGGTTGAACTTTGGGGCGACTGGCTCCATCGCATATACGTCCCTTAGTGCACACTTCCGCTCCCTTTTGGGTATGTGGGTTGCGTATATCATGTTCACCGTCCGCACTTGTGGGGGGAAGCCCTTCTGTCCTCTATTGTTCGGCGGCCGGGGCTCCTCCTCGTCATCGCTATGCAGCCCCTTGTCATTGTTTCTGGCATTTAACTTGCCTGCCTGCTTGAACACCCAACAATCCCTGTTGGTGTGGTTGGCTGGTTTTTCGAAGTGCCGTATCCGCACGAGCGATCGAGTATTCGGTCCAAATTGGACGGGCCCGGAGTATTTCTTTTAAATGGCTTTTTCCGCTGACCGGTTTAGAGCCTCTGAATCCGGCATTGACTTCCGTATCCTCAGCATTATCGCTGTTAATGCGGCGCTTGTGCTTGTTGCAACGCGACCTGCCATTGCTGTCCTTGATATCCGAATTACCAGGGCTCTTGGTCATGTTGTTACTACGAGCTAGCCAGCTGTCCTCTCCCGCGCAAAAGCGGGTCATGAGTGTTGTGAGGGCTGCCATGGATTTCGGCTTTTCTTGTCCTAGGTGCCGCAAGCCACTCGTCATGATGTTGTGTTTGAAGGCTGCAAGGGCCTCTGATCCGGACAATCGACAATTTGATTTTTCTTGGTTAGGAACTGTGTCTGAATGGTCCGCAGATTCCTCGGCTGCTGAATTATGTGGCTTAGGTCATCGGCGTCTCGTGGTCGCACATATGTGCCCTGGAAATTGTCGAGAATGCGGCTTCGTGTCTTCCCAACAACCAATTAACTCTCTGGCAAGCTGTTAATCCAATGTCGGGCTGGTCCTTTAAGCTTGAGTGGGAGGTATTTGATGGCGTAGATCATCACCGGGCCATGTGGATGTGAAGGATATAGTCCTCGATCCAAACCGCAGGATCTGTTGTGCCATCGTATGATTCAATGTTTACGGGTTTGAAACCCTCGAGGATTTGATGATCCATCACTTCATCCGTGAAGCATAGTGGGTGTCGGCGCCTCAGACAATATATCACAATGCAGCTCAAATGAGCTTTGTCTCATCGTGTTCGGCCCGCCGAGTTGTCATATCTGGCGTGATGGTTTATCGCCACGTGTCGTAAAGCGCCCACGCGATCCGTAGATTGATCTTGTTTGCCTTGCCTTGTCCTCCAATATATCTCGCAGGTCTGGGCGATTTCCCCGCCTTTGGTATTTTTTGAGCGCGCCGGGTGCGGCTTGAGTTGAGGGCCGAGAGGCCTCTCTCCGCGCCACGAGGTGGCCGGTCAGCCGATCATCTTATGGTGATGTAGGTTTGGGTGCTTCCTCCTCTAATCGGGTAGCAGCCTGCGCTTTGGTAGCTCTTGGAGGGCGCCGAGTTCAAACTCTTCGACCGCAAGGACTTCATCCATCTGTCAGCTAGCAAGTCTTGGTCAGCTCTAAGCTTGTTGCTGCTTTTTCTTGAGGCTGCTTGTCGTGGCCATAAGCCTGCGCTTGAAACGCTCTTGTTCGACGGGATCCTCGGCACGATTTAATTCATCATCGTCGAGGATTGCCTCATCTTCGGAGGGAGGCATGTAATTATCGTCCTCTACCTCTCTTTCGCCGCTCTCTCATGAGGGCTGGCTTCTCCATCCTCCCGCGCTGAATCCTGCTTTGGAGGGGTTGTCTTCGCACTGTCCGGGGTGTTATTGTCTCCCGTGCCGGAATCACCGTTTTTGCTGTGGCGGGATTTAGAGCAGCGCCGCTGACGCCGGCGCCTAGGCTGTTTCTTGGAGGGGTCATCCTCCGCTGTTCCATCGCCATTCCCATCTTTTGGGATGTCCACCATGTATATGTCGTATGACGAGGTGGCCTTCCAGTGCCCTGTGGGCGCTGGTTCTCGGTCGTCTCCTGCATCGTCGTCCATACCGTCAATGTCTTCGGAGTCGAAGTCGAGCATGTCGGTTAAATCATCGATAGTGGCTACGAAGTGGGTGGTGGGTGGGCTTTGAATTTCTTCATCGTCCGCATCCCAACCTTCCTGACCATAATCCGGCCAGGGCTCCCCTGATAAACAGAGAGACTTTAATTAATTCAGGATGTCGTCAAAGGGCGAGTGCTGAAAGATGTTTGCGGCAGTGAATTCCATGATCGGCGCCCAATCGGATTCGATTGGCGGGGGCGCGGAAGGCTCGGAGTCCAGAGAGGAGTCCAGTACCTTGGATTCACGAGCTTCGCAAAGGACGGGGTAGGTGTATGGCTCAATCGCTGTAGAGAACACGGCCCCCGAGGCGGTGTACAGCCACTCGTCCTCGATCGGCGCAGTCGGCTCCGAGCTAAAGGTTGGAGCGGACACTGGTGCGGCCTCCAGGACAATGTTCGGTGGCAGAGCTAGATCATGCCCCTCGTGACAGTGCGGCATGCTTGGCTGTGGCTCGAACCCGTCAAAGATCAAGTCTCCGCGGACGTCAGCCGTGTAGTTCAAACTTCCAAATCTAACTCGGTGGCGGGCGTAGCTTAATCTGCTCCGGATGGCTGCGAATTGGCCCGCAGCAAAGCCGCCAATCTGAAGATCTGTCCGGGAGAAAAGTCTCACCACAGAGCGCATCGTTGTTGATGATCGGAGGAGCCATCGGCCTAAAGACGCATTTACACGCAGGAACTCTCAATGAAAGCACCAATGTCGGTGTCTAAACCGGCGGATCTCGGTAGGGGGTCCCGAACTATGCGTCTAGGCGGATGGTAACAGGAGACAAGGGACACGATGTTTTTACCTGTGTTCGCCCTATCGATGGAGGTAAAACCCTACTCCTGCTTGATTAATATTGATGATATGGGTAGTACAAGAGTAGATCTACCACGAGATCGTAGAGGCTAAACCCTAGAAGCTAGCCTATGGTATGATTGTTGTTCGTCCTCACGGACTAAAACCCTCTGTTTATATAGGCATCAAGAGGGTTAGGGTTACACGTAGTCGGTTACAATGGTAGGAGATCTACATATCCATATCGCCAAGCTTTCCTTCCACGCCAAGGAAAGTCCCATCCGGACACGGGACGAAGTCTTCAATCTTGTATCTTCATAGTCCAGGAGTCCGGCCAAAGATTATAGTCCGGCCATCCGGACATCCCCTAATCCAGGACTCCCTCAATTGCCATTTATCATAGGTTGCAAAACTTAAAAGTGCAAAGATAAAGGATTTTCTCATGACAGTAGCACGATACAAATAGAGATGACAACAAACTAATATGGATGAAGGCCTTAGGCCCGTACCAACCTGAGAAAAAAAGCTTATTCATGTAGTCCCATAAGTGATAAAGCACTCACTGGAATCACACAATAGTATATATTTTTGTGCACTTCAAATGTATGGTTGAAATCACTCTTGTTTACCAAAGGC
Source organism: Aegilops longissima (assembly GCA_021605205.1). Lineage (NCBI taxonomy): Eukaryota > Viridiplantae > Streptophyta > Magnoliopsida > Poales > Poaceae > Aegilops > Aegilops longissima. The sequence continues at coordinate 389,889,855 of CM038676.1, forward strand.
TGAGATTATATCGAAGATTATCAAGAACTTCCAGCAGAGTTAAAGCAACTGGCTGGGATACAGCTTCATTGTATTGTCTTGTGTAGTTCCACTAAAATGTATGATTGGCACAACATGATCCCTGTTTGCACAAGTAGGAACAAGGTGAAACCTTCATTAGCTTAGTGAGAAAGGAAAGGAACACATTAGCATATTACTCAAACAGTAGCATCAAATTCATGATGGACAATACGCAAAACATTGCCTCATTGAACCAATGGCAATAAATTGACATGCAAAACAATAGCACTATTATGTAATGACACTAATAATATTCCTCCTGCTCCACCACATGATTCACCTCCATAGACAAACATTCACACGCATATGATTCAGCATAGGGTCCTACTAAAGATTTGTTTAACTCCAACAGGAAAATTAGGCAAGAATAAATTAGTGGTACTTAAGTACTCCTAATTAATTAAGTGAGACAGAGAAAGTGGAAGGGCTCCTGGAGGATCGTCTCACATGTAAGGTAGTCGCTGTCGGAGCCCTTTAATGGCCTCGATCGAGGCCTCCGCTTCAAAAGATCGCCTTGGCACTGTTTATTCTTTTCTTCTTCCTCTTCATGCTCTGTTTCTCTTTCTCCTCACTAGTTGGTGAAACCAAGTACATGATTGGCCTTCTAATTCAGAATTGGTTTTGTCAGTGAGGGAGTACAAGTGTACTAGTAAAAACAGTATTATTTTCTCATGGCAGTCGGAAAATAGAGATGAACACATGCATTAAATATCATTCTTACTTAAAGGAAGGTTATGGCGCCAATATGGATGATGAGGATTGGAACATAGATCTCCCTTTGTGCAGTTCCACCAAAATTAACCAACTGTTCCATTCTGACATTCTAGTTAAACAGCACAAAAGTCACTTCTTTTAAGAAGAGTTTTGTGCAGTGCACCGAAAGTTCACAACAGCAACCAGGTGAATTGGATATCCCTGTTTGCACAAAAAGGCACAGAGGAAACAGTCAGAGTCTCAAACAATTACAGGCAAAAACATTTGGCTAAACTTGTCAGAGTCTCAAACAATTACAGGCAAAAATAGTGGCATGGCTTCATTTTTACCAGGGACATTACATTAAGAATAGCTAAGGCTGCGTTCGGTTCACAGGTTTGGTGCAGGATTTTCGTAGGAACACAACTCCTACGGTATTCTTTCCCCTCCAAACGTTCGGAACACGGGAAAGGTGAATAGTGTTTCATAGGAAAGCTGGTCTGGTAGTACTGATTCCATAGGATTAGAAACATCCACGCGCTGCTCATTTTTTGGGCAAAAGCCCGAGCTATGCCCTCGCTGCCATGCGTTAGACAGGTTGTTGTGCTGTGTTTGCCGGAATAAAAAAATCAACCTATGTGTGGTACGTGAGGTGAGAACAAGAGTAGTCACTGTGCAGCTGAATAAACAAATAGCATCTCATACTGCCAAGCATGCTACTCTAAAAAAACAAATCTGTACATTTCGTAGTCCATCTGAACACATTCTCTTGAGAGTTTCCTCCGGTTCGTTGTTCCATAGTTTTATACCTACATTCCTTTCCTATTCCTCTATTTTCATCAAGATCTATGTTTTCTGCCCCTTTATTCTGACCGGAGCCTAAATATTTGGTATAAGGGCATGGGACAGTGGGTGCACCAAAGAGACATCACCATGTACGTAAACAGGGGCATAAAGTGGTGATTCATAGTTTGTTGCCCCGAGAAACAAACATCCAAGAAACATATCTGGGTTGGTCCCATTTTTGTTCACTCTAGCCACCTACTCCTATGTGTGGATAGCAAATCTAGTCCTGGTCATACCACTGTGTACAGCGTTACCCCTATATTTCCTTTTTCACCAAGAGACCGGTTGGATGACCAATCTGTACTACTTTCACCGCCTTTCCTTCCTGTTTGTACCAAGTCCGATGTACATACTAAATTCCCCACCCCACTTTATTTCTTGTTTGAATTAGTACTCCCTCCGTCCGAATTACTTGTCATCAAAATGGATGTGTCTAGAACTAAAATACATATAGATACATCCATTTCAATGACAAGTATTTTCGTACGGAGGGAGTACAAGATTCGACTCCATGAAGTAGCTTGACCTCTAACAATAGAAGAAGAAAAAAGGTGACATTGGACCATCCGATCGAGAGGGGCTGAGAGGTAGAAAATGATGCAAATGCAGCGACGTAGCGAGCTGGGGAAGTAGAGCTAAGGCGGTTTCGAACGAAGATATACCTGACGGTAGTCGGGATGTGGATAGGTGGGCGGCGGGAGGCCGGATCCGCCCACAGGCAACGACGAAGGGATCGGAGGACCTCCCGCACCAGCGCTCGTCCAGAGATAACGGTGCGGCCTACAGTGGGTCTCCTCCCTCGCTGTCGACGACGGCCTAAACGCTGCCCCTCCTCCCCTTCACCGGCGGAGGGGGATACGTCCGGATCTGAAACCAGCGGTGAGGATAGAAAGCCAGTGTTTTTAAGGGAGAAAGACAGTGTTACTACCCCTATCTTGTTTAGATCTGGAGAGGATGAGAGTATGTGAATAGAGCAACCCTAGCAAGCAAGCGCGGAGGCTCCAACCTATATATAAGTAGTGGGGTAGTTTTCCTTTTTCACTCCATCATAACAATCGTTTAAAATTGTGTACTACTACATGCCAGGTCGCGGTTTTTTTAGTTGCTGATTGTTTTTTGAGATAGCTACCCGCTTGTTCCAAGTGGTGTTACGGTGTGCCAGTCGCACTTTGTATCGCTCAAGTCCGTACTACAAGTCCCTCCATTAAATGAACAACCACCCCTCGTAAAATTGTGAACAAGCCCAGGGCTAAAATTAGCGGAAACGTGGGTTTCCCCAACATGCATTATTATTTATATTTTCTACTCCTCTGCTCCTAAATATAAGTCTTTTTATTAGCCACACCTAAGACAAGAATTTTTTATTAGCAGTGAACCCCACATGTCATAGACACAAAAATTGTGGCAAGATTCCCTTAGGCAAGCCAAAGTGTGTCTAACAATTTGAGCAACTCAGGTTAGGCAAGTGTGGCAAGTGTGGGAAAAATAATGTGGCAACATAAGACAAACATAGTCACAATCCAAACAGCCCGTAATTTTTGTGACATGCATGAAAATTTGGTTAGTTAAATTTATAGTCAAAATTTGGCAAGGTGCATCAAATCAACACATGCAAGTATCAAAGGAAAGTCTCGGCATGCATGCATGCGTTGTACTCCTCCGTTTCCAAATATAAGTCTTTTAGAGATTGCAACAAGTGACTACATACGAAGCAGAATATGTCTACTCCTACATACGAAGTAGCCCATTTGAAATGTGTAAAAGACTTTTATCGAAAGTGTGGGCTTTGATGTGTCGCGTCAACTCGCATAAGACCGAGAAATTTGATTACTACAACGCCTCTCCCTCATGGACTGAGCTTGGTGTTTAATCGCACCTTCCTTTGGCTGCATGACAGAGGGCCAACCACCTGTTGGGCCCACCTGCCATAGATGCAAAGGCAGGAGCAGTAAGTAGAAGCTATCGCTACACGCTATCCCTCCCACACGAGGTGGACGGACATGCCGCAGTGGATTCGATCTTTGTAGAAGTAGGAGTAGCATCATTGTTCGCCTTCTCAAGAGGCGAAGAGCCAAGCGCAACCCGAACGTGGCGATTCTGAACGCTCGCGTGGTGCGTTCCTTGAGCACGATATACTAGCCGTGCTCTTGCATGAGACAAAATTGCTACTCCCTCCTTTTTGGTTTATAGTGCTCAATTCAAAAATCTCACCAATCAATGTAGATGGTGAGTGGTGGAATACAATTTGTAGTTTTGCAAAAGCACCTAATTAATGCTCTTGTTTTCCTCAAAAAATTATGTTTATCAATGCATTAATTGCAATGCATGCATGCATAAAGTACATGCATTGGTCAATTTTCTCTTAATACTTGCATACAATGATTTAATGCACCTTGGAATCTGAAAATGTGATGGAAAACAACCAAATTGAGCCTTATAAAATGGAAAACATGAAATTTTGAGATAAGCCCTATAAACCGGAAAGGAGGGAGTATTGTTTAACAATTAAACTCCATTATCCATTGGTTGATACTCATTACGCATAGGTCCACGCGCTTAGCACCGCTTTCTCCCGGGGTCACCAATGTTTATTTGCTAATTAATAGCATTGCATGCAATGAACAAGCCATTGCAAGTCATTAAAAGCATGCACACCTCTCATCTCTTATTGGTTGATATGTCAAGAAACAAGAAACAAGGTAGAAGTTAATGCACCACGCATAAGTGTTTTGGGACTATTTGGTTTTCGTAAGATGACTTACACACCTAGACGGAGGAGTAGTATAGACCTGTAAATTGGAAAGGAGTATTTGCCTTTCTAGAGATTTCAACAAGTGACTAGACTACACCGTGTGCAGTACCCCCTCCCTTCCGGTTTATAGGGCCCAAATGTCAAATCTCATGAACCAAGGCATTTTGCGATTGGAGGAATGTATCTCGTACTTTACAAAACTACCCTAATTAAACTCATGCATTAATTACATAGTTCTCTCGTTTTCCTCTCCGCCTAGGTCGCGGTGCACAATATTGAGCACTCCTATATGACTAGCCGCTCTATCTACATGCGGGACATTTCAAAGCATCCGGGCCCACGTGCCATCCACCAAATCACAGCGAGGTGCTACAATCGAGACTCACTGTCACCCGGTGTGGCCGTCATCACCAATCATATCACAAAACCCACATCTTTACCAGCGGTGGTAAGGTGGCCTCCAAGTTGGACCGGAAGAAGCAACCATCATTTCATTGGACGCTCGCTCAAGCCCTTTCTTCCCTTTCTTGAAGAAAACCTCAAGATAAAGCTACTAACTTCGCCATTTTTCTTACAGCATCAACGAAGGAAAGGTGGGCGAATCAGTTATGCTGCTATATTTTCATTCCAATAATCTTCTTTTTCAAGCAATCCGACCGATTCTCACATCCTATTCTTTTCCCGTTTCATTGCGATTGTGGTTTCCTTTCAATTGCTTTTTGTTTGTCGGTTCATTGATGGATCACTCGAGCACTAGGCAAAGAGTTGCGGCGGACAACCCATCGGAGACAGCGATCTCCGTGAAGCGAGCACCGACCAACGAGTTGACCATGTTGGCGGGCCAACCCATGGAGACAAAGAACTCCAAGAAACAAGCACTGGCCAAAGAGTTGATGATGTTGGCGGACGAACTCCTCAAAGAAAGTTGGAAGAACAGCAAGGGCCGCACCGTGCCTACCCCAGGAACTCTGATTGCCACCTATGTGAGGCTCAAGACCGAGTTTGAGGAGATAGTCGCCGTTGAGAAGCAGGATTCCCCAAGCAAGGTGATGGCCCCCATCGAGGACGAGGAGATGGCCCCCGGAGGGATGAGATCCCCCGGTGAGCTGCACAAGGTAAAAAATAATGGCTTATTACCATAGTTGTTGTTTTTGATTATTTGCAATGTGCTTGCTAATATGTTAGGGTTGTGCAGGTGCTGGTGGTTGTCCTTGATGATTCCGATGTCGTGGCCCGTCCTGTTGGCATCGCCCCGGAGATCGATTCCGATGCCGCTGTCCATCCTGTGGACATCGCCCCAGAGATCGATTATGATGTCGCGGTCAGTCCTGTGGACATCGCCTCAGAAATCGATTCCCATGCCGCTGTCCGTGTTGTGGTCATTGCCCGAGAGATCGACGACGAGAAATAGTTGGTCGCGCTAATCCTTCAGGGTAGTTTGCATTGCCCTGTGTTTAATTACCAGAATGATGCGTGTTATCAAACCATCTTAGGGCTCGTGCACTGTCTTGTGTGGGCGGATCTTGATACTTTTGTTTGATAGTGAATCATGCAATGAATCATGCGAACCCTCTCCGAGTTATGGAAATAGATGTATCCTCACCAGCTTTTGATGTAATATATGGCATGCTTAGATGTAAGTTTGAACTGTTTATCATATCAGCACGGCTTGTTTGATGATTCTTGGTGTTAGTAGGCTAGCTACTGTGCGAGCTATAGTACTTGCAAAACACTCACCGAAGAGAGACGTTGGGGCTGATGAGCTCGTGGTACGCTTATACTTATCCCCCGTTGATCGACCAATAGCCCTAGCTCCTAAAATTGTAGGCTTAGCGATCGATCAGACAATAGTCGACAGACATTCAAGCCTCATTTGGTTCATAGGGTAGGAAAATCGTAGCAAAAGTACATAGAACGTGCAACACAAAATCATAGCAAGTCTAGACGCACTCCTCCGCTCCAAAATAGATGACCTAGGCGGGCTAGTTTGGCCTAGTGAGTTTCAGTGATATGACGTGGTACAGTGCCGTCCAGTATTCGCGTGTGGTAGCAGTATTGCAGGTACAGTAAGTTTTCTTGAAGAAGCGGAATTCAATGAAGTCATGATGGTTTCTTCGTCCGAACAACTTATAGTGGGAAAGGTTGGGCCTGCGATACGACCGGGGTAGACCAGGATAATTTTGTGCATGGCAGGTGGACCAGGATGGTCGATGTCCCACATGTCGGCGAATGAAAGTATTCTTTCCGATATAGAGGACGAGCAACGAGTATTCATTGTTTATTTTTGATGAAAGCTATTGTCTCCATTGTTACTCCTTGACTTTGTGAATGCCTCTATCTCCTTCACATAAGCGGGGACTACTTGCTATGCATGCAGCGGCAGTCAAGCGCCGTGAGGGCAGGCGGTGAGAGAGCGGGCTCGGAAGCGGTCCGACTCCAGATGGCCCACCTCACATTATGACCATATATTTCTTGTAGTCCGTCTTGTGGCGGGCGGGCGATCTCTTATCCCTCCCCGCTCTCTCTTCTCACCGACGCCGCTTGACGATTGGATTTCGGCTATCGACGGTTTATTCAATTACGGTCCCACATGTAAGTGAAATTGCAAGACAACGTGTGTCCCCTCTGATGAGCGGCGTGCGAGCCGGACTATCGGGGTTGCGACGCGTACGAGTCGTAAGTGTGCCGCCTTTTCCTTTAGAACTTGCGAAGCGTAACATTTTCACGCGATCGATCGATAGAAATCCAGAACAAAATGACGAGGGCGGTGCTTTCCCGCTCGTTAGGCGGGCTAGTTCGAGTGATATGACGTGCTACAGTGCCGTCCACTTGCTCCATTTTTATGTAAGCAAGAGTTTGCACTCTTATGCGGGAGGAGTGCGAAACACCGCGGATCTTATTTTGATCAAGGCATAACTGTTCCCTGCCAAATAATGGAGGATTGTTAGCGATTATAGCATGATAGTGAGGGCATCTCCAGCGCTGGCCCATAAATTTACACCGGCATCTGTCCGAGGACACTGGTGGTGTCAGGACCCCGATTCCAAGTCACATCGATCTAGCTGGTAACACCTCATATTACTTTGCGGCCTCACGCACGGTATTCCCACGGGTGTCGCCTTACCATGGCCCGGGACCGTTTGCACCTTTTGGCTCACGTATATGATAGTGTCGCTAGCATCCATATGACAGAGAACCCGGGCCGACATGGCTAGTCGTGAACCCAAAGCGGCACTAACCCATGGGGACAGGCATACATGAATCACATCGAGCATGTCGGTGAGCAGCGTGTGAATCCATGCTGTAGCACTGGCTAACAGACTCAGGAACCCGGCTGTAGCAGGCTAGGCAGGACTTCGGATGTCACCGTGTGACATTTCCCCAAAGGGACAGACACATGAACGAAGTGAATCACATGCGCCACCAAGTGTTCCAGAGCAGAGTCTTGGGCTAGCAGGACTCCGTGAACTGGCTGTAGCGGACTACTATGGCTCATGGAAGCACAAGACTACATTTCCCCATAAGAGAGGCTACCAAGGATAAACAACTAGGTTGTCGGATCCCACACATACCAAGCATTTCAATCATACACACAATATGCTCGATATGTGTAAATACAACATGGCATCACAACATAACTCTACGACTCAAGTATTTATTCATTAGGCTTCGAGGAGCGAGATATTACAAACATGGGTCTCATGACCCAACATACAAGGCATACAAGTCAAGGCACAAACGGAAGTTTAACATGTCTGAGTACAGACAACTATAAATGAAAAAGGCTGAGAAGCCTGACTATCTACCAGATCCTGCCGAGGGCACAAGATCGTAGCTGAGGTAACAAGCTAAACGTCGAAGTCCACGCGGAACTACTAGTGAGACTGAAGTCTCTCTGCAAAAACATAAGATAGGCAAACGTGAGTACAAATGTACCCAGCAAGACTTACATCAGAACTAGCTACATATGCATCATTATCAACAAAGGGGGTGGTGGAGTTTAATCGCAGCAAGCCAGCTTTGGCTCGGTGGCTATCGTGAACTACAACCGCAAGTAACTCTTTGAGGTGGCGCTGCGAGTCCACATATTCACCATATCAATACACCACTATGGATCCGCTCCCGTCTTCCTACGAGAACGCCATCCATAGCACTCACGCTTATCTTGCGCATTTTAGAGAATCCACTTTCACTTGTCTATGAACTGTACAGGCAACCCAGAAGTCCTTTACCGCGGACACGGCTATTCGAATAGATAATGTTAACCCTGCAGGGGTGTACTTTTCACACACGCTCTCACCACTTATCGCTGTTTACACGACATGTACTCGGCAACCTTCAAGCGGAAGCCCAGCGAGGGTGTCGGCCACGACCAGACTAATCACACAAGTCTCTCGTCCAGGTTTATCGCCTATTCGGGTTCCATCCGCAAGGAGATCCGGCCGGGGTGTCGCTCACGGCCCCAAACGGTGTGAGCAGGGTTCCCAAGCCCACCTCGACGGGTGGATCTACGCTTGGTACATAGTGCCACGGTGCCTAGTCTGTCCCAAGCCCACATGTACCGTGTGCCACTTGGTAGACTACTAACACTACCTACAAACACCAGAAACTAGTTGCAACTCCTGGAACGAGATCAAGTTGATTAATAAGCCGAGAGGGGCCGAGTTACCGGAACCCAATGTGTGGTAGTAACTGTTCATGGATCACAAACATAGAACTCAGTTCCTGAGGACGGCTGCAATGAGACAACCCACCATGTACTCCTACATGGCCTCTCACCGCTACCTTTACCAAATCGTGTTCTCACACTTAGCTCTCAACAGTAGGACATGTTCACCACATTCTAATCCATCCCCGATGAATCAGACCTGACTCAACTCTAAGCAATAGCAGGCATGACAAACAAGCATGAATGAGTAGGCACATCAGGGCTCAAACAACTCCTACTCATGCTTGTGGGTTTCATCTATTTATCGTGGCAATGACAGTCATGCAGAGGAAAAGGGGTTCAACTACCGCAACATGTAATAGTTGAAACATTGTTGTCCTAATGCAGAAAAAGAGCAGGAGCGAGAGAGTGGGATTGTATCGAATGAACAAGGGGTTTTGCTTGCGTGGCACTTCAAGATAATATAGTTCTTCATCGGTGTCATCGAACTCATCGTCGATACGCCGCTCATCGAGAGGGACAAACACCAACAACACAGAAGGAAACACCATCAATGCAATGCACAATATGATGCATGATCATGACATGGCAATATGATGTGGTTTGAGCTAATGCAACTAGCAGCAGGTTAAATGAAGTTGGTTTGAACCCTAGGTTCAAATTCAAACTCCATATGTGAAGATTTAAATGCCATTATAAGATTTGGCCTAAACAGCAGCCCTAAGTTGTTCTATCATGCATGAAAATGGTACAGATGGATAGATTGGATTTTTCTGATCATTTTTCATATATAAATTATTTCATTTTGAGCTATGGTTGATTTTCTATGATTTTTAGAAGTTTTGGCTATTTTCTGGAATTTCCTGTATAAGAATAAATCTAGAAAAGGATTTACTGCATCAACATTGCATCAGGGTGACGTCAGTGGTCAAAAGGGACGTCCAGGTCAACCTAACCAGTGGGTCCCGCGTGTCAGCAGTTATCTTAACTAACTAATATTGGTTAGCGCTAACCCTAGGTTAATTAGCAGAGCAGGCCCCACTTGTCATAGACCCAAGGGTCAAACTGGGCCCACCCAGTCAAGGTCAACGGGTCAAACTCGCCGGATTTAGCCACCGGCGAGGCCAGACGCGGAGGAGGAAGTGCATTAGTTCGTTCCGGCGACCAAATGGACGGCGGAGACCTTCTACGCGAAGCTGGGAACGAGCCGCGTCGTTTGGTGGCAGTGGTGGAGCTCGGGGTGGCCGGGAACGTCGCTCGCGACGACCTTGGCGGTCGCCAGAGTCGGGTGAAGATGAACCCGAGGCTACGGGGCACGGGGAGGCTCGGGAAGTGGTGCGTTGGACTCGTGGGGGTGCGGTGGAATTAGTGGACAAGGTGGTGAGGCCTGTGGGTGGCCGGCGCCACGTCGGCGACGAGCTCCGCGGTGGCGCGTGCGGGTGAGCTACGTGCAGTCGATGCAGGGCCCGAGAGCGAGAACGAGAAGGGGGAGGAGGTAGCTGAGCTCACGGCGGTTGCAACGGAGCTGACAGCGAGGTCGGGGACGGCTTGCTGCGATGGTGATGGCGAAGGGATCTCCGGCGGTGCTCGGCGAAGATGATCTCGAAGAAGACGAAGCGGGGCTCACGAGCGCTCGGGGCTCGGGCTTCTCGACGGATGGGAAGGTGATGGAGCTCGTGGACACGGTCGGGCGAAACAGAGTCGGCGGTGGCTACGGCTATGGCGGCGGGACGGCGACGGCTGCTTCGGCCATGGCGGAGGGGAACTTGGGAGAGAGGCAGGGGGAGAGTGGACGTGTCCAGGGGTCGGGGCGTGGCGTGGAGCTCGCCCAGGTGTTCAGGGGCGAAGCGGCAAGCAGGTGGCGCCGTGGCGAGCTCGCGATCGTCGGCGTCACGTCCTCGCTCTGGCAAGGGAACGGCAACTGGTTGGCACGGGCCATCACAAAGGTTGAGCCGCCAGTGGGACGGGCGTGGGTTTGGCCAGTACTAACTCTCTCTCTCTCTCCTGTTTTTCTGCTTTGATTTTCTATTTTGTTCTGTTTTGTTTTAGTTAGTAAAAATACTAAACCATTTTATAAAGTCCTGAAAATAATTATGTGGCTAGAACTAAAATATACCAAACCACATAAATGTTCCAGAATTATTGGACATATATTAATTATATATAAAATATAGATCCAATGCAAATAGTTATTGAATTAATTCAAAGGCCATAATAAATATTTCTGTGACTCCAAAAATATTTGTTTGAATTTCACCTCATGCCAATATTTTCACAGAATAACAGGAACATTTTCTTGGACTCATTTTATGAGATTTAAATGTTGGTTATTTTTAGGGGTTTTCTGAGGCTTTGAAAATTCCTCAATTCAAATTTCATTTGAATTTAAACATGATGCACACATGGAAGCTGGCATAGGTCAGACAAGGATTAGGGATGTGACAACTCACCCCCACTAAACAAGAATCTCGTCCCGAGATTCAAGACGTGAGGTAAGAAGACAGAGGGGCACAAGCTAACACGGTCTTCACGATCCAGGTTGCACTTCATAAGAACGTTGACATGATCACCATCTTTGTCTCGACATCTTGCCTTGAGAACTACATCCAACATGACAACGAGAAGAAAGGGGGGATTTTAGAAGAATTGATCTTCTTGAGGTTCAAACAATTTAGGATCATCTTAATGATCACATGATCAACTCACGGAATGAGACATAGAAACATCTCTGGAGCTGAGACATGAAACATACATCCGGAGGGATGGAGTGTAACAGATGACGAAGATTCACTACGTAGACACAATTCCACACTTAAGAAGGTGGTGAACGGTTGTCCACATAGCGAGGAGTTTAGTTGCCATGATACCAAAACGAGACATCTTAAGGAAGGTGACCCGCAGAAATATTCCCTTAAGTGGCAAAGAATTACTTTTGATATAGAGATCATTGAGACTCTTTATACCAGCCTAAGGCAATCACAAACGATCATTTGGCGGAGTTCAAAGGAATGACACATCCGGATTCGAATGGACGATGTGGACTACCTTGTTGAAGACAACGCAATGGATGATTTTTGCTTATCATCGGAAATGAATGGGACCTATGGCAGACTGAAAAAATGACGGGTGCGAGCTGGGAACAAAATGCAAGTACTGGGAATGACCCAACCATCATATCTGCCTGAGATTCAGATCTGGTTGGTGTCAAGACATTCCAGACTCATCAAGTCTAGAAAGAGAAATGAAAGTTTGCAACACAAATCGACAAAATGACGTTGCGAGATTCTCGCGGAATGAACTACGATAGCAAGCTCCAAAACATGAGATGGTTCTTCTACAAACCCGTGAACACGCTGTCCAAGACAAGCATGACCACGTAGTAGTCTTATAATAAAACACTACCGAGTTCAGGTGGGGAACCATCATCAAGGATATCGAAGTCCTTGCGTAAGTCTAGCTCTTAAGAAGAAACTTCTTCTCCTTGAACAAATCAACCAGTGGCTTGGGGTGCTAGGGAATACATATGGAGTGGAGGTAATTAATTTGCCAAACCATAGAATACCTTGCACGAATGCATGACTGACCTGGGATGATTCCGAAGGAAGCAAAACAAACCTTTCTCAACTTCATGGCGGCAACTTGCACCAAATGCACATGAATCCGAGGAAGTCACTTCTTCCATCCAAGCATAAGCTTCATGAACGGAACACGAAGGCATTGCTTACAAAGTTTCCAACACTAGGTTGATGTTCAACATGAATCATGGGGGAGACAAAATGCTGCTGATGGGCTCAACGGCAACTCATCGGAATTTCCATATCACTGGACTTCCACCATCATGTGAACACGGTGATAGCATTGGTCGGACCAAAAGATGTAATGGTGTATGCTCGAAGGATCAACCACGAGTAAGACAACATTACGAACATCGTTGGTTCTGATTAGACTTGACGATAGCCCATAATCAAGTCAAAGTTTGTCAGGGCAATAGATCCAACAAATGATCACGAGGACCAATCAATGGAGATATCATCTTTCTTCAACACACACACACACAAGATATCCCTTAGATATGAACTAAGTCAGACAAGCTTTTATCTTCCAACTCTCCAAGTTGTTGTTTAGCTTAACCAACTAGCTCAGGGTATCTGACACAGATTCTTGGAGAATGGGTGGTTTAGAGGAAAACCAATATGATCACAAACTCAACATAGCGGTCAGGTGACAACCTGGTAACACTTCCGAGAAGATATTCGGAACATCACGAACCACCGATATGTTACTAAGCTCGAGAACAATCTTGCTTTTCAGGGCAAGATGATGTGACCAAACAAGAGAGGGATTAATGCAATCCTAACTCTTGATCGAAGGGTGCACCAGGAAAAATGGACTAGGTTGCACGATCAGTCTTAGAATGATAATTCAATAACCAGCACGCTAAGAATGAGAGTATTGTCCATTAACTACCAAGCAACGGAGTTGCTTGGAGTATTGATTTCGCACATCACGGTTCACTTGTTGGCATTCCGGTTACAATAACACGGGAACCGAGGAATGAACAATGATGGCAAGAAGTATTACTGCGTCAAGAATTCATAAGAGGTGGTGCAATTCTCATGGCACTCTTGACATAAAGATGGTAACACTCCAAGGTACAGCAGAGCAAAAGCTGGTTGGCATTTGATCCGCGGAATACAACTGCTTTGACCCAATCCTAGAAATGGATGAGGTACTAGAGTTTGTTTCTCCTATTCATTCTGAAATAGAACAGCTTGACGGACCACAAGAATAATAGGCATCGATAACACGAATGCACAACTAGTCCTGGCTATCAATTGATAGACAGAGGTCAGAATACAACTAAAGAGAGACAACTCAAAGGAACATATATCTTTTCTGAGTTGTGGATGCATAGGTTAGTATGTCGAGCAAAGCTCAACATTTCTTCCGGATAACCCATGCAGAAAGGTAGAGCTGGCATATTCACAATGTAGAATGGAGAACTCATCAAGAGCACTCTGGTTGTGATCTTTTGGTTCAAAAGAACTTCTGCCATAAGAAGTTCATGGTATTTGGAAGAAGGAAATACCACGGACCTCGAGGACTATCGCAAAGGTTACTAATATCCTAAAGGAACTAGCAACACTATCAACATGAAGCAAGTAGGGTGAATCTCGGGTTCAGAAACCCAGGAGTAGAATACCTACTACTAAATGGCATCACGGGATGCTTTCGAGATTGGTGGCCAGAATCATCACACTGGGAACACAAAACATGGCTAGATTACTAGGTGACTCCCTAAAACACCTAGAGTCATAATACTAACCCAACCATATATGTCGAGGCAATAGAGTACCTCAACTCACCGATTAGTGTGCTTAATCTGGCCCAAAAGGACATCAGGAACGGGAAGAAAGGATTTTCAAATGCATCAGACTATTTAGAGACCTGGGATGACTCGGACAGCATAACGGCTGTAAATGCTCAGAAAAAGATTTGAGACGTTCACAAGGATTTTCATAGTCACTTAACAACGTCATAACAAGGTTCTGGTTCAATTGACAACACACAGAAGTAGTAGAAACTGAACTGGGGCTTAAATCCGTCAATCCTATAAGTCTCTATCATAGTAACTCGTCATCTTGATAGATAGATGAGAAGACCTAGTTCTTAATCCCCGTAGAAGAGAAGAGGATGACCCAGATCAGAAGGCCATGAGGTAAAGGAGTAAAAAGAGCCTTACGTTCCCATCCACAATCAATTCCCTTACATAACTAAAGCATTTCTAGACACAACTTCGACCAGTTTGGCTTGGTAATCCTACAGGCAGACAGGCTCTGATACCAAAGCTGTCAGGACCCCGATTCCAAGTCACATCAATCTAGTCGGTAACACATCATATCACTTTGTGGCCTCACGCACGGTATTCCCACGGGTGTCGCCTTACCATGGCCCGGGACCGTTTGCGCCTTTTGGCTCACGTATATTGTCGTGGTTTGTCACGGCAGATGTCCTCATGAAAGGACTTAGTCGCGGAGCCATCGCTACGGGTTAACTTGGAGGGGTTAAAGCGGACGCAAAGACATGGGAGTTATACTAGTTCGGCCCCTTCGATGAAGGTAAAAGCCTACGTCTAGTTTGTGATGGGATTGATGTGGTCTCGATGACTAGGGAGCAAACAGCTTCGCCTAGACCTCGAGTTGTTGTTGTCTGCCCTTAAGCCGCCGCCGGGTCGTCCCCTTATATACATGGGTTGACGCCGGCTGGTCTCTGAGTCCCGAGGCCGACTCGCATAAGTGTTCGCCTCGGCTCTCCTTCCCTTATCTTACAAAGACAAGTTACATGACTATGGCGGTTTTACCATTATGGGCCCTAATCCGCCTTTGGGCTCCGGGCCTCTAAGTTTCATAGTAAAGCGGCATCTTCTGAGTCTTTGTGGGCTTCAATATAGCTGAGGGTGAACCGGCCCCTCCTGGGCGGTTTACACTCAGTAGTTACATCCCCAACATTAGGCCCCAGATTGATTTGAACCTGTTCATGTCAATCTTCAACACTTTAGAAAAACTCTGTGAGCATCTTCCTTCATTTCTCGTAAACCGCCATCTTGTTAAACCGCCATGACGTCATCCTATAGACACAGCAACAGATCATCTTGACGTCATCTCTATAAAAAAACGAAATAACAAGATTCCCTTCATTTAATATCATCCCGGAAATCGAGGCGACAGTTGCGCCATCTGCCGCTTTTAGCTCCTCGATTCTCGCGCCTGTCAATTACTCTCTGCCTTATTATAAATAGACCTGATGGCCCTTTCTTTTCTTCCCCTTCCATACTTCTTCTTCCTCGCGACGCCCCAGCTCTGAAGCTCTGCCGTCGCCTTCGACCTTCGAACGCTGCATCAACAAAGGCCGCTGCATCAACCTGGTTGTACCAGAGATCCTCGGTGTCCCTCCGCTATCCTGCGCATCCGGTAAGATTCTTCCTCATACCCCTAGATCTGTTTCTTAGGGCTCCTGTTCTCATCTGCGTTCATAGGTGTTCATCCCTAGTTTCATCGTATTCGCTTCTGCCATAGCTTCTTTAATTCAACTGTAGCATACATCTTGTGCGGTAGCTGCTCTGCATTCAGTTTAGCACTTAGTAGATCTTCCTTCTTGTTCAGAATCCCTTGATAGAACGCACGAACTTCTCTGCCCTATTTAAAGCCTTTATAGATCGCAGAAAATTTTTCTTACTGAATCTTTGGTAGATCCAAATTAATTCCGTCGATGTGTGAAACCTGTTTCTGTCAACACTTAGCAGATTTTTCAGTTCTGTCCCTTCTGCCTAAGGGCGGTTTAATTTTTGATAGCTAATCCGCCATACATCATTAGTCCTCACTTAAACCGGCAACTGAAATTGAATGGCAGTCTGCCGGTTTAACACTGAATAATATGCATAAACCGTTAACTGTAAACCAGCCTTTACTTTTCCTTTCACAGTTTTTCTTCCGAAATGGCCAAACAATTCTCTGCCTGCAATTGGGTTCCGTCCAAGGTCACTGAGACACAAATCAATGGATATGTCACCACTGGCGCTTTAGCATCCAAAAGGGTCCTTCATTGGCGTGTTCCGGATTCTGAATGCCCTCCTGAACCTCAAGAGGGAGAAGTGATTGTATTTATGCAACACTTAGACCGGGGATTCAGCCCGTCCGGATCAAATTTTTTCCGGGATGTCCTCGCAAGCTTCCAACTCCATCCACAAGATATTGGTCCGAACTCTGTGTCCAATATATGCAACTTTCAAGTCTTCTGCGAAGTCTATCTTCAAGAAGAACCAACTGTGGAGTTATTCCGAGATTTCTTTCATTTGAACCGCCGTACAGAGTTTTCGGACGGTCCTAACACAGAACTTGGTGGCGTTTCAATCCAAAAAAGGAAAAAAGTGGACTTTCCCACGCCAAACATCATAGCCATCCAAAGATTGAATCAAACCTGGTTCTATTGTCGAATACTGCTCCTAACGGAGAAAATCCCTTGCCGGGTTATCGCCTCACCGGATTAGCAACAATCACCCATTGCCTTCGCTTGACTGCCGCAGAACGGAAGAACTTTGCACCCCAAATTATCAAGCTCCGGCTCTAATGGCCAATGGCTTAACCGGTATTGACCTTGTCCGCTGTTGGGTTTCTTGGGGCATCTTGCCATTAAGCCGCCGCCCGGATTGATGCACGAATACACCGTTGACGCTAAAGATCCTCAACGACATCACGAGCTATCAATAATCGAGCTTGAAGTTGCCGAGACAAAGAAGAAAATGCTCGATGAACCGATCTCCGCAGCAGCCAAACCGGGTTGGCCCTGCTCTGCGTCTCCAACAAACCACCAGCGTAAGGTTCCACTCATTGCTCTACTGATTTTGATTCCATATTGATTGTATTAATCCCTTATTAATTCTCGTGCTAACAGCTCCTTTTGAAACGAACGAAACCGGCCCGGGTTCCTCGTGTAAAGACCAAGACCACCAAGAAAGCTGGCAAGAGGAAAACCGCCGAGTCTTCTGAACCGCCGGAGCATGAAGAATCAGATGCTGAGGTAGAGCTTGACTTACTTTGTTCCTTTTTGTCATTCATCTTACCGACAGTTACAATTCCCAGGATGACGCTGAGGCCAGCCATGCAGATCCTGTTGAGGTAATCCTTCTTTCTTCCGATTCGATCTTGTACCGTTAAAAGAATTAGCCGCACAGATCCGAAAGTGAAACAATCCCACCCTCGTGCTCATTTGAATCCAAAACTTTCTTTGAAGACACAAGAAACTGAAGAACGCCAGACGACCCGGCATAGAGGTCAACAAATTACGCCGTCCGGTTTAGCCGACACACCAACCCGAAACGTCGCCCGTGAGGTGACTTGTTCTCCGAAAAGCGCTATCCTTTGAAAGGTTTCTTCCGATGCCCTCTCAATCCATCTGACCCGAATTATCAGGCTTCTTCCAACTCGTCTGGCGGTTCATCCACCACTCAGCTGCCTCTTCTCAAAGTTGCGGTTGGGTAAGCATATTACTCCTTAATTTGTTTTTTGCATTTGTCGGTCTATCATATTCTAACCCTTGATGTTGTAGCACCAAGGCTCGCTTTAGTAAGAAGGCCAAGACCTCGACCCTCCGTGGATGTTGATCCGAGAAGACTCGAGCATCATGGTGACAATCCCGGTTGCTAAAAACAACTCTGCTGGGTTAATCAAGATGACAATGCTAACCCGCCAGAGGTTGAACCGATGTCCAAGTTGAGACGCCACATCCGCCGCTCCACCGAGTCCTCCAGCAGAACAACGGATTCAATCGCTGATCCGCCAAGCCCGGGTATGAAAGCGCCAAGCCCAGAAAAAATGCCAATCTGGCCAGCCGACCAATGATGACGATGTCGTGTTACGGCACCGCATATACCGCCCACAGCAATCCGTTGCTCTATCAAAGCACAGCGCCAAGGAAGAGTTTATCGCCATGAGTAAAGGGAAGGAAAACTGATCTGCTGACTTATGACAATTTCTCGCCCAAGATCTTCACTCGGCTTCCTCGAACCGCTCTACACAAGTCGTGATTTCAAGCCGGTCCGGTAAATCTTATGAAGGACAGCTATGAGGTAAGGAGTTATGGCTCTCTTGTACCTTCATTGCGTAGTAGCCCCCAAGGGCCGGTTCAACTTAGTATAGTTAAACCGGGACTTAATATAAAACTCAAACTTTTCAGACTTCATTGATGTAGCCCCCAAGGGCCGGTTCAACTTAGTATAGTTGAACTGAGACTGTAACTTATATCGCCGCAGCAAAACATGTTCGAGCAAATAGCCATTAGCCCCCAAGTGCCAAGTTGAATATCTGTATTGAGCTTGGGACTTTGTGATGAAACTACTATCATGCTCCCTTTTTGTCACAGAGTGAGATACGCGAACAAACCTCACAAATCAATGATCTTCATGTCAATCTGAAATCTCAACAAGCAGAAACCTCCAAGGCCAAGGATGAGCTGAAAACCGCCTTGACTACTATGGAGCAGCTCAAGGAGTGGTTTAAATCCGAGCAGGCCAACTGGGATACCGAGAAAGCGGGGTTGCTAAAACAGGCGGAAGATGTTGAAGCAGCTATTAAACCGATGACGGAAGAGCTCACCGGATTAAAGCACCAAATTAACGCCATGACTTCTGCAATATTTGGTAAGAAATGTTTCACCAAATTTATGATTAATATTCCGTTTTGAAATTTCCGCCGGTTTAACCTGAACTTTCTTAAACCGGTATAGGTAAGCGCATTGCTCATCTGGGCTCTGACATGCGGAAGAAACTCAAGGCCACGTATACCTAATTGAACAGTTGTATACCGGCACCCAGCGAGTTATTTGCACCACCTCTTATGATAACACAGCTCCGTCATTGATCAAGGATACACTGGACCGGCTATCTATGATACCGGCACAGCTAGAAGAATTGAAACGATCCGCTACCCGGGCTGGCACTTTATTAGCACTAACTCGCGCCAAAGCATGGATAGCTGACCTTGATCCGGCTGATATAGCCAAAGGCTTCCCCAGTGCTCAAGAAAATGGCGAAGCATTTGATAATGATGCTCTCAAACGGGTAACAAGGAGATGCGTCCTCTGGCGAAGTCAATCGGCAGCAGAGGCCAACCCGACGGTTCACCGCTCCTTCTACGATGCAAACAATGACGGGTTGAAGTTGTTATTCGAAGTGCGTAACCTTGTTCCACCAACCCGTAAGCACACTTATGCCCCGACGCTGATCCGCTAGGCTTATAAGTGAAGAGGCTGTCTTCGTGCTTTAACCCGATTGATCGGACCACCAATGACTTCCGCCATTGGGTGGTGAGGAGGAAGAAGTTGAACCGACGCCGACGACCCATCTTCTTCACGCCAACCCGCAATGAAGCTTAATCCGCTGCCGGTTGATGCATCGGTTGCTGTTATGACGCTATTCCAAATTTTGGGCCTCTGAATGCCTTGTAATAGGATAGCCATCACTTTTGTTTTTAATATGCCTTCGTGCCATGGTGCGGACTCCTTTGATTGAATGATCAAACCTTCAATTTAAATTGCTGCAATCACAAAATCTTAAACCGCCCAATGATCTGTGCCGCCAATGGTTTGTGACATTCATACATATATGAAATATGGAGGTATATAATCAAAATTTTGTGATACAAAATACCGCCGTCATGGGCATGGAGTTGGCTTAGCCAATCTTGAAGCGGAGGTTGTATAAACCATTACCGCCAAAGGAGAGAACAACTCCTGTGTTTATACTGCCGGTTTACCACGCACACCGTGCGGGTCATAATAAGCCCCTGTTACTCCATAATAGGATGTTAACAGAAAAAACATCAAACCGGTGAAATTATCACCGGATTAAAAAAAATTGACCGAATTCCATTAACTGACAGCTTTGAAAACGGTTTAAGAATGTTGTCGGTTTAAGAAATGCAACAAAATTCAAATAACAGTTATGACAAACATGGGAGCAAAGGCAATGATAAACCGTTTGCAAAAGATAAAGCTGTACTGAGCTGATCAGATGGTGTTACCATGGTCGGACACGACCAAGCTCCCTATAAGGTGTAGCCATGGTTCGAGTCAGCCAGGTCCCCAATCTGAAACCGTGGCATTATGCCGATCAAGTGGCGTGGCAATGGTTCGGTTCACCAAGCCCCAAGTGACTCTATGGCCTTAGGCCGATCAAAAGCGTGGATGGTTCAGATTTGACCATGTCCCTAAGTGATCCGGTGGCTTTCGCCTATCAAAAGGTGTTGCATTGGTTCGGACACGACCAAGCCCCCAAGTGATATCATAAAGCTTTTTAGAAAGCAAACTCAAGGGGTAAACCGGAGGCCGCTTTAAGACAGAACAACTCCATGTAACCACACATGATGTAACAGAACAGATACCCCGCTTTAGCCGAGGCTCCGGTTTATTGCTTTATTCATAATATATACACTGTCATAATATGTACATAAGTAGAGCGGATGGCTTAGGTATAATAAGGCCGAAGATGAGCTATGTTCCACGGCCTGTTGGTCTCCTCTTCTGACGTGCGTGAGTCTTTATGCTCTCGAACATCGATCAGATAGTACGACCCGTTGTGCAGATTCTTGCTGACCACGAAAGGCCCCTCCCAAGGTGGGGATAGCTTGTGCATATCTGTCTGGTCTTGGATGAGCCAAAGCACCAAATCTCCTTCTTGAAAGGTTCTGGTTCTGACCCGACGACTATGATAACGACGAAGATCCTGCTGGTAAATCGCCGAGCGAGCAGCTGCTATGTCTCGCTCTTCATCCAGCCGATCCAAAGCGTCATGTCGTGCTGTCTCGTTATCCGCTTCAATATAGGCTGCCACACGAGGTGAGTCATGACGGATGTCGTTGGGGAGAACCGCCTCCGCTCCATAAACCATAAAGAACGGCGTGTATCCCGTGGATCTGTTAGGTGTAGTATTTATACTCCATAACACAGACGGTAGCTCTTCTACCCAACAACCCGGCGTCCTCTGCAAAGGGACCATAAATCGGGGCTTGATGCCTCTTAGGATCTCTTGATTGGCTCTTTCCGCTTGACCATTGGACTGTGGGTGAGCTACTGAAGAAACGTCAAGCCGGATGTGCTCGCGTTTGCAGAACTCCTTCATTGCACCTTTGGACAAATTGGTACCATTATCTGTAATGATACTGTGTGGAAAACCAAACCAGAAAATCACATTTTTGATGAACTGAACCGCCGTGGCCGCATCACACTTGCTAACAGGTTCTGCCTCTACCCACTTTGTAAATTTGTCAACCGCCACCAACAGGTGTGTCTTCTTGTCCTTGGACCTTTTGAAAGGTCCAACCATATCCAACCCCCAAGTCGCAAACGTCCAAGTAATTGGAATCATCCTCAATTCTTGGGCCGGTATATGAGCACGTCTGGAAAACTTTTGGCAACCATCACATCGTCTGACCAGATCTTCCGCATCAGCATGGGCAGTCAACCAATAGAAACCGTGGCGGAACGCTTTAGCCACCAAGGATTTTGAACCGGCGTGGTGACCATAGTCTCCTTCATGGATCTCACGCAATATTTCACAGCCTTCCTCAGGGGACACACAGCGTTGAAACGCCCCTGACACACTGCAATGATGCAACTCGCCATTAACAATGGTCATAGACTTAGACCACCGAACTATCTGTCGGGCCAACGTCTCATCTTCTGGTAACTCGCCCCGTTTCATGTACGCCAGATAAGGGAGCGTCCAATCCGGAGTGACGCGCAGAGCTGCCAACAATTGAGCCTCCGGATCAGGAACAGCCAAATCCGCTTCACCAGGGAGCTTGACTGACGGATTGTGCAGTACGTCGAGAAAAACATTGGGTGGGACCGGTTTGCGTTGAGAGCCCAACCGGCTCAAAGCGTCCGCCGCTTCATTTTTCCGGCGATCCACGTGGTCCACCTGATAGCCCTTGAAATGACCTGCGACAACATCCACCTCACGACGATATGCAGCCATGAGTGGGTCCTTGGAATCCCAAGTGCCAGACACCTGTTGAGTCACTAGGTCCGAGTCACGAAGCACTTAACCCGCTTAGATTCATCTCCTTAGCCATCCGAAGACCATGGAGCAAGGCTTCATACTCAGCTGCATTGTTAGTACAAGGGAACATTAAGCGGAGAACGTAATGAAACTTGTCACCTCGTGGGGAAGTTAATCGACTCCAGCCCCGAGCCTCCAACCGCTCGGATCCGTCAAAATGGATGGTCCAATATGTATGATCCGGCTTTTCTTGCGCTTGCAACTCCGTCCCAATCATTAATGAAATCCACAAGTGCTTGAGACTTCACCGCCGTCCGAGGTACATACTTCAAACCGTGCGGCCCAAGCTCTATAGCCTTCTTGGCAATCCGGCCAGTCGCCTCCCGGTTCTGTATGATATCACCTAAGGGAGCTGAACTGACCACCGTGATGGGGTGCCCTTGGAAATACTGCTTCAGCTTCCGGCTTGCCATAAAAACTCCATACACCAGCTTCTGCCAATGCGGATATCTTTGCTTAGATTCAATAAGCACCTCGCTGATATAATAAACCGGATGTTGAACTAGATGCTCCTTCCCTGCCTCCTTCCGCTCTACCACAATGGCCACGCTAACTGCCCTGGCGTTAGCAGCAACATATAGCAGAAGCGGCTCCTTGTCGATGGGGGCGGCGAGTACAAAGCGGTTGGCCAATTGCCGCTTTAAGTCCTCCAACGCTTCATCAGTAATTTGGACTCGGCACAAACCGATCTGTCTTCTTGAAATCTCTCGGTATAAAGGGATGGCCTTCTCCGAGGCGGTGATAAACCGCTCAACAAGGCAATCCGCCCACCAAACGCTGGACATCATTAATACACTTTGGTTTAGCCAGGAGGTGACAGCCGTAATCTTCTCGGATTAGCTTCAATCCCCTGTTGGACACGAAAACCCAATAACTTGCTCGCCGAACACCAAAAACACATTTGGCGGGTTGAGCATCATCTTGTAAACCCGCAGTTGTCAAAGGTTTCTTTCAAATCATCAATCGGTGTTTCCTTCTTCCTTGACTTAACCACAATATCATCCACATAGGAATGCACATTAGGGCCGATCTGTTTATGCAAGCAATTACACACAACGCCGATAAGTTGCTTGGGCGCTTTGAGCCCAAAAGGCATAGACACATAGCAGAAGGCTCCAAAGGGAGTGATAAACGATGTCTTCTCCTGGTCCTTAACCGCCATCTTGATCTGATGATATCCAGAATACGCATCCAAAAAGCTCAAACGCTCACAACCCGCATTGGCATCAATAATCTGGTCAATGCGGGGGAGGGCAAAAGGATCTGCTGGACAAGCCTTGTTAAGATCTGTGTAATCCACACACATGCGCTAAGTGCCGTTTTTCTTAAGGACTAGCACCGGATTAGCAAGCCACTCTGGATGGAAAACTTCAACGATAAAGCCCGCCGCTAAGAGCCTGGCAACCTCCTCTCCAATGGCCTTACGCCTCTCCTCGTTAAACCGGCGGAGAAACTGCTTTACCGGTTTGTACTTGGGATCAACATTAAGAGTGTGCTCAGCGAGCTCCCTCGGTACACCTGGCATGTCAGAAGGCTTCCATGCAAAAATGTCCCGATTCTCACAGATGAACTCGATGAACGTGCTTTCCTATTTTGGATCCAAGTTGGCACTGATGCTGAACTGCTTGGATGAATCGCCAGCACGGTCAACAAGCTTAGTCTCAGTGCCGATTTGAACTTCAGGGCGGATCGTGCTCTGTAGTTGGCTTCTTCAATGGAGTCATGTCCGCCGGATCAACATTGTCCTTATAATACTTCAGCTCCTCGGTGGCACAAACCGACTCTGCGTAGCCGCATCACCTTCCTCACACTCCAAAGCGATCTTGCGGCTCCCATGAACCGTTATTGTCCCTTGTGACCCGGCATCTTGAGCTGCAAATAGATATAACAAGGTCGTGCCATGAACTTGGCATAAGCCGCCGCCCAAACAGGCGTGATATGGACTTTGAATTTTCACCACTTCAAACGTCAATGTTTCGATCCGAGTCATGTTCATCCCGAAGGCCACCTCCAGAGCTATTTTACCAACCAGATCTGCTGACTTGCGGGCACCACACCATGGAACACCGTATTGGACGGTTTGAGATGTTTATCTGTTAACCCCATACGACGGAAGGTCTCGTAGTACGTGATGTTGATGTTGCTCCCTCCGTCCATACGCACCTTGGTGAACTTATAACCTCCCACCTGAGGTGCCACCACCAGGGCTAGCTGACCCGGATTGTCAACCCGGGGAGGATGATCCTCTCTACTCCACACAATGGGCTGCTCGACCAGCGTAGGTAATGAGGCACGGCCGGTTCAACAACGCTGATCGCCCGCTCAAGCTTCGGTCTCGCTTGTCTAAGCTGGTGGTGAAGATGTGGTACTGCCCACTATTCAACTGCTTTGGGTTGCTCTGATAACCCGACTGCTGCTGCTGCTGATTGTAACCACCCTGGTTATTCTGATTGTTCTGATTGTTATGTCCGCCCGGATTACCATTAAACCCTG
Source organism: Aegilops longissima (assembly GCA_021605205.1). NCBI lineage: Eukaryota > Viridiplantae > Streptophyta > Magnoliopsida > Poales > Poaceae > Aegilops > Aegilops longissima. The sequence goes on from CM038676.1 coordinate 389,914,983, forward strand.
AACCGGAATTTCCTCCACCGTAACCCGGCCCGGACCCTGAACCGCCGCCGGAACCTTGATCATACCGGAAAGCATTAGAACTTTTGAACTCCTGCATAATGTAACAATCCTTCCAGAGGTGATTTGCTGGCGCCTCCTTCGTCCCATGCTTCGGACAGGGTTGATTCAACAGATAGTTCAAGCGGTCCGGATTGGGATTAGGCGCTCCACCTCGATTCGGCTGTTTACCCTTGCGCCGCTGGCCCTTGTCCTGCGCGTTGGTGTTGGCTACGAAGTCCATGTTGCCGTTTGCTTTACGCTTACTTCCACCATTACCCGCCGAGTGATGCTGCTGGCCTTTGGAGTTGCTGTTCTTCTTTCCCTTCCCTGCCTCGTCATCGTCAGACTCGGGATCCTTGGTACTATCAGAATCAGCATACTTCACTAAAGCGCCCATGAGAGTGCCCATGTCATTGCAAAACTGCTTCATGCGTCCCAGCTTCAACTTTAAAGGTTTAAACCGGCAGTTGCCCTCTAGGGTCAAGATCGCAGAATTAGCGTTGATCCGGTCTGAAGAATGTAAGATTTCCGAAACGCGGCGTACCCAATGGGTTGTTGACTCCCCTTCACCCTGGACACAAGCCGCCAAGTCCACCACAGACATGGGCTGTTTACAGGTATCTTTGAAATTCTGAATGAACCGGGTCCGCAACTGGGCCCATGAACGGATAGAATTGGGTGGCAAGCTTTTCAACCAAGTACGGGCCGTGCCCTCGAGCATCATGGTGAAGTACTTTGCACACGCGGCTTCATCCACATCCAGCATCTCCATGGCCATCTCATAACTCTCTATCCATGCTTCTGGAGCCAGATCGGCGGTGTAATTTGGCACCTTGCGCGGCCCCTTGAAATCCTTGGGCAAGCGTACATTGCGTAAAGCGGGGACGAGGCAAGGCACCCCCAAAGAGCTAGAGGTAACTCCAGGCTCAAAGATGGTCGGACGAACCGGCGTAAGCTGATAATCCTGATGCTGCGCTGCTAACTCGGCCTCCCTGCGTGCCCGGGCCCGGTCCACCACCTCCTGAGCGTTGTCAAAACCACCTGCAGGGTTGTTGCCACGGGGCGCACCGCGCCGTGCATTACTTGACACGGCCGGTTCATCCACGTGCCTGCTATAGCTTCGGCTTGGGCGGGGGGTAGAGTGGATCCGGTCGCGGCTGTACGAATACGCTTCCTATTGGACCAGAGCTGTCCTAAGGAGCTCCTTGACCCGGCGCGTCTCTACTGTATGTGGCGAATCGCCTTCAATTGGAATTGCCTCCAGCCGTGCCGCGGCTGCGACAAGGTTATCCATCGGGTTGGAGTAATGACATGGGGGCGTTTGCACAACCTGAGGCATGTTGGCATTATGGCGAGGTAGATCTATTATGCGGGGCTGAACGGCGCGCCCGTCCTGAAAGCTTCCGCCGGTTTATCACCGCGGATTATCTGTCCCGCTCTCGGGTGTTGAAGATCTCTTCCCTCAAAAACTGAAGGCAAACGGGATCTGTATTTCCTCTTCATGACTTCATGCGACGCGCTCTGATCTAGCATGAGCCTATAAGCCTGTGCATCCAAAGCGGCCCGCTCTGCCGCCATCCTGGCGTCTGCAGCTGCCAGATCCGCTTTAGCCTGAGTGATTTGTTCCTTCACCTTTGCAATCTCCGCATTATGAATGTCCTGGTCCGCCAGGTTAACCTCTGCCATGAGCACAACCAACGCATCGAATAGTTCTGATAAAACTTGAGTCGGCGGGCGCACAGGGCCTCCTGCCCCGGCTACCGCCGCCGCTGCTGAACCGGTAATCATCGTCGCAGCGGTCGAAGAGTGAAGTATTGCCTGTGTACCGGCCATGAATATTCCAACCCGGTTGGGCAGATCAGAGGGGTCCGGAATACTGTCACCGTCGGAACAGCCCCCAATCCGGCCATCTTGCAGCTGATATAGAGACTCAGTTTCTCCGGTCGACGACTCGTCATCAGAGTAGACGACGGTTTCGCCACCAGATTCTGATCCGTCCTCATAACTTCCTCCGTGGATGACTCCCACGAAGGCACGCTTGACGGCCGGTTTAGCCTGGGCAGGTTTACAGACGCTGAGCCGTCTCGACGAGGTCGGTGCAGATGTCCGCTCAGCCCCAGCTCACCGATCTTGCCGATGAAAACGTGTATGCCACCAAAGGGGACCCGCACCAGTACTCAATCGAGCCGCCTCGGGGCCCCAAATGCATCGTCAATGTAGAGCTTGCCGCGACGACTCTTGGTCATCCGCCCACAGCGTAGCCTTCGAGTCCTTCAAGCTTGCGCTCCAAGATCATCAAACCATCGTGCGATAGCCCCATGGTGGGCGCCAACTGTCGTGGTTTTGTCATGGCAGATGTCCTCATGAAAGGACTTAGTCGCGCAGGCATCGCTACGGGTTAACTTGGACGGGTTAAAGCGAACGCAAAGACACGAGAGTTATACTAGTTCGGCCCCTTTGATGAAGGTAAAAGCCTACGTCTAGTTTGTGATGGGATTGATGTGGTCTCGATGACTAGGGAGCAAACAGCTTCGCTTAGACCTCGAGTTGTTGTTGTCTCCCCTAAAGCCGTGGCTGGTCGCCCCTTATATACATGGGTTGACGCTTGGCTGGTCTCTGAGTCCCGAGGCCGACTTCATACAAGTGTTCGCTCGGTCTCTCCTTCCCTTATCTTACAACACAAGTTACATGACTATGGCGGTTTTACCATTATGGGCCCTAATCCGCCTTTGGGCTCCGGGCCTCTAAGTTTCATAGTAAAGCGCCATCTTCTGAGTCTTTGTGGGCTTCAATATAGCTGAGGGTGAACCGGCCCCTCCTGGGCGGTTTACACTCAGTAGTTACATCCCCAACATATATGATAGTGTCGCTAGCATCCATATGACAGAGAACTCAGGCCGACATGGCTAGTCGTGAACCCAAAGCGGCACTAACCCATGGGGACAGGCATACATGAATCACATCGAGCATGTCGGTCAGCGGGCTGTAGCACTAGGCTAACAGGACTCCGGGAACCCGGGCTGTAGCAGGCTAGGCAGGACTCCGGATGTCACCGCGTGACATTTCCCCAAAGGGACAGACACAGGAATGAAGTGAATCACATGCCGGCCAGTCAAGTGTTCCAGAGCAGTAGTGCTAGGCTAGCAGGACTCCGGTGAACTGGGCTGTAGCGGACTACTATGGCTCATGGAAGCACAAGACTACATTTTCCCATAAGAGAGGCTACCAAGGATAAACAACTAGGTTGTCGGATCCCACACATACCAAGCATTTCAATCATACACACAATATGCTCGATATGTGTAAATACAACATGGCATCACAACATAACTCTACGACTCAAGTATTTATTCATTAGGCTCCGAGGAGCGAGATATTACAAACATGGGTCTCATGACCCAACATACAGAGCATACAGGTCAAGGCACAAACGGAAGCTTAACATGTCTGAGTACAGACAACTATAAATGAAAAAGGCTGAGAAGCCTGACTATCTACCAGATCCTGCCGAGGGCACAAGATCGTAGCTGAGGTAACAAGCTAAACGTCGAAGTCCACGCGGAACTACTAGTGAGACTGAAGTCTCTCTGCAAAAACATAAGATAGGCAAATGTGAGTACAAATGTACCCAGCAAGACTTACATCAGAACTAGCTACATATGCATCGGTGTCAATAAAGGGGGGGTGGTGGAGTTTAACTGCAGCAAGCCAGCTTTGACTCGGTGGCTATCCTGAACTACAACTGCAAGTAACTCTTTTGAGGTGGCGCACACGAGTCCACATATTCACCCTATCAATACACCACTATGGATCCGCTCCCGTCTTCCTACGAGAACGCCATCCATAGCACTCATGCATATCTTGCGCATTTTAGAGTATCCACTTTCACTTATCTATGAATTGTACATGCAACCCAGAAGTCCTTTACCGCGGACACGGCTATTCGAATAGATAATGTTAACCCTGCAGGGGTGTACTTCTTCACACACGCTCTCACCACTTATTGCCGTTTACGTGACATGTACTCGACAACCTTCAAGCGGAAGCCCAGCAAGGGTGTCGGCCACGACCTGACTAATCACACAAGTCTCTTGTCCAGGTTTATCGCCTATTCGGGTTCCATCCGCAAGGAGATCCGGCAGGGGTATCGCTCACGGCCCCAAACAATGTGAGCAGGGTTCCCAAGCCCACCTCGACGGGTGGATCTACGCTTGGTACACCGTGCCATGGTGCCTACTCTGTCCCAAGCCCACCTGTACCGGGTGCCACTTGGTAGACTACTAACACTACCTACAAACACCAGAAACTAGTTGCAACTCCTGGACAGAGATCAAGTTGATTAATAAGACGAGAGGGGCCGAGTTACCGGAACCCAATGTGTGGTAGTAACTGTTCATGGATCACAAACACAGAACTCAGTTCCTGAGGACGGCTGCAATGAGACAACCCACCATGTACTCCTACATGGCCTCTCACTGCTACCTTTACCAAATCGTGGTCACACACTTAGCTCTCAACAGTAGGACATGTTCACCACATTCTAATTCATCCCCGATGAATCAGACCTGACTCAACTCTAAGCAATAGCAGGCATGACAAACAAGCATGAATGAGTAGGCACATCAGGGCTCAAACAACTCCTACTCATGCTAGTGGGTTTCATATATTTACTGTGGCAATGACAGGTCATGCAGAGGAAAGGGGTTCAACTACCACAGCATGTAACAGTTGAAATGTTGTTGTCCTAATGTAGTAAAAGAGAGTAGGAGCGAGAGAGTGGGATTGTATCAGAATGAACAAGGGGGTTTTGCTTGCCTGACACTTCTGATGATAATATAGTTCTTCATCGGTGTCATCGAACTCATCGCTTGCACGCCGCTCATCGAGAGGGACAAACACCGGCAACACAGAAGGAAACACCATCAATGCAATGCACAATATGATGCATGATCATGACATGGCAATATGATGTGGTTTGAGCTAATGCAACTAGCAGCAGGTAAAATGAAGTTGGTTTGAACCCTAGGTTCAAATTCAAACTCCATATGTGAAGAATTAAATGCCATTATAAGATTTGGCCTAAACAGCAGCCCTAAGTTATTCTATCATGCATGAAAATGGTACAGATGGATAGATTGGATTTTTCTGATTATTTTTCATATATAAATTATTTCATTCTGAGATACGATTGATTTTCTATGATTTTTAGAAGTTTTGGCTATTTTCTAGAATTTCCTGTATAAGAATAAATCCAGAAAAGGATTTACTGCGTCAGCATTGCGTCAGGGTGACGTCAGTGGTCAAAGGGGACGTCCAGGTCAACCTGACCAGTGGGTCCCGCGTGTCAGCAGTTATCTTAACTAACTAATATTGGTTAGCGCTAACCCTAGGTTAATTAGCAGAGCGGGGCCCACTTGTCATAGACCCAAGGGTCAAACTAGGCCCACCCAGTCAAGGTCAACGGGTCAAACTCGCTGGCGTTTAGCCGCCGGCGAGGCCAGACGCGGCGGAGGAAGTGCATTAGTGCGTTCCGGCGACCAAATGGACGGCGGAGACCTTCTATGCGAAGCTGGGAACGAGCCGCGTCGTTTGGTGGCAGTGGTGGAGCTCGGGGTGGCCGGGAACATCGCCGGCGACGACCTTGGCGGTCACCGGAGTCGGGTGAAGATGAACCCGAGGCTACGGGGCACGGCGAGTCTCGGGAAGTGGTGCGTTGAACTCGTGGGGGTGCGGTGGAATTAGTGGACAACGTGGTGAGGCCTGTGGGTGGCCGAGAGTCACGTCGGCGACGAGCTCTGCGGCGGCGCATGCGGGTGAGCTACGTGCAGTCGATGCAGGGCTCGAGAGCGAGAACGAGAAGGGGGAGGTGGTAGCTGAGCTCACGGCGGTTGCAACGGAGCTAACGGCGAGGTCGGGGACGGCCTGCTGCGACGGTGATGACGAAGGGGATCTCCGGCGGTGCTCGGCGAAGATGATCTCGAAGAAGACGAAGCGGGGCTTGCGAGCACTCGGGCTCGGGTTTCTCGACGGATGGGAAGGTGACGGAGCTCGTGGACACGGTCGGGCGACGCAGAGTCGGTGGTGGCTACGGCTACGGCGGTGGGACGACGATGGCTGCTTCGGCCATGGCGGAGGGGAACGAGGGAGAGAGGCAGGGGGAGAGTGGACGTGTCCAGGGGGTCGGGGCGCGGCGTGGAGCTCGCCCAGGTGTCCAGGGGCGAAGCGGCAAGCAGGTGGCGCCGTGGCAAGCTCGCGCTCGTCGGCGTCACCACCCTGCCTGCCTGGCGGGAACGAAGAACCTGGCTGGCACGGGCCAGCAAAGTGCTGAGCCGCCAGGTGGGCCGGGGCGTGGGTTTGCCCAGGTACTAACTCTCTCTCTCTCTCTCTCTCTCTCTCTCTCTTTCCTGTTTTTCTATTTTAGTTTTCTATTTTGTTCTGTTTTGTTTTGGTTTAGTAAAAATACTAATCCATTTTATAAAATCCTGAAAATAATTATGTGGCTAGAACTAAAATATACCAAACCACATAAAATGTTCCAGAATTATTGGACATATATTAATTATATATAAAATATATATCCAATGCAAATAGTTATTGAATTAATTCAAAGGCCAGAATAAATATTTCTGTGACTCCAAAAATAATGGTTTGAATTTCACCTCATGCCAATATTTTCACAGAATAACAGGAACATTTTCTTGGACTCATTTGATGAGATTTAAATGTTGGTTATTTTTAGGGGTTTTCTAAGGCTTTGAAAATTCCTCAATTCAAATTTCATTTAAATTTAAACATGATGCACACATGGAAGCTGGCATAGGTCAGACCAGGATTAGGGATGTGACAGATGGATGCCATCTGATGCTGCCCGCATACCTTTCGACAACTATATGAACTAACCAGGCGAAATTCGTGCAAACAAAGAAAATTTCAAATTAACCGGATGAAATTCATTACATTTCGAAAACTTTTCCTACAAACTGGACGAAATTCATTACATATTTCGCACAAACCATACTAAAACCCATCAGAACCTAATCTAAACGATCGCGGCGCCCGACCACCATGTCCGCCATGAACCTGAGAAAGCCGGCCATTGCCTTTGCCTCCTCCTCATCCGCCTTGATAACCTCCTCCTCCGGAGCACAAGGTTCTGAAGATTTACGCCTCCACATTGCCGTCAAGCGGCTAATCGGCCGCCGATGTTTACCCCACCAAGCTTGGCGCCGACCGAGTGGAGTAGCGGTGGCCTTCCCGGTCCGTGAGTGGCGGCGACCTCCGTGTACTACTCTTCCTCGCTGCCGGCTGTGCCGCAAGACGCTGCTAACCGTGGTTGTGGCGGCGGAGGCGACCGGGGTGCCGCGATCTCCTTCGCTTGCTCCTGCGACAATCGCTGAAGAGAGCTTTGGAGCGCGCCCGGAGCAGAGCCGCCGATGTCCCTCGTCTGCTCCTGCGACAGTACATCCAAGAGAGCTTCGGAGCGCCAGGAGGCCATGGTTGAAGTGGTGCCGACATAAGGAAGGGACCGGAGGAGAATAAGTGTGGGTCTTTGGCTATGGCTGGGAGCTGGGGCTCAAGTTAATATAGCGGGCGAATGGTAATGAGCCGCGGCAGACGGATGGACAACTGGCGCAGGAGTAGGTTCGTCGGGCGTGAACGCGGACGCTGCTTCAGTGACTTAACTGCAGATGCGTTTGGGTTACTAACATGTGGGCCCAATGGGCATCTGGCCCGCATGTCAGTGACACACCAATTGCACCTGCAGTTAAGTCCGGTGAATGCGGCATTGACATTCTAGAGAGATGGTGACCGTTTCAAGTGGGAAGCGCGCGCTAGCGATGGAAGGGGTTTTGGTGTGCAGTGGCACTAAGATCGGTCGCTCACGATAGTACATACTCCGTACCATACTACCATAGTACCCTCTCTAGCTTAGGCTATTTTATAGATTGTCGCTATGATGGACGATATACATGAGCAAGGCGGTCCGAGTATGACCGTTGGTGTTGAGCCAGGTGAATACATGCTCGGCGTTCGTGTAGGCCTCCATCAAACGTCTAAACAGTAATGCCAGGCACCGCCGGGGCGCGCAGGTGATGGGCTCGCTGTTTGCGTTGCGCCATGAGCATTGATTTAGAGGGCGACGTGCATGCATTAACAGGCTTTGACAGCGTGAGCGTGAGTGTCTGACGCGAAGTATTTCATTTTCATTTGGCTGACGAGGGTGCGTTCCAGCGACGAGTCTGTGGTTTGATTCCCCACATACGCATAATTTTGGTTTTTACAGTATTTCTTTCTCCATTCACAGGTAGGCCCGCGAGATAGATAAAGAACACGAGCTGATGAGGCGCATGCGGACTATTTGACTGGTCAACCATACAAATACGGAGCTATACACGAGCCAAGACCGTATAATCACCATATCTCGATACAATGATCAAAGTGAGCTATCAAGACAAGTTCGATGACCGCCAATGCATTTTACTCGTAATAAATGACCAGGATTGAAGGGAATCCAAATTTGCCTCGTCTTCTGTCCTTGAGCTCTTGACAAACCAATGCACTATACGGTTGTCCGGCCACTCCACCCAAGATCTCTCACTGCGCCTTTCATGCTACCACGCGCACACTAACCGGTAAGGCAGCGATGGCATCCCGCTGCGCCGAGTTCCTCGCCGCCACGCATCAAGACACAAAATGGTAGGGATGCGATGGCATCCCGCCGTGCCGAGTTCATCGCCGCTCGCAACCTCACAACTATGTGGGAGGAATTTGAAGATGCCAAGGCCGAATGGGCGGTAGAGCAAGAGGCGGCCAAAGCCACACAGAGGGAGCAGAAAAGTCAGAAAGCACTCAAGAAAAGAGAGGCCCTCTGCCGCAAGAAATAAAAGGACGCACGCACTGAAGCGGAGAGGTCGGCGGAGATCCAAGCACGGTGGGGTGTCGCCGACAAAGCCGGGAAGGAGAACGACGACGTCTGGACAGCATGTGAGAAGTAGTACTACTAGTAGTTAGTGTGTGTGTCTATGTCTGAGTATGAGCATGTACCAGTACTACATGCTACTACTGTAGTTTTTAGAGCAAATTACCAGTACATTAGCCTAGACTAAATGGAAAAATTCCTATCCTAAGCATCAAATGGCATCTCTTTCTCTGTAGGAATTGAGATGCATGTCATCTCACTTCGTATGATTTTCATATTCCTATCCTATGAACGAAAGGAGGCCTCTGTTGGAGTAAATACTGTAGCTAGCAAGATTGCTTTGTACAGAGTTTTCTTCAAGAAGCGGAATTCAATGAAGTCATGATGGTTCCTTTGTCCGAGCAACTTCAAAGTGGGAAGTGGGCCTGTGATTTGACGGCTCATTAGTCATTGTTATCTTGCGCGCCGACGACCGGTGACTCTCGCTTGAGTTCGCATGCATGGCAAGTGGACCAGATGGTCGACGCCCCACATGTTAGCGAACGGAAGTATTCTTTCCGATATCGAGGAGCAAGGAAACCGTGGTATAGTATCATGCTGATTGGTTTGCAAAAAAATAGTATCACTGCCGATTTACAATTATTTTTTATTTCTGATGAATGCTAGCGTTTCAACTCTTACGACGAAGGGTGCCAAACACGGCACGTGCTGGATGTCCCACACGTCAGCGAAAGGAGTGGGACATGAACAGCGTGGTAGAGCCCAGTGTAAACAACAGCGTGGTAGAGTGTCTCCACTTCTTCCACTTCCGGGTCGGAGACCACACGTAGTAGTACTTAGTGGTATGAACGATACAAAGTGCGACCTGGAGAGAAAGTGTAACACTCCAAAATATTTGATTTGGTTTTCATTAAAATCTTTATTCGAATTAAAGGAGGGTATTTGAATTTTTTTTCTAAGAGACTCTCCTTCTCAAATCTTTTCTTTTTGTGACAATTTTTTTAAAAGGTCCTTCTCAACCTTGATCTTTAGTCTTAAGGGTTTTTCAAAATTGTGTTGGCTCTACACAAATAATATTGGAGGGTTTTGCAATTAGTTCTATTAAAAAGAAATCCTATGGATTTTTGGTTTTATTCTTTTACCTTTTAAAGATCTCTCCTTTTCCTTGTCACATGTTAAAATTTTCTTCCAAAACCCCTCCCTCCACTTTGGGTCAAGTCAAATATCCAATCCCAGCAAGTTCAACCCATTTCTGATTTTTATTCTATTTATTTTATCCTCAAAACTATTTCTATCATTTATTTTGGACCTAGGTGATTTACAAAGGAAGTACCAGATTACTTTTGAGTTTTGATCCCAAACAAACTCCTCTGACTAGTCCTTTGTACCCCCAACCTAGATCCATCAAGATCCACTTGTCCACAGTTCAAATTTTTCAAATTTTGCTCACTGCAAGTTTGAACCAGATCTACCATTTTTGATGAAATTCATTATTTTTCTTCTCCAAAAGTTCTGAGATAAATCAGGCAGCCCCTAGATGCATTGAGAGATCGCCTCACCAAAGATCAACTCCAGAAGAAATTTCCACATGCCAAAATCATTTCATCAAACACCTGGCGTGCCTTTATCGCTTCGCCAATATTCAAAAGTTCGAGTTCAGTGTTTGACTGTCGTCGTTGTCGTTTCTTGACCCACAAGGCATCAATCTCACCAAAGCCGCTCGGCGTGATGCTCACTGCTCCTTCTTATCTAGTGCGCCGCGAGATCATTTGGACGGGCGCAGGTGTCGGTGGCGACGTGGCACCTCATCGTCAGCGTCTTCTGCGGTTGTAGAACCGCCCGTGGCGGTCGACAGGGGGCCGGCCCTGCCTTTCGGCGCCGACCAGCACCGCCCAAGCCACCCGGAGCCTCCGCGTGGCCACCCCTTCCCCTGTGCACGCTGTAGCACAGTCACCGCAGCTAGAGAGGCGCAGAGCGCGCTCTCTGCCGCCGACGAGCCCCGTGAGGCCGTTCTGTCGAGAGCGTGGAGTAGCGCCCAAGCTTCGCCCAGCTTAGCCTCGGGATGGAACCAGTAAACCTATCCGCAGCTGCCCCGACCCCTAAACCTCCCATTAAACCATTGCCCCGCCATAATCACCGCCGGAGTAATCCCGACCACGGCAACCGCCTCGGGCCGGCTATAAAAGGGGGCCTCGAGATCGATTTCGACCAGGCATCACCCCTCCACCTCACCAGAGCCACGCCTAGCTACTGGGAAGACCTCGGGGAGGCCTTCTTCCCCGACTCCGGCCGCCCTGATCCGCTTCGGGCTCCGGCAAGATCCGCTCCGGCGAGAGCATCTCCGCGTCCCATACCTTGTCAGCGACCTTCTAGTGCACCCACACTTCTAACCCAAGCTTCAATTTGAAGGTTGCAGCCCTCCTCGACGAGACCCACCACCACCCGAACCGACGTCCGCCGGAGTAGAGGCCGCCGTCGACGTGGTGCTCACCGACGACCAACTCCACCACCCTCAGGTGCGGAAGGACTCAGTGAATCCATAGGTGCCATCCTTTCCCCCTACCTCGTTGTGGATCGCCGCCGGCGACCACCACGACCCTCGTGCGCTGGTGCACTCTGGTTTGAAATTCAAACCTGACGGGTGGGACCCCTCGTCGCCGCTTTCTTTTTCAAACCGCTTCTGAAATGCCTTCGGGCAGAATACGTTTTCCTTTGGAGTTGGCGTGTTTCTAATCGAAATGTTTTCTGTTTTTATAAACGAACCCCTGGAAACTTTCTGTTTCATTACAGATGAGTCCCTGGACTAAAACCTTAATAACTTTTAAACAAAAGATGATTTTGAATTGATTCTCTTTCTGTCATCTATATTTTTCTGTCTAGCTTTTTATCAAATTTATTTGAAAAATATTTGGAACACTTTTTGTGCACACACGGTATTTACGTTAGTATGCGTTTTCTACATACCGTAGATACCGGAGGAGGTGACGGAACCACAAACTTCACCGAGCTAGACTCTGACTACTCCGAACCAGGCAAGCATGTTTGAACCTTTGATATGATGAGTGTTTTGCATGTTTGCTTGAGTAGTTATTTCATGGCATGTTCATATAAGCAACTGTGAATGTTATATTGCATGCAAGGCAACTACGTGTGAGCTTCGAAACTTGGTGTGTTTATCTGATGGAAGACAACATGATCATATGGTGACATGTAAGGTGGTGAGCTGGTATTGTTGAAGCATGCCAGTCTTATGCCAACCGTTTAACTCCAGTGTTAACGTGGATCAAGTCTCGATCCCGTTCGTTATCCCCTTTGTGCTGCCACATGCTTTCTGCAAAGAGTGCGGTTTAGTAAGTTGCAAACCTCTTTCCTTGTACACACCAAACAGAGGGACGCGATGAGGGTTCCATGGCCCTGATTAAAGCCCGCCATCCGTCGGGGGCATGGGTGTTTCGGTTGGGACCGAGAGGGGGCACCCTTAGAGCACGCGATATAAATTTGATCCCATGCTATTCGAGGTTGTGACCTCCCCGTCTTAGAGTTTTTCTTGAACGTTGCCTAGGGTGATTCCTGGCAGCGGAATGTGGAATGGGTGTGTACTGGTTAGGTGTGTTTCTTCTAAAATACCGTAGACGGAACTAGTCCTTCGTGACTACTAAAATCCGTTGGCTGTGGTTAAAGAGTACAAACTCTACAGAGTCAAAACCATTCGAGTAACCGTATCTATGGCCAAGGACTGTGGTCAACTCATCTATGTCAGTGTCAGTATCAGTCTCAACGTCCGTCTCAGTGTCAGTCTTAGTGAAAATCTCCGGTAAATGAACATGAGTGTTAAACCCAGCTGAATGTTATTCCGTGGATGGACTAACCCGTTTATTATTATGTGCTGAGTATTTCCTTGGAATGATTTAAATTCGTGAACTGCTTCAATACGAAAGATGAAATATAAGCCCTTTATGTGATGTTGCTCAGACGTCCGACTGTGGCATTCTTTTTATTTGCTTTCGATATAAGCCCTTTATGTGATGTCGCTCAGACGTCCGACTATGGCATTCTTGTTATTTACTTTCGATATAAGCCCTTTATGTGATGTCGCTCAGACGTCCGACTGTGGCATTCTTGTTATTTACCTTCGATGTAAGCCCTTTATGTGATGTCGCTCAGACGTCCGACTGTGGCATTCTTGTTATTTACTTTCGATATAAGCTCTTTATGTGATGTTGCTCAGACGTCCGACTGTGGCATCCCTGTTATTTACCTTCATTATAAGCCCTTTTCGAGATGTCGCTTAAGACGTCCGACTGTGGCACGCACTGTCATTTACATTTCAATATAAGCCCTTCTTGCGGTGTCGCCCTGACGCCCGATTGCGACATGTTAATTTATTTATTTTACCTTTCGAGGCGTCACTTCAGACACCCAATCGGTCTTCAGTTATCTTATTGGGATTTCGGGAGGACTACCGCCTGACTTCCCTTTTTATTTAACATGCCTTGCAAGTTTATTATCTGAGTCTGCATTGTTAAACTGCTCATGTGCATCATGTTTGCATTTGTTATAGCTTATGTCCGAACTGTCTTGCGAGTACATTCAAAGTACTCACCTGGCTTGTTGATTTGGCCAGATGTTGTCGAAGGCGATCTTATGGATGAAGAGTTCGATAGCGAGTCCGACGCCTAGAGGAGTCCCAGTCAGTCCTGTGCGATCCTGGAATTGGTCACTTGTATTATATACGCTTACGCTACCTGAATAAAATCATCGAGTCCCACTCCGGTGCTCGACGAGCTGTAAGATTTAGGAGTCACGTCAACCACTCCACTGTGACATATCCACCACCACTTTTATTACGAGTCAGTAGTTATGCCACCATACCCTTGTGTCATATCCGCCTTTATGTACAATATCGGCGTGCTTGTAACAAATTGTTGAGCAGCCTCAGCTCAACCTTGTATAATATTTAGTACTTCTGGATTTCTGTATCAAGGATTTGTCTACCAGTGAGGAGGATCCTCCTATACTGGAAATATAAGGGTCGGTTTCTCAATAAATGTTTTATTGGAAAACCGGTCGTGACAAACTTGGTATCAGAGCCAGGCTGACTGTAGGAAACCACTAGGTGCGATCGCAAATCGGTTATTAGCGTCTTAAGTACTATTTTAGCATTTTGCAAAACGTAGCAATTTTCTGTTAGTCATCATAAATTTATGATCTGACTATTCGGAATTTTTGCCTACTTTTGTAGATGGCTAGCAGCGATTGTGAGTCACAGGTGTTCGCCAATGTACCTGAGGGGTTTATCAAGCTCCTCACCTCCATCGTCACGATCGCAATTGGGCCATCGGCTCGTCCAGTGTTCACACTCTACCAGCACAAGATCAGCGACAGCGTGTCTATGCACCAGGCCGCGGTGCAATTCAAGGGAGGGCGTTCGGAGTCACGCCGCTTCCAATTTGTGGTAAGGGCCATGCCTACGGAGAGGCATGCCATGAGATTGCTGCCCGGGAGGCGATAGCTCGTCTCCGGGATGTTCTTCCTTCGATGAAGACTCGTCGCTACCGCTACCTCCCATGCCACGTGCCATACACTTGTCACTATGCATTCGCTTGCCCTAGGGGAGAGCGAGATGAGGCTATTGAGATGCTTGTTGAGTATCTCAAGGCCCTTGAGGCAGCTTTTGATAACCTCGTGGACGACCTTGTGGCTGCTCGTATGGACTCGATTCAGGCTATTCCGCCAACAGGAGGGAGCTCCTCCACACAAGACCACCAGCGACTTACGTCTCGTCCAGCATCCTATACACCTGCCATCCTCGCCACCACTGTCGCCTGCCTACCACCGAGGATTTTGACCAAGTCATTGCTCCTACTCCAGTCCATGCTGCACCACATGTCGCGCCCAAGACCAGCTCCTCAACTCAGCACTTCGCGCCTGGAGCCTATTAGTGAGGAGGAGGTTGAGTCCCCAGCATCACTGGGTCTTACCCTCGGTAGGCCGAGGGAAATCCTTACCATCTCATACTGAGTGCGCCTAGCAGCCGTGCGATGTACCAGCTTGTGTGATATGTTTATATGTATATAGGTTTGGTGAGAAGTAGTTTGTGTGCGCATCATGTAGGAACTGGGAGAAGTGCACTAGCCTAAATAACATGTCAGGAATGTGTACGCACATCCTGAGTGATGTATTGTATAATTACTGCTTGCGTGTAAGATATGTACTGAGCAGTCCTTCTCCATGCGCAATTAAAAATTTTCTTGAAAAATCTTGGAGTTTTTAAAATTCTGCCTTTGCGAATTTATTTATTTTTGCGACTCAGTTTTCTTTTCTCATGAGTTTTACAAAAATACCCCAGAGTGGAAAATGCCTCGTCCTTGGACTAGTTCCATGCCAAGTCCGCCAGAAGAAAATTATGGTACCCAAACAAGCAACAATTTCACACAGGGGCAGTCAAGTCAGTAGGGCAGTGAAGCAGCATTTTCTCAAGTATGTCGCCTTTATGAACAAAGCCAGCAGCAGCATCAAGAAATGATGAATCATGTCATCAACATGGGAAATCACCGTGAACCATATCAGCAGCATTCCAAATTGTCTGAACTACAAAAGACACGTCCCCCAACGTTCTCTCACACTGATAGGCCGCTTGAGGCCGGTGATTGGCTTCGAGACATTGAAAGGAACTTAATTATCGCACAATGTTCGGACCGTGAGAAGGTACTTTATGCACCTCACTACCTCACTGGAGCAGCCGCATCATGGTGGGAAAATTTCCTACACATGCACCCCAATGAAAATGACATCACCTGGGAAGAATTTAAAGAAGGTTTTCGTGGGGCGCATATCCCTAGAAGCATTATGAAGATCAAGAAAAGGGAGTTTGATGACCTTAAGCAGAGAAGCATGACAGTGACTGAGTACAACAGTCAGTTTACTCAATTATCTCGTTATGCCAACGAAGAGCACATGACTGAAAATAAAAAGATGGAAAAATTTCTGGACGGTCTAGCATGAGCACTTAAATGCCAGCTGGTCTTATACACCTTTCCGGATTTCAAAACACTTGTGGACCAAGCCATTACATTGGAAAATGAGCGCCGCTGCTTGGAGGATTTTCGCAAGCGCAAAAGGGACCAGACTACTCATGCTCGCAACAACCGGAACAAGACTGATTTTCAGAAGAATGGAGCAAACAAGTCCACAACCAACGTTCCACGCCCAAACAAAAAATTTCATGCAAGGGACAAGGATTTTACATACCACCCAGGTGTTACTTGCTACGCTTGTGGAGAGGAAGGGCACTATGCCAAATAGTGCCCAAAGCCAAGAAACTCAGCTCCCAAGCCAAACAATGGTGGAAATAATTCAGCACCCAAACGTAACAACTTCAACCCCAATAACAATCACAAGATGGGTCACTTGAACCATGTGACCAAGGAGGAAGCACAGAATGCCCCGGATATCGTTACTTCAGATGCGTTCCTCATCAACACAATACCTGCCACGGTTTTGTTTGATTCTGGAGCTTCTCACCCATTCATTTCAAAGAAATTTGCTTTACAAAATGATTTTTTGATGCTTCCCTTGGAAAAATCCATGATCATCAACTCCCCCGGGATTAAGCAAATTACTCAGACTTACTGCCAAGGTGTGGTTATTGAGTTTGAGGGACTAAAGTTTCATGCAAACCTCATTGTACTGGAAAATAAGGGACTGGATGTTATCCTAGGAATGGAGTGGTTAACCACCAACAAAGGATTTATCGACTGCTTCAGTCGGACTGTAATTCTTACCCATCATCACGGGAATACAATAAAAATTGCAGCTCAAGAAAGACAAATATCACGACAACCAAGGTTGAACAAGGTGGACATTTCAGAGTTCAGCAAAGTGCCAGTGGTGTGTGAGTTCCCCGACGTATTTCCCGAAGAACTACCAGGCATGCCACCAAACCGGGAAATAGAATTCATCATTGAGCTAGCACCTGGAACCACCCCCATTTACAAGAAACCCTACAGAATGGCACCCTCCGAGTTGGTAGAATTAAAGAAGCAAATAAAAAAATTGCTGGACAAAGGATTTATACGGGCCAGCTCCTCACCTTGGGGTTCACCAGTTTTATTTGCCAAGAAAAAGGATGGGACACTAAGATTATGTATAGACTATCGAGCACTCAACATGGTCACCATCAAAAACAAATATCCGATGCCACGGATAAATGATTTATTTGACCAGCTCGCTCAAGCCAAGGTTTTCTCAAAAATTGATTTAAGGTCGGGATACCATCAATTAAAAGTACGGACAGAAGATATCCCCAAGACAACATTCACCTCCAGATATTGACTATATGAATTTACAGTAATGCCGTTTGGACTAACAAACGCCCCCGCATATTTTGTCCACCTCATGAACAAAGTGTTTATGAAATTTATGGACAAATTTGTTGTGGTGTTCATTGATGATATTCTGGTATACTCCAAGACACCGTAAGAGCATCTTTGAACATCTCAGGATTGTACTGGGAGAATTAAGGAAACATCAATTATACACCAAGTTCAGCAAATGTGAATTTTGGTTAAGACAGGTTGGTTTTCTAGGCCATGTTTTAACCCAAGAAGGTGTTGTCGTAGATCCGGAAAAGGTCAAGGACGTACTTGGCTGGAAACCACCCGCCAGCGTAACGGACGTACGAAGTTTCTTGGGAATGGCAGGATATTACCGAAGGTTTATTGAAGGGTTCTCCACCATAGCAAAACCAATGACACAATTGCTCAAGAAGGATAAGAAATTTGTATGGACTGAAGCTTGCGAGAAAAGTTTCCAAGAACTCAAAAGGAAATTAACAACAGCACCAGTATTGGTTGTGCCAGACATATACAAAATTTTTGAGGTGTATTGTGACGCATCCCGGAAGGGCCTCGGATGCGTATTAATTCAAGAAGGCAAAGTAGTCGCATATGCTTCCAGGCAACTATGCAAGCATGAAGAAAATTATCCTACTCATGACTTGGAGTTGGCAGCAGTCATTCATGCACTCAAAGAGTGGAGGCACTTTTTACTTAGGAATCGTTGTGAAATGTACACGGACCATAAAAGCCTCAAGTATATTTTCACACAACCATAACTCAATTTATGACAACGACGCTGGTTGGAGTTAGTGAAAGATTATGATGTTGGCATTCACTACCATCCAGGAAAGGCGAATGTAGTGGCAGATGCTCTTAGTCGAAACCCCAGTTCGGGCAACGACGGTCTACCAAACTTGAGACCTAAATTTCAGCAGGAGTTCGCCAAACTCAACTTGGTGATGATCACGAAGGGCAATGTGTCAACTTTAGAAATACAGCCCACCCTAATGGAACAGATTAAGGAGGCTCAGCATGGACACCCCAGCATCGAAGGCATAAAAAGAAAAGTGAGTTTGGGCAAGGCCTCGGAATTCATCATAGACGATAAGGGAATATTATGATACGATGACAGACTTTGCGTACCAAACATAGAGGACCTCAAACAGCAAATTCTAGCCGAAGGTCACACCGCTCCATATTCAATCCACCCTGGAAGAACCAAAATGTATAAGGACATTCAGGAAAAATTTTGGTGGCACGGTATGAAGAGGGATATAGCCACCTTCATTGCATGTTGTGATTCGTGTCAACGCATTAAGGCCGAGCATCAAAAACCAGCTGGGCTATTACAGCCAAACAGGATTCCGGAGTGGAAATGGGACGTAATTGGGATGGATTTCATTGTTGGACTACCTCGGTCACAACACGGAAATGATGCCATATGGGTCATCACAGATAGACTAACCAAGGTGGCACATTTCATTCCCGTAAAGACAACCTACACGACTCAGAAGCTTGCCAAACTTTATCTCTCCCGCATAGTTTGTCTGCATGGAATCCCAGGACTATAATATCTGACAGAGGCACTCAATTCGTCTCTAGATTTTGGGATCAATTACAACAAGCTCGGGAACTCAAGCGGCATTGATGACAGCATACCATCCCGGTGATGGACAAACTGAGCGTAAACCGAATTCTAGAGGACATCTGAGAGCATGTGTTCTCACCTATGGAACCAGTTGGGAAGAAAGCTTGCCATATGTCGAGTTTGCATACAACAACAGTTACCAAGCCAGCTTGCAAATGGCACCTTTTGAAGCCTTGTACGGGCGGAGATGTCGTACTCCATTAAATTGGTCAGAAACAGGAGACAGCCGTATCTTCGACCCAGATATGCTCAAGGAAGCTGAGGAGAAAGTTAGGCTAATCAGGGACCGACTCAAGACAGCTCAAAGTCGACAAAAGAGTTATTATGATCGAAAACATCGGGGAGTCAGCTTTGAACCCGGTGAGTATGTGTACCTACGAGTATCTCCTATGAGGGGCCTGCAACGATTCAAAGTTAAAGGAAAGCCAACACCAAGATTTATCGGACCCTTCTGTGTAGTTGCACGAAGAGGCACCGTAGCCTACCAGCTAGACCTACCCGAAGAGCTGTCAGACGTCCACGACGTGTTCCACGTCTCACAGTTGAGGAAATGTGTAAGCAACCCAGAAAAGCAGGTATCTCATGAGGACATTGACGTACAGCCAGACCTCACCTACAGGGAACGCCCAATAAAAATATTGGAGGAGTCTGAAAGGAGGACCCGTCAGAAAACAATTAAGTTTTTCAAAGTTTAGTGGAGCAATCACACACATGATGAAGCAACATGGGAAAGAGAGGATTTTCTTCGGATAGAACACCCACACCTATTTGAGGATCTGCTGAAATCTCGGGGACGAGATTTTTCCTAAGGGGGTAGGTGTTGTAACACTCCAAAAATTTTGATTTGGTTTTCATTAAAATATTTATTTGAATTAAAGGAGGGTATTTGAATTTTTTTTCTAAGAGACTCTCCTTCTCAAATATTTTCTTTTTGTGACAATTTTTTTTTGAAGGTCCTTCTCAACCTTGATCTTTAGTCTTAAGGGTTTTTCAAAATTGTGTTGGCTCTACACAAATAATATTGGAGGGTTTTGCAATTATTTCTATTAAAAATAAATCCTATGGATTTTTGGTTTTATTCTTTTACCTTTTAAAGATCTCTCCTTTTCCTTGTCACATGTTAAAATTTTCTTCCAAAACCCCTCCCTCCACTTTGGGTCAAGTCAAATATCCAATCCCAGCAAGTTCAACCCATTTCTGATTTTTATTCTATTTATTTTATCCTCAAAACTATCTCTATCATTTATTTTGGACCTAGGTGATTTACAAAGGAAGTACCAGATTACTTTTGAGTTTTGATCCCAAACAAACTCCTCTGACTAGTCCTTTGTACCCCCAACCAAGATCCATCAAGATCCACTTGTCCACAGTTCAAAATTTTCAAATTTTGCTCACTACAAGTTTGAACCAGATCTACCATTTTTGATGAAATTCATTATTTTTCTTCTCCAAAAATTCTGAGATAAATCAGGCAGCCCTAGATGCATTGAGAGGTCGCCTCACCAAAGATCAACTCCAGAAGAAATTTCCACATGCCAAAATCATTTCAGCAAACACCTGGCGTCACTGTTTCTGTCAATATTCAGAAAAGTTCAGAGTTCAGTGTTTCAACCTGTCGTCAGTGTCGTTTCTTCACCGCCGCGACGTCAATCTCACAAGTGCTCACTCTGGTGCGATGCTCACTGCTCCTTCTTCTTATACAGTGCACCGCGAGATCATTTGGACGGGCGCAGCTATCGGTGGCGACATGGCACCTCATCGCCGGCGTCTTCTGCGGTTGTAGAACCGCCCGTGGCGGTCGACAGGGGGCCGGCCCTGCCTTTCGGCACTGACCAGCACCGCCCAAGCCACCCAGAGCCTCCGCGTGGCCACCCCCTCCCCTGTGCATGCTGCAGCACAGTCACCGCAGCCAGAGAGGCGCAGAGTGGGCTCTCTGCTGCCGACGATCCCTGTGAGGCCGTTCCGTCGAGAGCGTGGTGTAGCGCCCAAGCTTTTCCCAGCTTAGCCTCGGGATGGAACCAGTAAACCTATCCGCAGCTGCCCCGAACCCTAAACCTCCCGTTCAACCACTGCCCGCCGTAATCACCGCCGGCGTAATCCCGACCACGGCAACCGCCTCGGGCCGGCTATAAAAGGGGGCCTCGAGCTCGATCTCGACCAGGCATCACCCCTCCACCTCACCAGAGCCACGCCTAGCTACTGGGAAGACCTCGGGGAGGCCTTCTTCCCCGACTCCGGCCGCCCCGATCCGCTTCGGGCTCCGGCAAGATCCGCTCTGGTGAGAGCATCTCCGCCTCCCATACCTTGTCAGCGACCTTCTAGTGCACCCACACTTCTAACACAAGCTTCAATTTGAAGGTTGCAGCCCTCCTCGACGAGACCCACCACCACCCGAACCGCCGTCCGCCGGAGTAGAGGCCACCGTCGACGTGGTGCTCGCTGACGACCAACTCCACCACCCTCAGGTGCGGAAGGACTCAATGAACCCGTAGGTGCCATCGTTTCCCCCTACCTCGCCGTGGATCGCCGCCGGCGACCACCGCGGCCCTCAGGCGCCGGTGCACTCTGGTTTGAAATTCAAACCTGACGGGTAGGACCCCCTCGTCAGCGTTTTCTCTTTTTCAAACCGTTTTCTGAAAACGCCTTCGGGCAGAATACATTTTCCTTTGGAGTTGGCGTGTTTCTAATCGAAACGTTTTCTGTTTTTTATAAACTTACCCCTGGAAACTTTCTGTTTCATTACAGATGAGTCCCTGGACTAAAACCTTAATAACATTTAAACAAAAGATGATTTTGAATTGATTCTTTTTTTGTCATCTTTATTTTTCTGTCTATTTTTTTCTCATATTTATTTGAAACATATTTGGAACACTTTTTGTGCACACACGGTATTTACGTTAATATGCATTTTCTTCATACCTTAGATACCGGAGGAGGTGACGGAACCGCAAACTTCACCGAGCTAGACTCCGACTACTCCGAACCAGACAAGCATGTTTGAACCTTTGATATGATGAGTGTTTTGCATGTTTGCTTGAGTAGTTATTTCATGGCATGTTCATATAAGCAACTGTGAATGTTATATTGCATGCAAGGCAACTACGTGTGAGCTTCGAAGCTTGGTGTGTTCATCTGATGGAAGACAACATGATCATATGGTGACATGTAAGGTGGTGAGCTGGTATTGTTGAGGCATGCCAGTCTTATGCCAACCGTTTAACTCCAGTGTTAACGTGGATCAAGTCTCGATCCCGTTCGTTTTCCCCTTCGTGCTGCCACATGCTTTCTGCAAAGAGTGTGGTTTAGTAAGTTGCAAACCTCTTTCCTTGTACACACCAAACAGAGGGACTGCGATGAGGGTTCCATGGCCCTGGATTAAAGCCCGTCATCTGGTTAGGGGGCATGGGTGTTTCCGGTTGGGACCGAGAGGGGGGCACCCCTTAAAGCGCGCGATATAAATTTGATCCCATGCTATTTGAGGTTGTGACCTCCCCATCTTAGAGTTTTTTTGACCGTTGCCTAGGGTGATTCCTGGCAGCGGAATGTGGAATGGGTGTATACTGGTTAGGTGTGTTTCTTCTAAAATACCGTAGACGGAACTAGTCCTTCGTGACTACTGAAATCCGTTGGCTGTGGTTAAAGAGTACAAACTCTGCAGAGTCAAAACAATTCGAATAACCGTATCTATGGTCAAGGACTGTGGTCAACTCATCTATGTCAGTGTCAGTATCAGTCTCAACGTCCGTCTCAGTGTCAGTCTCAGTGACAATCTCCGGTAAATGAACATGAGTGTTAAACCCAGCTGAATGTTATTCCGTGGATGGACTAACCCGTTTATTATTATGTGCTGAGTATTTCCTTGGAATGATTTAAATTCGTGAACTGCTTGAATACGAAAGATGAAATATAAGCCCTTTATGTGATGTCGCTTAGACGTCCGACTGTGGCATTCTTGTTATTTGCTTTCGATATAAGCCCTTTAGGTGATGTCGCTCAGACGTCCGACTGTGGCATTCTTGTTATTTACTTTCGATATAAGCCCTTTATGTGATGTCGCTCAGACGTCCGACTGTGGCATTCTTGTTATTTACCTTCGATATAAGCCCTTTATGTGATGTCTCTCAGACGTCCGACTATGGTATTCTTGTTATTTACTTTCGATATAAGCCCTTTATGTGATGTCGCTCAGACGTCCGACTGTGGCATCCCTGTTATTTACCTTCATTATAAGCCCTTTTCGAGATGTCGCTTAAGACGTCCGACTATGGCACGCACTGTCATTTACAATTCAATATAAGCCCTTCTTGCGGTGTCGCCCTGACGCCCGATTATGGCATGTTAATTTATTTTTTTACCTTTCGAGGCGTCGCTTCAGACACCCGATCGGTCTTCAGTTATCTTATTGGGATTTCGGGAGGACTACCGCCTGACTTCCCTTTTTATTTAACATGCCTTGCAAATTTATTATCTGAGTGTGCATTGCTAAACTGCTCATGTGCATCATGTTTGCATTTGTTATAGCTTATGTCCGAACTGTCTTGCGAGTACATTCAAAGTACTCACCGGCTTGTTGATTTGGCGGATGTTGTGAAGGCAATCTTATGGATGAAGAGTTCGATAGCGAGTCCGACGCCTAGAGGAGTCCCAGTCAGTCCCGTGCGATCCTGGAATTGGTCACTTGTATTATATACGCTTCCGCTACCCGAATAAAATCATCGAGTCCCACTCCGGCGCTCGACGAGTTGTAAGATTTAGGAGTCACGTCAACCACTCCACTGTGACATATCCACCACCACTTTTATTACGAGTCAGTAGTTATGCCACCATACCCTTGTGTCATATCCGCCTTTATGTACAATATCGGCGTGCTTGTAATAAACTGTTGAGCAGCCTCAGCTCAACCTTGTACAATATTTAGTACTTCTGGATTTCTGTATCAAGGATTTGTCTACCAGTGAGGAGGATTCTCCTATACTGGAAATATAAGGGTTGGTTTCTCATTAAATGTTTTATTGGAAAACCGGTCGTGACAGAAAGACACGTCTAGTTGGAAGGTCTCGGGGCATACACGTAAACAAATATAAAAGTTAATATGTGCCTCCAACTAATATAGTAGTAGTAGAGTACTTAGGCACGTACTCCATAACATCATTGTGCATTGCACGTACAACATTTAGTGGTAGTACGTAGTAAGAGACAAATGTCGCCTAAGAGTTCCCTTCTCGACCTACTTTTGGGTGTTTGGTAGAGTGTATGGAGGGTGCATGAGTCCACACTAGTTTTGCACAAATACACTAGAAGCATGCATGAAGAGAGCATGCATGAAGAGGGTGTTGAGTTGAGCATGCATGAAGAGGAACAACTATCTTTGAGGCGAACGCAACCAAACACACCCTATATGCCACGCATGTTCATACCATTTTGCCTTTCTACTTCACTTATCTGCGCTACATTACTCAGGTTCGTCGTCCACTCCACAGGTACATGTCCGTCTCGTAGTTCTAGTCCCACGTGTTCTTCATATAGATGGAATGATCCTTGCATAACACGTGCACCTTGATGCTAGATGTCTCGCGTGTTGGCAAAAGGATGAACAAAGCTCACGTAAAAAATAGAGTGGAAGAACATAGATTACGGGCGACCAAGAAGGAGCAAGGAACCTCGTGGTGGGCGTCGCACTCATAATATTTAATATTATTCAGCGATATAAAATTAACCAATCATCTCCACAAAGGATTTGAAGAGTACTGAAACACGGCAGCCCAAAGTAGTTACATCATACTAGTACATGGCTAACCCACGCTATCACCATATTTCTTGGCTTCAGTGCGACACCTATCTCTAGTAATCCAGCAGCCTATATCGCTTCTCCCTCCTCGTCTCTATCAAAGTGCGGCGGGCTGGCGTTTCTGCCATCTATTGAGGTCGGTTAACTATCACATGTTAGCGACATGCCAAGAGCATTCTAAAAAAATTCCTTTCACATTCCGTTTTCAAAAAGAAAAAAATCCTTTCATGTACGAATTTGCCTGTATGCTTTGAGCAACTTGCATGTCCATTATTGCTCCTGTTTGATACTCTAACTTAGCTAGAGGTTAGACTAACTCATGACTAACCCTGAACTAATTGTAGCCAAAGAGGTGTTTGGGTGACAGGGTTAGATTGACAATAAATGCACTTCATGGAGAGAGAAAAGTGATTTTTCAGTGGTCCCAATGAGAACTATCTCCAGTTAGCACCTCTTGGGTGGAATAGTTTCTTTTTGGTGGGTTCGGTGCAACTTGCTCCAATTTAAACCCTCATGCTTGGATACTTTAGGGATATTTGAGCTCCAACTAGCTCAAACTAACTCTAACTGTAGGACCTTGAAGTATGTCTAGAGGGGGGTGATTAGACTACTTGACTGATTAAAAACCTAACATTTTCCCAATTTTAGACTTTGGCAGATTTTAGCTATGTTTGAACAAGTCAAGCAATCTTTACACAATTCAAGCAAGCATGCAAAGAGTATATAGGCAGCGGAAATTAAAGCATGCAACTTGCAAGAATGTAAAGGGAAGGGTTTGGAGGATTCAACCGCAATTGGAGACACAGATGTTTTTGTCGTGGTTCCGATAGGTGGTGCTATCGTACATCCACGTTGATGGAGACTTCAACCCACAAAGGGTAACGGTTGCGCGAGTCCACGGAGGGCTCCACTCACGAAGGGTCCATGAAGAAGCAACCTTGTCTATCCCACCATGGCCGTCGCCCACGAAGGACTTGCCTCACTAGCGGTAGATCTTCACGAAGTAGGCGATCTCCTTGCCCTTACAAACTCCTTGGTTCAACTCCACAATCTTGTCGGAGGCTCCCAAGTGACACCTAGCCAATCTAGGAGAGACCACTCTCCAAGAAGTAACAAATGGTGTGTTGATCATGAACTCCTTGCTCTTGTGCTTCAAATGATAGTCTCCCCAACACTCAACTCTCTCTCACAGGATTTGGATTTGGTGGAAAGAAGATTTGAGTGGAAAGCAACTTGGGAAAGGCTAGAGATCAATGGCTCTCTCCACGAATGAAGAGGAGGTCGAGGGGTATATATAGCCTCCACACAAAATCTAACCGTTACACACAATTTACCAAACTCGGTAGGACCGAATCAACAAACTCGGTCGGACCGATTCAGTAAACCTAGTGACCGTTAGGGTTTTCGGTGGGACCGATATGCAACTCAGTAGGACCGATATGGTTAGGGTTAGGGCATAACGTAATCTCGGTGAGACCGATTACACAAACTTGGTGAGACCGATTTTGGTAATTAGCTAACCAGAGAGTTGGTCAGGTAAACTCGGTGGGACCGATTCGCTCTTTTAGTGAGACCGAAATGTTACGAAAGGGAAACAGAGAATTTACATTGCAATCTCGGTGGGACCGATCGCTCACTTCAGTTAGACTGAAATGTTACGAAGGGAAACAGATATATTACAATCCCATCTCGGTGAGACCGAGATCCCTATCGGTGAAACCGATTTGCCTAGGGTTTGTGGCAGTGGCTATGACATTTGAACTCGGTAGCACCGGATAGAAAGAATCGGTGGGGCCGAGTTTGACTTTAGGTTTAGGTCATATGTGGATGTGAGAAATTAGTGGAGGGTTTGGAGCATATCACTAAGCACATGAAGCAAAAGGCTAATTAAGCAACACCTCATCCCTCCTTGATAGTAGTGGCTTTTCCTATAGACTCAATGTGATCTTGGATCACTAAAATGTAAAATGTAGAGTCTTGAGCTTTGGAGCTTGAGCCAATCGTTTGTCCTTAATATTTTGAGGGATCCACTTTCATCATCCATGCCATGCCATTCATTGAGCTTTCCTGAAATATTTGTCTTGGAATAGCATTAGCTCAATGAGCTATATGTTGTTATGAATTACCAAAACCACCTAGGGATAGTTGCACTTTCAGTCTCCCCCTTTTTGGTAATTGATGACAACATATAGATCAAAGCTTCGACAAATGATAATAAGATTGAAAAACATCGTCGCTTTGAGAAGTATGTGATAAGCAAGAGCTCCCCCTAAATTTGTGCATATTTTAAGATTTGCTTTGGACTGCAAATGCACAAGGAATTAGGCTCATGGGTTACTCTTCCATGTCACATACATCTTGGTGGAGCGCTCAAAATAATATGGATTGAATACATGCACTCATCACCAAGCAAAGTGAATGATCATATAAGGGTAAGTAAGATAAAATCATCTAACAAGCATGAGTGTAGCTTATGATCAAACACATGATCATCAATGTCTCACAGGTAATAGCATAGTATCTCAAGCAATCAAAGGCAAGCAAAGTTCAACCAAGAAGACAAGAGAGAACAAAAGCAAACTCTCTCTCTCTCTCAGCCTATGATCTATACATTTTTCTCCCCCTTTGGCAACAAGTTACCAAAAAGTTCCTAGAAAATGCATAGTACTATAACGTCTCTCGTGCTTGGTCTTCTTTGGTGGCGTGAGATGGCTCCTTGGGCGAAGACTTGAGTGGATGTGGAAGGAGCTGAAGGAGTTGGTCTTTGGAGCTGGTTCTTGCTGGAGCTGTAGCTGGAGCAGATGAAGTGACTCGTGTGCAGTCTTGGCTCTGCGGCTGATCTTTGAGCTCGAGGCACTCGGCAAATGCATCGGTGTTGTCCTGCCCTTCCTCTCCTGCATGTCATCCTATAGCTGCTCCACAACCGCCCAGTGAATCTCGCCACTTTGACATCAAGATCATAGAATTTTTGTTCCATGATTCTTTCCGTGCTCTCCTGGTTTTGAGTTAGGGTGGCCAACCCTTCTCAATCCATGAGTTGATGCTACCAAGTAACCAAGCCGGTCCTGCTTGTTCTTCAAAAAGTACTCAGATGCCTCTGCTAGAGTTGGCATCTTGGCAGCCTTCTCTTTCCTTGCCTTCTCCTTCTTCTCTTGAGCTTGTACTGATGATGGTTCATTCTCAGTCATGACAACTTGATTGTCCTCAAAGTCAGGATGGAGAACTAAGTGTTCCTTATCCAACAGATACTTCCCCGTGCCCATCTTTGAGTTAATCAACTCCTGAATTTGTGGGGCATATCCACAGCTCCTCTTTTGGTCTGCTGCTGTCCTCTTGATAGTTTCAACTATGAGGCTCATGACCTTGAATTTCTAGGGCACATCAAATATGTGAAGCAAATTAATTGCATGCCCTCTGATCATGTTGTGGTCACCTGATTTGGGCAACAGAGTGTGCCTTAGGATCCAGTTGATCGTTGGCAGCCCTGACAGAAGAAAATGAACTGATCCAAACTTGAAAGTCTCAAGTGCATCATCAGGGATCTCCTTGTACATCTGTGACATTGAGTTGTGATCCATTTTCTTCTTGGCATAAACGTCCAAGTCATCTTCACTTTCCTTTGGGGCATTGATCAGACTTTCCCATTCCTCAATGGTTGATTGGTATCTCATTCCTTCAGACATCCAAACTATCCTGCCATCTAGATAGAAATGTGCTGTGGAGTAGAATTGCATAATGAGCTCGTCATTCCAGTTTGTGAGCTTCTGCCCAACAAAATCTGCAACTCCACACGCATTGAAGCTGTTATATACTAAAGGATAGTGTTCTTCATTTTCCTGAATGTAGGTCCAGTCGACCCACCTCATATCACATACTATGGGCTTTTTGTCCAACAAAATGGTCTCATAGAAGTCCTGCTGCTCCTTGGTGTGGAACACATAGTCTCAACAGTCCTTCTCCGGTGGCATATGGATCGACTCTCTCCATAGCCTCAACCCTAAGTCTCTCCTGATCTTCATGTTTTCAGCCACAGGATGAGCATCATTGTGGTCTGGAATCTTGGGTTTGAGCTTCCTTAGGACTTGCCCTTCATCATCTTCCTCAGCAGCAACATCAGGCATTGGGGCCTTGTTCTTTTCAGCAGCTGGTATACTCCTGGTATTCCTCTTAGGTGCATTCTTGGGCTTGGAGGCAGCTTTGGGTGCTTCTTTGGGCTTTGAAGTTGCAGCCCCTGACTTTATAGCATCACCCATCAGCTTTTGTGCCTTGGGTGCTGGTGCAGCAACCTCTTCTTCTTCTTCTTCCATCATGGAAGGCTTTCCAATCACTCTGGACATGGTCTCCTTGACCCTTTCCTTCCTTTTCTTTCCTTCAGCAGCAGGCTCTTTGGGTTGGGATTCCAAAGAAGCTTGAGTGGATACTCTGGCTTTGGACATTGGTTGTCTTCCTGCAGGCCTTTTGATCTTCATTCCTCGCTTTACTGCAGTTGAGTTGTACTCCTTCTTGAGAACTTTCTTCTTTGAACTAGCCTCGTCCTCAATTGCCACATAATCCTCATCCTCAGACTCTGAGGTCTTCTTCTTCCTTGTCCTAGTGGCACATTTGGGCAAATTGCTGGAAGTGCTTCTGCTCCCCTCATCTAAGCTGCTAGAGGGACTAGTGCCCTCACTCATGTGAATCTGCTCTTCTGACTTGTTCTGGCTGTCACTTTGGTTTGACATGCTGCACACACTTACTGCTGACCCTGTGAATAGTTATAGATGAGGTAGAGTGGATGAGCATCACAAAATGCAGAGACTTTTGCAAAAGAATGATTCAAAAACTTAGTTTTAGTTTTCCACAGAAAGCATTTCGGATCTACCGATTTTCAAACTCGGTGATACCAAGCAGTTTTGGAACCTAAACTAGTGAACTCGGTCGACCGAGTCACAGTTGATGGCACCGAGACTGCTAGGGTTTCACAAAGTTTTAAAATCGGTCACACCGATTAGCAATTCTTGGTCAGACCGAGAGTTACTAGGGCAATGGCGTTAGCCAAATCGGTGGGACCGAGTTTTTTAACTCGGTGGGTCCGAGATGGTTTCGTGAAACCTAACCCTAAATTTTCAATCACACCTATTCTAAGGATTGTTTTGACTGGATAGAGGTGTTTCAATCGTGGAAAGAAGCATTATGAACACAATGTGCTGAGAATCAGACGAGGATAGCACTGTGATCGAGTTCATACCCTAGTTCGGCGGTGAACTCGCTACGGCGGCAACGGCAGAGAAGAAATCTGTTGACGGCGGTGGAGACCAGCGACAGGAGGCGGTTGGCGACGAAGTCGATGATCCGGAGACCTTGTAGGCAGAGCGAGCTATGCGCAGGGGAACAGTTTTGGAGAAAGTTTTCCAAAATTTGCCCGTGAGAATATATAGCCCGTCACTGTCGGTGTGACCGAGTGGAACAACTCGGTGGCACCGAGATGCATAACTGTTAACAGTTACAGCAACTCGGTGTGACCGAAAAGTTCAGATCGGTTGCACTGAGATGAAAACCTAGATCGACTTAGTGATCTCGGTATGACCGAAATGGAGGAATCGGTCAAACCGAAAAACACAAAGAAGTTTTGGAAGTTTAAGTCTATGACGAATCGGGGACTCCGAGTGCTCCTCACACAGAGTGGTTCGAATCTGACTTGATCAAATTTTGTGATGTAGCATGAATAGAGTTTGTGACAAGAAAATCATAGATAGCTAGAGAAGGTTCTTAGGCATTCTTGTCCATCCACTTGGCCAAAGAAAAAGAAGCCAATCAATCAAAACAACAAGTGGATGTCCTCGAATGAGTAAAATATGCAACCAACATGCTCACACAATAAAATGACAAATGAAATATGTGGCAAAGCATGCACAACCAATTCTAGCATCTATCAAACAATTGGCGATGACTAGGTCATCTATATATGAGTATATTGACTTAGGAGTCAAATGAGAACATTTGATCATAGGTCATACTCATCGTTTAAGCTCAAGTGGGGTTACCACTTTTACATAAAGCATTTATGTGTTCACATCATCGAGTTGCTTTGACTCAATTCTTAGAGTTAAGCTCCCCTAGATGTGAGATCCCCCTTAGAGGATGAACTAACCTTGGGTTTTGTCGATGATGACTTCATGTAGGTATTGAAGATGTGGATGCTCAATGTTGATGTAGATCTTTTGGAGCAATCCTTTGGAGTGAGTTGCACTTTCAATACCTACATGGGTTAGTACCACAAGGAACAAACAAGTATATCCATAGACATAGAGTGATGCACACACAAAATGATGTCCACGAAAACGTTAGGTTACCTTGTCCCTTGCCTTACCAACATGAGGTTTGTGACTCCTTGAACTAGTGCAAGATATGGAAGATGATTGCACTTGTCCTTGCCATGATGATATGAGTGAAGAATGTTGGCGGATTCACCCTCAAGAACTCTCTAGTTCTTCTTCTTCAGGATCCACATCATCTTGATGGGAATCCTAGGTGTAGTAGTTGTACTTGATGAAGTAGAACTTGGCGTAGTCTTGGGAACCCACTTGACCAAGGCCTTAGGTGCTTCTTCAAATGCATCAATCTCCTCTTGAAGCTTGTCCTTGCCTTTGTTCTTGTGGTCTTGTGGTGGAAGATCATCTTGTGCTTGTGTTCCCTTGAAGGAAGTAGGATCATACTTCTCTTGTTGAGGAACAAACTTCGTCTTGGGGTATTGATCTTCTTCCCACTCAACTCCATTGGCATTGAACTTTCGTTCAAAACCAACACCTTGATTCTTCCCGTGTCTTCCTTGCTTGCGTACAATCTCCTCAAATTGCTTACTCCCGGCAAGGCTCTTGTATACACCTTTCTCTATAATTCCCTTCAATAAGCTGTTTTCTTGCTCAAGTGTAACTTGGCTAAGAGAATCATTAGTGGAATCAAGAGAACTACTAGAAGCAACAATATTGGATTTAGCATTGTTATTGTTACTACTAGAGAAAGAATCTTTCTTGTTCTTGTTACTAGACTTGACTTGAGGCATGTAAGTAGATAAGAGTAAACACTTGGCAATGTAAGAAGAACTTTTCTTTCGGAGATCATCATTGATTGCTTTTAGGAACTCATGCTCTTGCTCAAGATTGAGCTTTTCAAAGCGTAACTTCTCATGAGCCCTTAAAAGCTCTCGATGATCTTCGAAGATAATTTCATGAGCTAACTTAAGAGTGTTTAGTTCTTTAGTTAGAAGCTCAATCTTCTCCTTATCATTGTCATTCGTTTCATCTTGATTAGCATGATTAATTGACGTTTCATCATAGTACTCATCACTAGAGTTATCATCAAGTAAATCATCATCACCTAGCAAGTCATCTTCATCACTATTAAAATCAACATACTCGGGGTGTGTTACCTTAGGACCTTTGGCCATGAAGCATCTTCCAATTCCTTCATTTGGTGAATCAAATATGTCGTAGGAGTTGGTTGACACAAGTGCTAGACCGGCAACACCTTCATCTTGAGTGTATTCGGAGTCGGAGTGATAGCTTCTCTCGGAGTGATTGTCGGAGTCGGAGCCGGATACCCATTCACCAACGTGAGCTTGATGTCTTTGTTTTGTGTAGCTCTTTGATGACTTGTCCTTCCTTTCCGAATCCTTGCTTCTCCGTGAGGGTCTTCGTTCACAACGATCATCTCTACTCCTTCTCTCTCTTGGTGGTGATTCTTCTCTTCTACTTCTTCTCTTAGGAGAATCTTCTCTTCTTTTGTAGGGTGCCGTACACTCATTGGAATAGTGTCCGGGTCTCCCACAATTGTAGAAACTGCGCTCTCGACTAGAATATCTTTTGTCATTGTAGGACCTTGACTTCGAGCTTCTTTCTTTGCTTCTACTCTTGTAGAATTTGTTGAAGTTCTTCACCATTAAGCTCAATTCTTCATTGAAGGTTTGTATCTCACTTGATTATGTGGGGGCTTCACATGAGGCTTTGTAAGCACCACTTGACTTGTTGTGAAGTTCCTCCTTATCCTTAAGTGACATCTCATGAGCAACAATTCTTCCAATGACTTCCGTTGGCTTGAGATCTTTGTAATTTGGCATCATTTGGATCAATGTGCACATGGTATCATATTTTCCATCCAATGCTCTTAGGATCTTCTTGATGATGAATCTGTCGGTCATCTCTTCACTTCCTAAGCCGGCAATCTCATTTGTGATAAGAGCAAGCCTAGAGTAAATTTCAGCGACACCTTCACCATCCTTCATTTTGAACTTGTCAAGCTGACTTTGGAGCACATCCAACTTGGATTCCTTGACGGAGTCGGTACCTTCATGCATATCAATCAAAGTATCCCAAATTTCCTTTGCATTCTCAAGACGGCTGATTTTGTTGAACTCTTCGGGGCACAAGCCATTGAAGAGGATATCACAAGCTTGAGCGTTGTATTGCAGCATCTTCAACTCTTCCACGCTAGCTTCACGGTTCGGTTCTCTCCCATCAAAGAATTCACCTTGCAAGCCAATACACACAATAGCCCAAACGGCGGGGTTATGTCCGAGAATATGCATTTTC
Source organism: Aegilops longissima (assembly GCA_021605205.1). Lineage (NCBI taxonomy): Eukaryota > Viridiplantae > Streptophyta > Magnoliopsida > Poales > Poaceae > Aegilops > Aegilops longissima. Next base: position 389,948,284 of record CM038676.1, read on the forward strand.
ATCTTATGCTTCCAACTAGCAAAATTAGTGCCATCAAAGTAAGGACCTCTATGGTGATAATTTCCCTCGCTAGACGCCATACTCTCCTAGGTTGTGAAACCAAGGCTATGACCACCAAAAGCTATGGAAATCAAAGCAAATGGAGACCAAAGCTTTGATACCACTTGTAGGACCTTCAAGTATGTCTAGAGGGGGGGTGATTAGACTACTTGACTGATTAAAAACCTAACCTTTTTCCCAATTTTAGACTTTGGCAGATTTTAGCTATGTTTGAACAAGTCGAGCAATCTTTACACAATTCAAGCAAGCATGCAAAGAGTATATAGGCAGCGGAAATTAAAGCATGCAACTTGCAAGAATGTAAAGGGAAGGGTTTGGAGGATTCAACCGCAATTGGAGACACAAATGTTTTTGTTGTGGTTCCGATAGGTGGTGCTATCGTACATCCACGTTGATGGAGACTCAAACCCACAAAGGGTAACGGTTGCGCGAGTCCATGGAGGGCTCCACCCACGAAGGGTCCACGAAGAAGCAACCTTGTCTATCCCACCATGGTCGTCGCCCACGAAGGACTTGCCTCACTAGCAGTAGATCTTCACGAAGTAGGCGATCTCCTTGCCCTTACAAACTCCTTGGTTCAACTCCACAATCTTGTCGGAGGCTCCCAAGTGTCACCTAGCCAATCTAGGAGACACCACTCTCCAAGAAGTAACAAATGGTGTGTTGATGATGAACTCCTTGCTCTTGTGCTTCAAATGATAGTCTCCCCAGCACTCAACTCTCTCTCACAGGATTTGGATTTGGTGGAAAGAAGACTTGAGTGGAAAGCAACTTGGGAAAGGCTAGAGATCAAGATTCATGTGGTTGGAATGGAATATCTTGGCCTCAACACATGAGTAGGTGGTTCTCTCTCGGGCTGGTAAGTTGGAAGTGTAGGTTTGTTCTGATGGCTCTCTCCACTAATGAAGAGGAGGTGGAGGGGTATATATAGCCTCCACACAAAATCTAACCGTTACACACAATTTACCAAACTCGGTAGGACCGAATCAACAAACTTGGTCGGACCGATTCAGTAAACCTAGTGACCGTTAGGGTTTTCGGTGGGACCGATATGCAACTCGGTAGGACCGATATGGTTAGGGTTAGGGCATAACGTAATCTCGGTGAGACCGATTACACAAACTCGGTGAGACCGATTTTGGTAATTAGCTAACTAGAGAGTTGGTCAGGTAAACTCGGCGGGACCGATTCGCTCTTTCGGTGAGACCGAAATGTTACGAAAGGGAAACAGAGAGTTTACATTGCAATCTCGGTGGGACCGATCACTCACTTCGGTTAGACCGAAACGTTACGAAGGGAAATAGAGAGATTGCAATCCCATCTCGGTGAGACCGAGATGCCTATCAGTGAAACCGATTTGCCTAGGGTTTGTGGCAGTGGCTATGACATTTGAACTCGGTGGCGCCGGATAGAAAGAATCGGTGGGGCCGAGTTTGACTTTAGGTTTAGGTCATATGTGGATGTGAGAAAGTAGTGGAGGGTTTTGGAGCATATCACTAAGCACATGAAGCAAAAGGATCATTAAGCAACACCTCATCCGTCCTTGATAGTATTGGCTTTTCCTATAGACTCAATGTGATCTTGGATCACTAAAATGTAAAATGTAGAGTCTTGAGCTTTTGAGCTTGAGCCAATCATTTGTCCTTAATATTTTGAGGGATCCACTTTCATCATCCATGCCATGCCATTCATTGAGCTTTCCTGAAATATTTGTCTTGGAATAGCATTAGCTCAATGAGCTATATGTTGTTATGAATTACCAAAACCACCTAGGGATAGTTGAAGTTTCACTAACCCATGGATCCAAATAGGGCCTATGGCCAGTCTCGACGTAGAGCAGTCGCGTGCACCGGGAAGCGGCGCTCTCTTGGCCGTCGCGCCACTTCAAAGCCGGCGCCAGTGAGAGGTCCCCTCCGCTCTGGCCGGGCATTAATGCAGCACTAACGCTCCAGGGCGACGCTGACCGTTTCACGCGGAAGCGCTACCGGCAAGGGAGTATAGGTTTTGAACCGTTTGTGTAGTAATCTTGGTAGTTTGCGAAACAACTCGCTTATTGCACTCAGTTTCCTAAGAAATAGTGGTAAAAAATGTTACTCCACAACCCGCTTCCCTTCTCCTTCCTCTTCCACCGCCCGCACACGTCCGCGGGAAGCGACCGGTCAACCCTTATATAGGAGTGCTAGCACAAAAAGATGCATGCATGACCACTAAAATTTCCATATTAAAGCGCCGCTCCAGCGGGAGTATGGCGTATGTTGTTACCTTCGGCCGGCCCATGGCTACCGGGCGACGGCGACCAGAGAAGAGGCGACGGCGACCAGAGAAGAGACAACGTGCGTGTGTGCGACTCTACTCTTCGGACATGTACTCAACTTTTGCATCGGGATATAAGTATAATGGTATTTACTTTAGCTAGTGATTTACGTGGCCATGTTAACGTGGTTGTGTCAAAAAAATGTCACTTCCTGCTCGTGATTTGCGTTATGTAATTAAAAGAAAGATTCGCGTGCATTGCACGGAACATCAATATGCATTTTTTTACAAAACACCTGTTTTGATTGACCCATGTAGGAGTGAAAGTGCTAGTTATCGACTAGAGGGGGGTGAATAGGCGATTTTTAGGAAAGTCTTCAAAACACGGATGTTTCAAAGACAAACAATAGAAATGACCTAATTGATATGCAGCGGAAGATAAACTACAACAAGCAAACCATAGTCTAGTATGCAATAACGTGAAAGTACAAGACTAATAGCAGCTTGGTAGTAGGATCAAGATGGAAGATAGTGAGAAGCCAATCAACAAAAGTAGTCAAGCAATGAAGTCAAACAGGTATGACAAATAGGCAATGACTTCAAGAAGACAAAATCTAAGTAAAGAGAGGGAGAAGATAGAACCAGTCACTTGTTGAAGACACATGATTTGTTGGACCAGTTCCAGTTGCTATGACAACTGTACATCTGGTTAGGGAGGCTGAGATTCAACTCAGAAGACCGCGTCTTCACCTTATTCCCCTTGAGCTAAGGACACGCAATCCTCGCCCAATCACTCTGGTAAGTCTTCAAGGTAGACTTCCGAACCTTCACAGACTGCGTTCACCGGCAATCCACAATGACTCTTGGATGCTCAGAATGCGACGCCTAACCGGCTGGAGGATTCACAGTCCTCAAGTGTAATAAGTGTTCAGGTCACACAGACAGAAAGACTTCAGTGATGCCTAACACTCTTTGGCTCTGGGTGTTTGGGCTTTGTCCTCGCAAGGATTTCTCTCTCAAAGGCTTCGAGGTGGGTTGCTCTCAAACGACAAAAGTCGTGTACTAACTCTGAGCAGCCACCAATTTATGGTGTAGGGGGTGGGCTATTTATAGCCACTAGGCAACCCGACCTGATATGTCCGAAATGACCCTGGGTCACTAAGGAACTGACACGTGTTCCAACAGTCAGATTTCAAACACACACGGCAACTTTACTTGGGCTACAGGCAAAGCTGACTCATCCAGCTCTGGATAAGTTTTGCTCTCATTGTCGTCGCTCGAAGACATAGGATTTGGGTTGAGCATCACTTCAGACATTCTGATTATGATCACTTGGATCCCACTTAACAGTACGGTGGTTCCTATGACTCAACAAAGATGAAAAGGAAACAACGAAACGACACAGTCTTCGCGCTCCATAGTCTTCACTCAATGTCTTCTCATGTCATAGTCTTCAATGTGAATATATTCACATACCACCATTGTCGTCAATGTCTTCATACATTTTTAGGGGTCGTCTCCGGTAGGTAAACTGAATCAATGAGGGACACTACCTGCGTTATCCTGCAATTCTCACAAACGCATTAGTCCCTCAACCACATTTGTTGTCAATACTCCAAAACCAACTAGGGTGGCACTAGATGCACTTACAATCTCCCCTTTTGGTGATTGATGACAAACTGGTTGAAGTTTTCAACGGGGATAAAATATGTGAAATTGTAAAGGATAGGGAATTGTCTTCATAAGTGGCAAAGGCTCCCCCTGAAGATGTGCATATAAGTAGTTTGCTTTTGGAATGCAAATGCACATGGCAGGTTGTACTTGTGGAGATCCTCTTCAACTTATGAAGATAATTCATCATGCATGAAATGATGTAGCTAAGAGAATGACATGCATAATGAAAAATGGACGTCTGCAGAATGATCTAAGTGCGGAATTTATCATCGCACCAGAGTAAAGCAAATAAGTAGCAGACGACCATCGAGTTTAAGTGTTACAACTCAAAGAACCAAATGTATCAAAAGCAAGAGTTGTAAACACTAGGCAAAATATTATGCAACCGCCCTTATGAACCCGCTTGAAGACTATCAAACTCATATGCTTCTCCCCCTTTTGTCAGTAAGGACCAAAAGGTTTGAAGACATAGAGTATCTACTCGCCCTCTTGAAGTAGATGATGCGAGAGGGTTGTCGTTGTTGGTTGGCGGTGCGAGCGAGCTTGGTGCAAGGTCGAGCGCTGCGAAGTAGGGGCGGTGAAGTAGCATCGGCTTCATCATCGATCACTCTGGCATTGATAGTTGCCGCGGAGGAAGAATAGTCAGAGTCTTCAAGTGATGGAGTTCGTCGTAGGACTGCATTCCGTGGAGGAGTTGAGTCAAACTTGAAGCGTTCAGTGAAGCCATCGTCTTGAAGATCTGCTTCAGCACTGAGCAGGGTCAAACTCTTCCATGATCGCCGACAGGTCTCGTGAGTGACAAAAGCATTCTTGGTGGCAAGGTTTCGAATGCGATTGACGTCCACCAAGAGGCTTTGCATTTGTCGCTGAGCCAGGAGTGATGCTTATCTTTTTCTCGATGCGGTCGACAAGAAGTTCTCGATCATTGAGGACTCGAGGCGCTTCCGAGGCCTTTGGCCAATTGTGCTCTCGGTGGCTTCATCCGCGCGCGGTGAGGCGAGCGTGTGTTCCCAGCCGGAGGATAGACACGAGATACCGCTTGGGCGCCTTCCATGGGTTGAGAGAAGCTATGGTGATCTGCATTCGAAGACAAAGTGGCGTTTTGGCGGGCTCGGGTATATGGCTTCAATCGACATATCAACCTCTGGTAGAAAGATCGATGATTGCGGCGGAGGGCTGATAGTTGATAGCAGAGTGCATCTTGATGAGGCGCATGACCCATGGAGCATAAAATTTCAGACCAAACAGATCAGATCCAGACGCAGCCAATTGTCGGATGAAGAATTCTTGTGTATTGAAGTTGATGCCATTGAGGATGTAAAAGACCAATGGCTTCATTACTCCTTCAAGTTTTGCAGACGATGAATGCCCTTTGATAGGCCATAGAGTTCGCCTGATGATGTGATATATTGTACGAGGCAGATACTCAAGGTCATCAACTAAGAAGTCCTGAGGGTATTCAGCGTCATGTGGCAGTGGCTTCATCATACTCAACATCTGACTCATGTTGGGTTCTGGCTTATGAAATATGCTCTCCAGTGCATCGCGGTGGAGTTGACAACCAGGTTCAAACAGCTCTCCGGGAGTGGGTAGGCCTGTGAGCTCAATGACGTCAAGAGCTTTGGCTTCATGGTGAACATTTCATGTCATCCACTCGAGAACCCATGTCTTCGTATCTCTGTAGTAGCCGCAGATGTGGAGGGTAGCATATAATTGAAGCACAAGTTCTTCATTCTAGTGTTCTTTGTCTGTAACGAAGCCGAGCAGACCTGCATCACGAAAGCAATCAAGTGCTTCTTCTAAGCACGGCAGTCCGGCAATGGCTTCAGTGTCGAGGTGCATATGAGGGAAAATGCACCCTTGATCATACAGAACGCATGAGTAATAGCTTCGTTGCTGATAGCTCCAGAAACGGTCAGATGATATCCTTGGCCTTGTGTAGGGGTTCTTTGCTCTGTCAAAGAAAGTGTTGTGGGCTTTGAAGCCATTTGCATTGAAAGAACTCAGAGAGTGGCGATGCTCGAAACCTTGGCAGTCTTGACTTCGGCTTCTGGACCTGAGGCCTATGCGCAATATGATATTCAAACTGAGGACCAGAGGCATGAGGCGGAGGGACCAAAACAGGCCATCTTATTGTGATTAGCTGACCATAGTTGTATGCTTGCTCAATTGTGTAGGGCCTTGGTGGCGGAACTGAGCAAGGGCAACAAGCGAGGCTTCAGCTGCTCAAAGAGATGCTTCGGGAGCAGCTTGCCTCATTGGCTTCAGGCACATTTCCTTCATTGGCTTCAGGAGCTGTTGGTGCAGGCTCCACATTTGCTTCAGCCATGACCACGTCATTGGCTTCATTGGTGTTGGAGGTGGCAGCCTCAATGTTTTCAACCTCCACTTGAGGAGCTAGAGGGTCGGGCACTGGCACGTTGATATCAGGAATAACTTCTTCAATAATAGGGGTGTAGGGACACGTTCTTCTTCTTCTTGGGTGTCTTGGTGATGCAGCGGATTGTCTTCAACAGCTTTGGCTTCGCACTCGGAGACATTCACAGTTGGAGTGGCTTCGAAAACACTTGACGTGCAACAGGTTGGTGGTGCACTTCTCCTTCAGAGAACGCCGAGAGAGGTACTTGAGGCCTTTGACCTTTGCGAAGCCTTGAAATGTCAAGCGGCGCCTTTGGAGATGGGGTTGCACGGGCCTCAAAGTCTTCCTCTTCTTCTTGTTGTTGTTGTTGGGGAGTGACTTGTTGTTGGGGAGTACTAGGGGAGTCTTCTAGTTGCGGGCGATCAGCCAATGAAGCATCCTGAGCAATTGGCGTCGAGGACGACCAATCTCGATGATTTCGCTGTTCGCATTTAACAGCGATGATACCACATTGTATTCAATTTGAGGAAGAACTTCATCATCTTCAACATTGTCATGGTGACGAATGTCTTCAGCAGTGATGGGATCAACTGCTGGAATCTCTTCAGCTTCAGGAGCCTCTGTGGAAGCAGGCTCATGAACAGTCATGCAAAGTTCTTGGGTTGCAGACGCGGGACGAACCACTGAAATGGGTTCAACAACCAAGGGCTCTGTGGGAGCAGCCCGATTCTTCTTGGTCTTAAGCTTCTTCTTGGAGGGAGCAGCATTAGAGGCTTCAGGATGTTTCCTTTTTCTGGCTTCAGCCTCGGCAGCCCTCGTCTTCTTCTGTTCAGAAGCGGTTGATCTGACCTTTGGCTTCGAGCCAGTCATGCTGCTTGGCAAGACTATGCGGGGTCCTTCCTGCCTTGAAGGTGCAGCTTGGTCAGTTGAAGACTTCTTTCTCTTTGCAGCCATTCTGGGGTCAATGCCAGGACGGCCAAGAGCCTTGCGCTTCTCAGCCTCATTGTAGGCAAGCACACACTTGTCAACCAGACTCTTCATGCGCTCACGAGAGCCTCTGGCTTCTTCTCGCTTCTTGAGAAAGGATTCTTTGAGCTCGTGCAGCATGACCTTGAAGTTTTTGACATCTTGCACACTGAGTGCAGCCATATGCTTCTTGAACTGAGCCTTCTCATAGTCAATCTTATGCTTCAGTTCAACAATGCGTTGAGCAAGAGCTAGCTCAGAAGCAATGGCTCCATTGAAGGAGACGCTGAGGCCAATAGGAAGTTGCAGATCTTCAAAGCTGATGTTTAGGGTGTCAAACCACTCATCAATGAAGTGATGGATGATTGCCACATCAAAGAGAGGCAAATTGTTGAAAATTTCTGCTTCTTCCTTGCTCTTGATAAGTTGCTCAAGGGCATCATCTGCAAGATCTTCATCACTGGACAGATCAATGTGCTCTTCTCGCAGAATGGCAGCAGGAGTCAGTGTCAGTTAAGTATTCTTGACAATTTTCTTTCTCTTCTCCGTCTTCTTGGAGATACGGGATTGATCTTGAGACCGCATAATCGGCTTCGGGAGGTGCATGAGCAGTGGCTTCACGTGAAGCTTTTGGAGGAGCAGTGACTTTGAAGCCTTGACATTCTTTTGCTTCTGCGGCTTTGGAGCAGGAGCAGGAGCAGGAGCTAGGGCTTCATCAGAATCAGCATCGTCATCAGAGTGATCCACTTTGGCACCATGGACCAAGATGTAGGTGATGAGGCCATCAAGGATTGAAAAGGGGCCGATGACATTGGGTTCAGCATCACATGAGCCGTCAGCACGGGGAGCAGAGGGACCAGGGTTGAAGTCTAATCCCAATGACTTCTTGTTTTCCTTGGCCGAAGCCTTTGCGTGCTGGAAGTTGCGCTTGAAGAGATTATCGTCACGACACCAGAGCAATGACGTTGGGTCGGCATTTTCAGGCTGAGGTCCACGGACCATACAAGGATAGAAACCTTGTGCAATAGCTTCAGCCATGTTCTTGGGTGGAAGGCCTCGAAAATGAATATCACCCCAAGGGCTTCTGATAGCATTCTTCTCGGCATATTCCTGGGTCACGAAATTGTACTTGAACCATTGTTCAGCCCAATATCGTCGAATCCATTGGATTCGCGTCTTGCGCTGATTGTAATTCTCTTCGGGATCTGTCTTGTAAAGCTCTGCGAGGTCATCAGGCAGATCTTTTGAGGTTCCCCACGACGCTGTCTGCCACCCTTCCTGACTGATTTATCTGCAGCCATGAACTTCAAACTGAATGGCTTCAATACGTTCAAAGGCTTCAAAGGCTTGCGTTTGCTGGACAAACAGAACTGGCTTCGGGAGAGTTAGTTTGATGCTGTAAGAATTCTGCAAACGAATGCAGACTATGAGAACCAAGGATTCTCCCATGGACATGTACCGTGACAGCATTAGAGATGCGAGGAAGGGAAGAGGTCATATGCATTCTCGTAAGATTTTGAAGATAAATCAGTTTGAAGACATTGACCTCATGATGCGAAGACATTCACTTATACGCCGAGAGTTGGTTCCAGATTTGTGCGAATCCGTGAATAAGTACAAGTGAGGAATCTAACTAGTTGTGAAGCTTAAGTGAATATACTAGGCGAGATGAGATGCGACATGAATAGATCTAACATTGTATAGGCGAAACCATTTTTGGTAAGTAGGATGAATCTTGAAGATCAAAAGGATGGTAAAATAGAGTTATATTTACCACTCAAGAACTGCTAGACGGGAAGAAAAGGAAGCCGAGCAGTTTAATCCACCGTGCCCTAACTTGGCGACGGAGGACACCTCGGCGCGGCGGAGATGACGATGTTCGCGGCCGGCGTGAGGACGGCGTCGGAGAAGTCGCGGCAGCTAAGCGCTTCGTCGCCGGCGTCGTCGAGAGCTAGCGGTGGCGCTAGGGTTTTGACGAGGTGGAGAGGTGGAAGAAGGTCTTCTTTACCGCAGGGAACATGTATTTATAAGGAGGTGTGCGGCACAGCGCAATTATGCAGGTGCCCCTGGCGGTTCACATCTGAGGGGAATGTGGCAAGCATGCAACATACTCTGAGTTGTCCCACGTTCCCACCCCCGCTAGGTTTGTCGGAGGGTCGTTCCGGCTTCTCCGGATTTCAACAGTAAGGATGAATCATTTAAAACAGACTTAAAGTTTTGTCTCTGTGTCTTCTGCTGACAAGGACGCAGAGAAGACATTCGACAGTCTCAATAGAATGCATATGATTTGGACAGATAGAGTTTGAGATAGAAAGCATAGAGAGATTAGGGTCCCATCACATTCACTTAGTTCAAAAGATTCAACTTGGAAGACATAGCTATAAGTGAATCTTGTAGAAGAGAACAATATATATATATATATATATATATATATATATATATATATATATATATATATATATATATATATATATATATATATATATATATATATATATATATATATATATATATATATATATATATATATATATATATATATATATAGATAACAAACCAAATCAACATAGTGAAGAAAATCATGAAGATAGGTTGAAGTTGAAGACAAATCAAATGCGAAGATATTGCGAAATAACACCATGAGTGAAACACTTCAAACAAAGAAATTTGGTGGTGGCGTTACCCACAGTATAGGAAGTATTAGACCTGGACACGGCGCACAATTATCGTGGCGCTCAAGTCAAATTCACGTTAATGTATTCACACTCGAATGTAAGTCTTCATTGATTGAAGATATACGTTACTTCGTGTGTTGCACATCTAAGTCATCAACATGCATAAGTGTTAGGATGTGTGCTTGATCACGGGACATTTGAGGATTCCAAGATATTTAGCTCACACCGTAACTTGCAAAACCTTTTCTCATCCAAGGGCTTTGTGAAGATATCGCCATTGCTCTTCAATGTTGACGTGAATGATGTCAATATATTTCTTCATGACATGATCCCCGAGAAAATGATGACGAATTTCAATGTGCTTTGTCTTGAGTCTTTGGACTGGATTGTTGGCAATCTTGATGGCGCTTTCGTTTTCAGAAGAGAGGTACTTGTTTCAGATTGATGCCATAGTCCTTGAGAGTTTGCTTCATCCATAGAAGCTGAGCACAAGAAGATCCAAAGAAGCAATGTATTCAGATTCAGCAGCTTGAGAGTGATACAGCTTATGCTTCTTTGAAGACCAACAGACAAGTGATCGTCCCAGAAAGTGACATGTGCCTGATGTAGACTTGCGATCCACCTTGTCACCAGCATAATCAGCATCCGAAAATCCAACAAATCAAATTTTGAGCCCTTTGGATACCATAATCCGAGTGTTGGGGTGTGAGCCAAATATCGAAGAATTAAGCTTCACGCCTAAGTGATGCGATTCCTTTGGTGCCGCTTGGAATCGAGCACACATGCAAACACTAAGCATAATATCTGGCCTAGATGCACATAGCTAAAGTAAGGAACCAATCATGGAGCGGTATACCTTTTGATCGAACTCTTTACCATTGTCGTCGGGACCCGGATGGTGTTTGGCGGCATTGGCGTCGTGTATCCTTTGCACTCTTGCATTCCAAACTTCTTGAGACAATCTTGGAGGTATTTTTCTTGAGATATAAAGATGCCATTCCTTTGTTGATTTAATTTGAAGACCAAGGAAGAACTTGAGCTCTCCCATCATGGACATCGATATTGTTCTTGCATCATGTATCCAAATTCATCACTATACTTCGGTTGGTGCAGCCAAAGATAATGTCATCCACATATATTTGGCATACAAACAGTTCACCATCATATGTCTTCGTGAAGAGTGTGGGATCAAGGGATCCAGGTTTGAAGCCTTTGCTCTTCGAAAGTCTTTGATCGTATCATACCAGCGCGAGGAGCTTGTTTGAGGCCATCAAAGCTTTATTTAGCTTGTACACCATATCAGGATGTTTTGGATCTTCAAAGCCAGGTGGTTGAGCGACATATACTTCTTCTTCAATCTTGCCGTTGAGAAATGCACTCTTCACATCCATTTGATAGAGCAAGATGTTGTGGTGATTAGCATAGGCTAGTAGTAAGCGAATAGCTTCAAGCCTAGCTACAGGAGAAAATGTTTCATCGAAGTCAATTCCTTCAACTTGAGTATATCCTTGAGCCACAAGCCGTGCTTTGTTTACGACGACTTGACCATGCTCATCTTGCTTGTTTCGATATATCCATTTGGTGCCAATAATGTTATGCTTGCGAGGGTCGTGCGCTTGACAAGTTCCCAAACATTGTTTAGCTTGAACTGTTGAAGTTCTTCTTGCATAGCTTGTATCCATTCTCGTTCCATAAAGGCTTTAGCAACTTTCTTGGGTTACGATATTGACACAAAAGAAAAGTGCCCACGAAATTTGCTAGTCGTGTTGCTCTTGAGCGAGTAAGCGGACCAGTGCATTGATGCTATCGATTATCTTCTCAATCTATACTTCATTTGCAACTCGAGGATGAACTGGACGAAGACTTTGCTCTTGCTGATCACTGTCATCATTGGGAGGATTGTCTTCAGGCTGAGCATTTTCTTCAGTTTGGTTAAGTGCAGAAATGATAAGTTCTTCTTCAGGCTGTGCTTCAGAAGGCATGATTTCACCAGTTCCCATCAGCTTGATAGATTCGCTGGGTGGAGCTTCGTCTAGTGTACTTAGCAGGAACTCTCTTTATGAACCATTGGTTTCATCAAATCGCACGTCCACCGTTTCGACGATTTTGTAGAGATAAAGGTTGAAGACTCTGTAGGAGTGCGAGTCCTTTCCGTAACCGAGCATGAAGCCTTCGTGAGCTTTAGGTTCAAATTTTGACTTGTGATGGGGATCCTTGATCCAGCACTTAGCCCCAAATACTCTGAAGTAGCTGACATTTGGCTTCTTGCTAGTAAGGAGCTCATAGGATGTTTTGTTCAGAAACTTATGGATATAAACACGGTTGATGACGTGACAAGCTGTATCAATAGCTTCAGGCCAGAACTTTCTTGGTGTCTTGTACTCGTCGATCATTGTTCGAGCCATCTCAATGAGGGTTCTGTTCTTGCGCCCACGATGCCATTTTGCTTGAGGTGTGTATGGAGCGAGAGAACTCATGAGTGATTCCATGGTATCCAGATAAAGATCAAGTCCGTGTTCTTGAATTCATTGCCGTTATCACTTCGATATGCTTGATCTTGACGCCATAATTGTTCATTGCTCGATTGGCGAAGTGTCTGAAGACATCTTGCACTTCAGTCTTGTAGAGAATTATGTGCACCCATGTGTATCTTGAGTAGTCATCAACAATGACGAAGCCATAGAGACAGGCAGTTGTTGTGAGGGTAGAGTAATGAGTAGGGCCAAACAAATCCATGTGTAACAGCTTGAAGGGTTGAGATGTCGTCATGATTGTCTTCGAGGGGTGCTTTGCCCTAGTCATCTTTCCAGCTTTGCAGGCACCACACAAATGATCCTTCTCGAACTTGACACCTTCGATGCCTATGACATGCTTCTTCTTGGCGAGTGTGTTAAGTTACTCATGCCAGCATGCCCCAGCCTCCAATGCAAGAGCTAGCATTCTGAAGCTTTTGCAAGAAGACATACGGCAAGCTGTGGACCTGCTGAGAAATCTACCATGTATAGATCATCTTTCCTATACCCTTCAAAGACTAGAGACTTGTCAGATTCCATTAGTACAAGGCAACGATATTTTATGAATATCACAATCATGTTCAAGTCACAAAGCATTGAGACAGACATCAAGTTGAAACCAAGGGATTCAACAAGCATCACTTTATCCATGTGTTGATCCTTTGAGATTGCAACTCTACCTAGACCCAATACCTTGCTTTTACCAAAGGTCAAGAAATGTGATGTGACTCTTGTCCGATGGACGTAAGGTTGAGTCCATGAGAAGACTTTGATCACCAATCATATGATTAGTGCATCCACCGTCCATAATCCATTCGAAGCATGAGGTGTCATACCCTACAAGATGCAGTTAGGGGATAGGCTTCACCAAGAGCATTGTGAAGCATAAACATTTGACGGGCAAGTGGATTATTGAAGCTTAAATCAAGATTAGGACTGATAGGATGAATGGCAAACGATTCAGAACAAAATACATAGTGAGACCATTTGGGCATTTGATCTTGTGCCCTACAAGATGTTTTAGGTCCCCACTATAGCATCGACGCCTTTGATTTTCGGTGGAGACCCTTTCCTGCAAAGAGAGTTAATTCTTCTTAACCACCCACATCTTTAGGGGTGGCTTAGAAGCAATGAGTCTAAGTGCAGCATCTAAAATTTCGCTTTGGTGCCCTAGCAAATAGCCTTGCAGAGATGAATGATACTCATATGAATAAGCGTAAAAGTTCTTAGTTCTATGAACATAGCGGTTTGAAGACACACGCTCATATTCATAAATTTGAGTACGGTTTCCTGCAAAACATTGGCGTTAGGGTGACTCGGTGAGTCCTCCGTCTGTATGAAGCCTTTGGACCATATGACGCCTTAGGTGCAGGGTTTGTCTTCTTCCTAGGTGGTGTCATGATGACATTCACCGGAAGATTCTCAAGACAGCTTTTGGGAACCCAGATCTTCTTCATAGGCGGTCCATTCCTGCAGCTTAGTACCAATATACCGCAAACACTTCACCATTCTGATTCTTGAACAGCTTATAGTTTGCATCAAAGGATTCATCAATGATAATAGGGTTAGCACAGTAAAGCCGGATAAGGTGGATGGATCCATGAAGGTCCCTTTGCAGCAACCCATGTGGTTTTGGGATACTTCTCAGGCTTCCAGTGGGAACCATCAACATTCATTTTCCTCTCGAACCCAACACCCTCTTTCCTAGGGTTTCGGTTCAGAATCTGCTTTTGAGGACATCGCAGTGCCCGATGCCCTTCGCACTTTTATACATCCTGTTTCAAGCAATGTCTTCAACCTAGCATTTTCATCAAAATAGCGGTGGTATCCTCCGCAGAGGGTTAGTTACCACATTAGTAGTTGAAGACAATGCAACAGAGCAGCAGCTTGAACATTCAACAACAGAGGTAGCGATATCACGCTCAAGACATTTTAGACATGGTGGTTCAAATCCATCCCGAGCGGAACTGATCATTGAGCGCTGAGTGACTCATTCTCTTTTGAAGATCTTCATGAGCCGCTCTCAATTTCTCAAGCTCTTGCTTCCTTTGAAGATAATCATAGGAGAGCTTTTCATGAGTAGTTGAGGCGTTTCATGACGACTTTCAAGTTCTTGGTACTTAGCATGAAGATTTTAATGTCTTCAACTAAGGACTGTGAACGTGTCATTTCCGCGTCCAACAGGTCATTGCTTTTGTCTAACAGTTTTGAGTATGTTCCATAGCTCTTTGTTGTTCGTTGCAATTTTAGCAAGTGTTTTGTAGCTGGGTTTGGATTCACAATCGAGTCATCTTCACTTGATGTTTGAAAGTAAGCATCACATGATTTTACCTTGGCACCGCGTGCCATGAAGCGATAGGTGGGAGCAGGGTCGTCCTTGTCATCGCCTTCAGCGTTGGTGTAGAAGTCATTGTCTTGATGTTGAAGATGGACTTGGCAACATAGGCTGTGGCTAAAGCCGACTTGCAACGCCGTGGTCGGACTCCTCTTGGACTCCACCTCCACCTCCTCGTAGCAGCTCCTCCTTTGAATCCATTTCCTTGCCAACAAAAGCACGAGCCTTGCTAGATGAGCTCTTCTTATGAGATGAAGACTTAGATGAGGACTTGGAAGAAGACTTTGAAGATTTCTTCTTCTTCTTGTCATCAGAATCATATTCCTTGATCTTCTTCTTCTTCTTCTCATTGTCCCACTGTGGACACTCAGAGATATAGTGTCCAGTTTTCTTGCACTTGTGACAGGTTCTCTTCTTGTAGTCATGAGTGGAAGCTTCATCATTTCTTGAGCTGGATCATGAAGACTTTCAAGCCTTTCTTCCTAGTGAACTTCGAACTTCTTCACAAGCATAGCAAGTTCCTTTCCAATGTCTTCGGATCATCGTAACCGTAGTCGATTCTTCTTCGATGAGGAAACAACTTTTGCCTTCAAAGCCCGAGTTCGCCATAGTTGGGACCATAGATATCTCTTTTCTCGTAAAGTGGAACTCATGTGTGTTGAGCCTCTCAAGTATATCGACGGATCGAGTGTCTTGAAGTCGGGGCGTTCTTGTATCATGAGGGCAAGGGTGTCAAAAGAGCTGTCAAGTGATCTCAGTAGTGTCTTGACGATTTCATGCTTGGTGATCTCAGTGGCGCCGAGAGCATGAAGCTCATTTGTGATGTCAGTGAGGCGATCAAACGTGAGCTGGACATTTTCATTGTCGTTTCTCTTGAAGCGGTTGAAGAGGTTGCGAAGAACACTGATCCTTTGATCTCTCTGGGTTGAGACGCCTTCGTTGACCTTGGATAGCCAGTCCCAGACTAGCTTCGACGTTTCCAGAGCACTCACACGGCCATACTGTCCTTTGGTCAGATGACCACAGATGATGTTCTTTGCAGTAGAGTCCAGTTGGATGAACTTCTTGACATCAGCAAGGGTGACACCTTCACCAGTTTTGGGAACACCGTTCTTGACGACATACCAGAGGTCGACATCAATGGCTTCAAGATGCATGCGCATCTTATTCTTCCAGTAGGGATAGTCAGTTCCATCGAACACGGGGCAAGCAGCAGAGACTTTGATTATCCCTGCAGTCGACATAGCTAAAACTCCAGGTGGTTAAACCGAATCACACAGAACAAGGGAGTACCTAGCTTTGATACCAATTGAAAGAGTTAGTTATCGACTAGAGGGGGGTGAATAGGCGATTTTTAGGAAAGTCTTCAAAACACGGATGTTTCGAAGACAAACAATAGAAATGACCTAATTGATATGCAGCAGAAGATAAACTACAACAAACAAACCATAGTCTAGTATGCAATAACGTGAAAGTACAAGACTAATAGCAGCTTGGTAGTAGGATCAAGATGGAAGATAGTGAGAAGCCAATCAACAAAAGTAGTCAAGCAATGAAGTCAAACAGGTATGACAAATAGGCAATGACTTCACGAAGACAAACTCTAAGTAAAGAGAGGGAGAAGATAGAACCAGTCACTTGTTGAAGACACGGGATTTGTTGGACCAGTTCCAGTTGTTGTGACAACTGTACATCTGGTTAGGGAGGCTGAGATTCAACTCAGAAGACCGCGTCTTCACCTTATTCCACTTTAGCTAAGGACACACAGTCCTCGCCCAATCACTCTGGTAAGTCTTCAAGGTAGACTTCCGAACCTTCACAGATTGCGTTCACCGGCAATCCACAATGACTCTTGGATGCTCAGAACGCGACGCCTAACCGGCTGGAGGATTCACAGTACTCAAATGTAATAAGTCTTCAGCTCACATAGACAGAAAGACTTCAGTGATGCCTAACACTCTTTGGCTCTGGGTGTTTGGGCTTTGTCCTCGCAAGGATTTCTCTCTCTCAAAGGCTTCGAGGTGGGTTGCTCTCAAACGACAAAAGTCGTGTACTAACTCTGAGCAGCCACCAATTTATGGTGTAGGGGGTGGGCTATTTATAGCCACTAGGCAACCCGACCTGATATGTTCGAAATGACCCTGGGTCACTAAGGAACTGACACGTGTTCCAACGGTCAGATTTCAAACACACACGGCAACTTTACTTGGGCTACAAGCAAAGCTGACTCATCCAGCTCTGGATAAGTTTTTTCTCATTGTCTTCGTCGAAGACATAGGATTTGGGTTGAGCATCACTTTAGACATTCTCGACTATGATCACTTGGACCCCACTTAACCATTACGGTGGTTCCTATGACTCAACAAAGAAGAAAAGGAAACAAAAAAACGACCACGATCTTGGCTCCATAGTCTTCACTCAATTTCTTCTCATGTCATAGTCTTCAATGTGAATATCTTCACATACCACCATTGTCGTCAATGTCTTCATACATTTTTAGGGGTCATCTCCGGTAGGTAAACCGAATCAATGAGGGACACTACCTGCGTTATCCTGCAATTCTCACAAATGCATTAGTCCCTCAACCACATTTGTCGTCAATACTCCAAAACCAACTAGGGGTGGCACTAGATGCACTTACAAGGAGTAATCCCATGTGTAAAAACTAATGATATCTCGAGAATTTTATCAGAAAACTGGTATCTCGAGAATGTCATCGAAAAAATGAAAGATGAGAGATAAGGCGAGGAGGAGTGGAGCGTGGTGGTGACTGGTGGTCGGAATGGCGAAGGCATGGGGATGGACGGCGCCGGCAGGCAGCAGCAGCCACCATGCATGCTAGATTGTTCCAGAGACTTATTCCTTTTTTAATTGCTGAGCAATGAGGTTGCCGGAGATAATGATGTGGAGAGAGGTGCGGGTATCTTTTGTAAAATTATCATAGTTTGCTTTCTATCCGTCGATATAGATCATACGGTCGTATTACAAAGATGGCGGGCACACCATCATCGCCAACTCATTTTTTATAAGGGTACAGATGATAAGTTTGCTGACTACTAAAGTAAAGTGGAATTTGTCCATGTTATGCAAGTAAATAAAGGTGATTGTTTATCATACGGGTAAGGTTGGATGAAGGGTGGTAGGAACAAATGCTCCTCCTAGAGCATGTGTGTGTGAGATGGAGTCTTAGTGTGTGTGTGGGGTGTGTGTGTGTGTGTGCATGTGTGTGTGAGAGAGAGAGAGAGAGAGAGAGAGAGATGGAGTCTTAGTTTGTGTGTGTGTGAGAGAGAGAGAGATGGAGTCTAAGTGTGTGTGTGTGGGGGGGTGCATGTGTGTTTGTGTGTGTGTGTGTGAGAGAGAGATGGAGTCTTAGTGTGTGGGGGGGGGTGTGCGTGCGTGCGTGTGTGTGGGGGGGGGGGTGTGCGTGCGTGCGTGTGTGTGTGTGTGTGTGTGTGTGTGTGTGTGTCGCGGGGTCCTCTATGGCGGATGTAATTTAAGTGTGCATGGCTTCATCATAGAGAGGTGATGTGTATGGCAGAGGCCACTAATGATGGGGTGCGAGAGAGAAAATGCCCGTAGAGAGGGAAGAGAAGGTGCGTGCCCGTGATAGGAGTCGACATCGAGAGAACGTGTTTGTTCGAGATACACCGAGGAAGAATACTATATATCGATGGTGCATGTAGGCGGGAATTAAACAAAGGGATGGTCTTATTGGTTTTGGGGATATAGGGGAAGAGTGAGAGCTGCGGGGGGGGGGGTGTAGCTAGAAGGAGATTGTTAAGTGTGAGTGTGTGTTTTACCCATCCAGGCGGAAGTTATGTGCACAAAAGAGGAGAACGATTCGATGTGGCGTTAGGATTGAGGGTAATTAACTACGTATGGAGACATATGAGACCTTGAACGTGCATGTGTGAGAGGTATACATGTATACATGGGATGTGTGTGTGTGCGCGCGCGCATGATCGAGATAAAAGAAAGAATACATAAGTCATAAGATCAATGACTTGGGAGAGACGGATCGGTATGACAATATGCATGCATGTGAGAATGCAGGGAAGAAGGCCCGGCAATTGAGCATGTGTTTTTGTCTTTAAGAGATAGTGGCGTGGGCTAGAGCATGCATCTATGGAGAGCAAAGGGGGTGAGGCGCAATGATTGTGCAAAAGAGATCAACCTATAAATGCATATGTATGGAGAGACATATATAGTGTGGGTGATAGGAAGCAAGACTCCGTGCGAGAAAGAAATGTTGACGGAGAAACTACAGATAGATACAGAGATGGAGATGCTAGCTAGAGGGACATCCGCTAGTTTGGGTGTTGGAGATGACCGTCGGGTGGTTCAAAGGGTGAAGTTATATATGTGTGTGAGAGGGCACTTGACTGCATGTAGAGAGAAACATATGTAGTGTGCATGATAGAAATCAAGAGTGAGGGCGAGAAAGAAGGTTGATGGAGAAACGGATAAATAGAAAGATAAAGATGCTAGCTAGTGTGCGTTAGAGATAGGAGTCGAGTGGATCAGAAGGCTGGGTTATGTGTGTGGGTGTGAGAGAGATAGAGAGAGGGTGCATGTGAGTCACATACAAACAGATATCAGAGAGAAATGAGATCCAGAGAGACGGAGTTTTGTGTCTCATGAGAGAGAAAGATATTTCACAACGAGAGTGATAGCTAGAGAGACATATGAGGGAACGCAATATATCTCTAGGGAGAGAGGGTGTGTGTGCGACATACAAGAGAACAATGGAGAAATATGATACCACAGGAGACAGAGTTTGTGTTTGTGTGTGAGAAAGAGATATTGAAGAGGAAGAGTCATAGGTTCTCATATCTAAGGAGCGAAAGACATCTCTGTATGATGAGGGGTGTGCGAGTGGCACACATGGGAATAGTAGAGAGAAATGAGACCCGGAGACAAAGTTTTGTGTTTGTGTGAGAGAAAGAGATTCCACATGGAGAATCATAGTTAGAGACACATAGCAGGGAGCGAGGTATACTTAGAGAGAGATAGAGTGATGAAGGTCGAGGAGAGAGTACCGTCAAGTGTGTTACAAAGATAAAAGATCATTTTCGACATACGTAGCACGAGAGATACGAGAGACGATGAACGCAGATAGGTCCGAGAGATAGTCCTATATAAGCAAGAGTGATAGCTATATGAGACGAATATCTGGATTAAAGGGGATTCAAATATTTAAACTGGAGATCACGACATCGATAATATCATAATGCAAATTGGTGTATCAAACATGCATCTTCATTTGAATTTGGGCACACGTGTAATGTTATATAGTTTATCAATATTGGTGATCCATAGATTCTTCAATTACAAACAATGCATGGTTTATATGCAATTAGTGTCTAAACGGGATTACACTATATGTTGCGTGTGTGAAACACATTATACATGTTTGAGAAGTTAAGAAAACCCGCATGAAACACACATTAATTGGAGACAGTTAGCGAGGAATGCATACATTGGATTTCAACATAAAGTGGTTTCAAATATTTAAAAATCCAAATTGATGGATACAACCTTATGAATCTGAGATCATGCCATTTGTAAACCATATTTATGTATAAATGGTGTTGTGCTTTTGAAAGTATATATAAAAAAATGATATATATAGAATGTAATTCCAATTGAAAATGGATCACGCCCGAAAAAAATAGAATACAAACGGGATTCGAATTGAGTTGGCACGGTAAACATGCACTCTGCAAAATTTGAACGAAGCGGGGAAAGTCGCAGTAACCGCCCGAAACCAAAATCTGCGAGATGGAAATCACTACTGGCTATCCCTGCCACGCAAAGCCTATCTGCTGGATTTCTATAGGTTTCCATAGGGGTAGGTTTGTATTTTCACCCAAACGTGACGTAACCGCCTCTCACCCGGATTCATACACGGTGGGCGCCAAAACACAGTGTGTCCTCGGCGAAATCGACTCCTCCCGATTCATATTCATACACGGTGGGCGCCAAAAACAAACTCTCGTCGGCAAATATTCCGTATGCGAGATTACCGCCCTATCCCCAACCGACTAATGTTGCTGTGATGTAGTAGAAATTTGAAAAGGGGCTAAGTTTGTAAATTTCCTTGCATTTGAGACAAGCGCCACGAATACATGGTTCCCCTTCCTCTCTACGTCCCTTTTCCCCATTCGTACTCCGTGGGCGCCAAAACACCCTCTCCACCCCACCCTCGTCCGTCCGCCGTCCGCCACCCCACCCACCGCCGTCCTCCTCCACCATGCGGAGCTGATACCCGACTCGCCATCCATAACAAGAGATCGACCTCTCTCATCCACGCCTTCGGATCGGGATCCTTGCATCCCGTCCTCTCGCTTCATCCCCGCCGTAGTCCACCTTGTCGGTGCCGCTCCTATGACCGTCTCGTCCACCGCGCCCCGCCGCCACCGTCTACCCTCCTAGATCTGCTTCCACGCTGCCGACAGCCATCGCTACCGCAGCACCGTCAAATTCTCAGCAGATGCGTACACGGCGCCGCACCAGAGGCGGTACTCTTACGTATCTTCTCAACTTATTTATCGCAGCAAGAAAATAGATCGCCACTGCTTTACTCTGATTTCTTGTCTTGGTTGTGAAGTTGCCTTTGTCCGGTTTGCACCTTCAGATCCGCCATGGCATGCTCAACACTATACTCCCAATGCTTATGGTTTTCCCCTTTTATATTCCACACTAGTTAAATCACAGTAGACTAAATTTCAAAATTGGGTCAGTCGATTTTTCAGAGCTCACCGGAGTTCGCCGGTGCGATCGAAGAGGCTCGGGTGGTTGTGGGGCCTTGCCGAACGAACAAAACTCGACACCGGTGGGGGTTGGGGCGCGGGTGGGGGTGGGGTGGCGGAGGAACACAGGTGGTGGGGGCCGGTGGTCCGGCCGGTGGCCCGTGCGGTGTTCTGTATGGGAAAAATCAGAGACGAGGAAGAAGAAGGGTTAGGAGACCTAGGATCTTCATCCAACCACCTGAAATGGTCGAGAGACAGCTGGGAGTTGGATTCTTAATGCGCTCTGGTTCATCATGTGTGGGCACTGCGCAACCAACATTTTATTATCCAAAATCTGCTTGCTCTTCTTTACCATGTTCGATAGAGCTGGCTTGTACGTGATCGATAGGCTTTCAATTACTAGCGGCAATACAACACCGTATTTTCAAGCCAGTTCCACTTTCCCGATTTATATATCGTGGTTATGGTGTACCCTATTATGTACACTATGATCTGCCTAGTTGTTGTGTGCTCTTGTTATCATGGTTTGGCAATAAACTCTCTATGCAGTATATTATGAACCTATCATTTGCCAGCTATCCTTACTCGAGCCTATTTTTGTGTACTTGTGCCAGATTATATAAATGTACGCACCATATTACAGCACACATGAGCTCTCTCATCGTAATCCAAAGTGATAGCACATAAGTGTTTACAGTGGTCGCCCTATATTAGAATATCATCTGCATTACAAAGATAATCTCACAACTATTTATGTTTTCATGGTTCTCGATATTATACGCAATTACAAAGAATATCGAATCCGCGCATCGAAGAATATTGTGGAACACTGCAATGACTTACAAAATTGGCACCAAGGCATTGAGTGCCATTCGAAGCAATGAAACTCGTCGCTCCCCACCTGTTGATTCTTGTTCAGAATATCATCCTAATGACTATTCTAACCTCGAGGAGTCAAAGGCAGATGGCCTGTCCTGTTCACCCATCAAGGTGCCTGTTCTAATTTGCCAAGGTTTTATTGATTGCGCGTATCTTGCATATGTTGTCTTGCATTTCTTCTACTTTGTTGCACCGCCATCTGCTTAGTTTACTCATCATATAACTCGAGAAGCCATGCCCATCCATTATTAATACATATTACATCTGTGATCATACCATGTTTTTTCACTCAAATGTTGTTCTTGTGCATCAGACATCAAAAAGGAAGAGGGTGATTGCCGAACCTGAAGGAGCACCAAGAAAGTCCTTGAAAAACATGGTGGTGCCGAGAAATCGAGAATACGCCCACTTATATTGGTTGTACAACCAAAGGACACAAAACATAGGACCGACTCCAGAGACTGTACCCATACTTCATTGGCCACACCACTAGCCCCACCACACAGGACCTGCACTCCAAAGCAAAAGGTATACCAATTTCATTTGCCATAGCATCACTGCATTACCACGTAAAAATCCCACTCCAAAGAAAAAAGTACAGCAAGTCCACCGGCGAAGACCTATCCCAACTGCAGAGACGGCCAATTCCTGCAGATTGGAACCCCATTCCATTTAGTCCCAGTTTAAAAGACAATGCTTTCAATGTTGTTAGGCACTACGTGCATATATTATCATCATGGGAAGATTATAGTGAAGACAAACACCATTTTCACATCTTCCTGTCCAACTTACGTGTAAGTGCTATTATTCATGGTTATTATTTTCCTGTTTTCTGCTGATTGAACACATCAATGTTTTACATTACATTGTTGTAACTAGGCGAGGGTCAATCTGGATAGTCATGACGAGCAAAGCTTGCTTGTGCTTTTCAAGGAAGCATTGCAGCAGTATCAGTTTTACCTGATGAAATCACACTTTGATGGCAAGTCTATAAAAGAATTTCCGGTGAAGTCTCCTGTGCTAAATTTAGAAGACATTGAATGGAAAAACCTTGTTATGCACTAGTCTCGTTCCCAAGATGAGGTACTGTCTATGAAATCACATGACAATTTGAACTTCTAGTTTTCCGCATGTGCCTCACGGATCTTTTTTGCAGGAAATCTGCTCGAAGAAGAATTCCGGTTTGAAAAGAACGACAGGATATAGCAAATATGTTGCCCGCTGCTTTGCTCTTGTTAGTACCTGTTGTCCTGTATCACTTGTACTTGCATACATACCTGGTTCATTATGTGACAGCGGTATGCATGATAGCTTGCTTATCAATTGTTCGCTCCAAATTATCGATCTGTATGAATGGTTACATTAGTGTAGAATATATCCAATGCCAATGAATTTTTTAGCTCTGCATTGTTCTTGTAAGTACATGCTGTCCTTTATCGATGTACTTATTTTGACAGTAGTTGTTCATGTACCATCACTCTGCAGCTTATTTTCCTTTGCCTCCATTTTCTACACATCACATCTATATTTACTCTTACCATAAGGTTGGTCTTGAAGAAGTTTAGTTGTGCATTGCTCTTGGCTGTGCCTTTTGCCCGTGTCGCTGCACATACATTTATAGCTACTTGGTTATGTAGCATCACTCTTCATCTTATCTTAAATATTCTCCATTTTTTAGTATATTATCACATCTATATTTACTCTTAACAAAATGAAGAATAAAGGCAATGCTTATGAAGAAGATTATGTGCTAAACTTCTTGAATTGCCCCCCATCAAGATGGACAAGGGCTTTATAGAGCTGTCTTCACCAAGAATGTAAGTTTGTCCTTCTCAAGCCTTCAAACTTTGTTGTGTATATTTGGTTAGGCATGACTGCAATAGATGTTTATTTTGGTGTTTGCATCAAATTGCATGTTTAAAGTTTATTATGTACTCCTCCGTCATAATGTAAGACATTTTTGACACTAGTATAGTGTTAAAAAGCGTCTTACATTATGGGACGGAAAATAGTTCATAAACAAAAGTTTGTCCTTCTCAATTTAAGTTTTCAGTTGTACAACCAAGTTCCTTCTTCATACCATGTAAATTAAACTATACAGAGCAAGTGATCTTCTTTTACACTGCATGTATGCTTCTGTTCTTCATTCGTAATCCAATGGTGTGGTGAACCTACCCACTATAGCACAATGTCATATTCTGCAATGTCTTAACTATGAACAATGTCATATCATTCTACTATTATTTAAACCGTCTCTTTATTTGCCAATCTGAAATGGGATAAATTGACAAGACACTAACCATTGATACTTATGAGTTCTTGATCGTAATCCGGTGGTGTCGTGAAGCTGCCAACTCCTTCACAATGTCATTTCCTGCCATGTCTTGACCTGAACAATATCATATTGTGTTAATGCAATTTTAAACTGTGTCACTTTATTAAATCAATAATAAATGTGATGAATTGTCAACCTTGATACTTTTATGTGCAAAACCTATCATCATGCGCTTGTTTATCTTTCGAGTGAGGAAGATATAAGTGTTGAACAAGCGTAGTCTCATTATCTTGCTCACCGCTTGTGCTGCAGCTCCCAATGAGGCTAACCTTTCTTGAACTCTATTGAAGTGTTGTCGGTTTTGTATATTATTTTGTCGGCGTGTTTATTTGCCTTCGGTGGCGATCTTTGATGCCCGTGTATGTAATCTACTGTCTGCTTGTGCTTTATTATCATAGTGGTGAACTTTGATGCCCAGTGGATGTAATATGTCGTAATTTCTTTATTGTATAGTCTAGGTTTTTTCTTATTCACGATGCTGCAGTTATTTTACTGTATATATATCCCATCTTTGCAGTAAACCGGCCAAACCATAAAATTACGGTACATAATCGGGCCGTCATGCAATCACGATGTATGATCCGCATCATGGGCCCCGTCAAACTGGCCCGCTAGTAGGTTCAGGCCTTTAATAGGCCGAGTAACCCCCGGCCCTCTTTTCGCAAGAAAACTCAATGGGCTTTTAGGAGGCTGAGAAGTAGGTTGGACCTGAAACGTGTCGAATAGCTCATGGGCCGGCAGCAGCCCGAAATGGACCCGGCCCATGATTGTGCGAATCAATTCACGGGCTTTTAATAGGCCAAAGTTGTCTCGGTCCTTGTTTGGCCCAATCAGATATCGGCCATGAAAGGCGGATGCAAACCGGGCCATAGTTAGGCCCAACTATATGACGGGCTTTTAACAGGCCGAAATTAATATAGGGCCAAAATGTTAAACGGGCCCTTAACAGGCCGAAACTAATATCAGGCCGAATTACTAAATGTGCCTTTAGCAAGTGGGCCCAAAAGCATAGCGTCCAGTTAACGGGCCGAATCTGATATGGGCCATAATTGAGCCCAAAGCCTCTTAAAGGGCCGGACCTGATCTGGGCCATGATTTGGCCCAGCAAGTGGGAGGCTTTTAACGGGCCGGATCTTATATGGGCCATTATTAGGCCCAGAACGTGGCAGGCCATTAATGGACCGGATGAAATATGGGCCGGCATTTGGCCCAAAACATGGCAGCCAGTTAATGGGCCAGCCTACTAGGGTCCTCAAAATCTTGTGGGCCTACAGCTGGGCCGACCCATTAATGTCGGCGAAATCTCGTGGGCCTTTAGCTGGGCCGGCCCATTATGATCCGCAAGAATTTTGTGGGCCTTTACCTGGGCCGGCCCATTATGGCACACAAAAATCTTGTGGGCCTTTACCTGGGTCGGCCTATTATGGCCCGTGAAATCTTGTGGGCCTTTAGCTGGGCCAGCTCATTATGGTCCGCAAAATCTTGTGGGCCTTTAGCTGGGCCGGCCCACTATGGTCTGCAAAATCTTGTGGGCCTTTAGTTGGCCCGGCCCATTTAAACTTGATGGGCCGTGCCATGTGTCGACGTATCATATGCGCCTTCTGTCCCATGAGTGGATGACATTTGTCCCAACGATGAGCGACATGTGTTTCCTCCAGCCAATGATGATTTTACACGTGGAAAATCCCCATTGGTCGGGGCTGTTAACGGGTTATCGGATCCAAAACCCGACCCGATAGCTTAATGGCATTCTGTTACGGTGGATGCCACGTGTCGGTCACCCTTGATGAAAGCACTTCTGTGATGCATGATTTATCGTCATGGAAGTGGACACTTCTGTGATGATAATTTTGGTAATGTCATGGAACACTTCTCGACAAAGACAAGTATGACTATCTTGATTACATCATAAAATCGTCATGGATGTACATGCATGACAAAAAACGCGACCTACTGTGACAAACATGTATCATCACGGAAGTGTATTTTTTTGTAGTGAAGGCAGAGAACTTGGAGCATGGGAGCAACAACAACTGACAGAGTACAGAAGATTGTGGCCGCAGCTGCCCCTGGCCACAGGAAGGGCGTGAATACAATAGTGGCGCTGATCTCCTGGCATATATGGCTAGAGCGCAAAGCATGTATCTTTAGAGAAATGCAGGTGAATGTAGGGCACATAATCGAAGCTTGCAAGCGCGACATGGAGCAGTGGAGGATGGCTGGTGCAAAGTGCTGCTACCTCTTGAGCACTGCGTTGGATTTCCTTGAAGAGGAAAGCGTGATGCAGCAAAGTAGCGTAAGTATTTCCCAGAGTTTTTGAGAACCAAGGTATCAATCCAAAGAGGAGGCTACGCTATGAGTCCCTCGTACCTACACAAAACAAATAACTCCTCGCAACCAACACGGTAAGGGGTTGTCAATCCCTTCACGGTCACTTACGAGAGTGAGATCTGGTAGATATGATAGGATAACATTTTTGGTATTTTTTTATAAAGATGCAAAGTAAATAAAAGCAAAGTAAAAAACCAAAGGAAATAACTAAGTGTTGGAATATTAATATGATGAAGATAGACCCGGGGGCCATAGGTTTCACTAGTGGCTTCTCTCAAGAGCATAAGTATTTTACGGTGGGTGAACAAATTACTGTTGAGAAATTGACAGAATTGAGCATAGTTATGAGAATATCTAGGTATGATTATGTATATAGGCATCACGTCGAGACAAGTAGACCGACTCTTGCCTGCATCTACTACTATTACTCCACTCATCGATCGCTATCCAAATGCATCTAGAGTATTAAGTTCATGAAAACAGAGTAACGCATTAAGCAAGATGACATGATGTAGAGGGATAAATTCATGCAATATGATAAAACCCCATCTTGTTATCCTCGATGGCAACAATACAATACGTGCCTTGCTGCCCCTCATCACATTTGGGAAAGGACACATGAAGGTTGAACCCAAAGCTAAGAACTTCTCCCATCGCAAGAAAGATCAATCTAGTAGGCCAAACCAAACTGATAATTCGAAGAGACTTGCAAAGATAACCAATCATACATAAAAGAATTCAGAGAAGATTCAAATATTGTTCATAGATAATCTTGATCATAAACCCACAATTCATCGATCTCAACAAACATACCACAAAAAGAAAATTACATCGAATAGATCTCCACGAGAGAGGGGGAGAATAGTGTATTGAGATCCAAAAAGAGAGAAGAAGCCATCTAGCTACTAACTATGGACCCGAAGGTCTGAAGTAAACTACTCACACTTCATCGGAGAGGCTATGGTGTTGATGTAGAAGCCCTCCGAGATGGATGCCCCCTCGCGAGCTCCTAATGTGCCCCAAGATGGGATCTCGTGGGTACAGAAGGTTGCGGCGGTGGAATTAGGTTTTTGGCTCCGTATCTGGACGTTTGGGGGTACGTAGGTATATATAGGAGGAAGGAGTATGACGGTGGAGAAACAGGGGGCCCACGAGGGTGGAGGGCATACAGGGGGTGGGCGCTTCTACCTCGTGGCTTTCTCTTTTGTTTCTTGACGTAGGGTCCAAGCACTACAAAAAAAATACACTTCCGTGATGATACGTGTTTGTCACAGTAGGTCACGTTTTTTGTCATGCATGTACATCCATGACAAATTTATGACAGAATCAAGATAGTCATACCTGTTGTCATAGAAGTGTTCCATGACATTACCAAAATTATCATCACGGAAGTGTCCACTTCCATGACGATAAATCGCGCGTCACGTAAGTGCTTTCATCGAGGGTGACCGACACGTGGCATCCACCGTAACGAACGCCGTTAAGCTATCGTGTCGGGTTTTGGATCCGATAACCCATTAACAGCCCGACCAATGGGGATTTTCCACGGTAAAATCATCATTGGTGGAGGAAACACGGTGTCGGCTCACCGCTGGGACAGATGCCATCCACTCATTGGACGTAAGGCGCCTATGATACGTCGACACGTGGCATGGCCCAACAGAGGCCCATTCTGTGAAAAAGGCCGCCCATTTGACTTGGTCAGGTGGCGGGCGGCCCATGTAAGCATCGTTAACGGCCTATTCGCATATAGCCCATTTACACCGCTAACCCAAGGCCCGTTACACCCTATCTCAATTAGGCCCATGAGCGTCACTGGCCACCCAATATGATTCGGCCCGTTTTTCTTCGGCCCATGTATGGCCCATGACGTCTTCGGCCCATATGGGGCCCTATGTAACTCTTGGCCTATTAATGGCCCGTGGTGAAACCGCCCGTAATGAACAGGTGTATTACTTTACACCCATTAACGGCCCGTGGTGAAACTGGCCCGTAATGAACAGTGTATCACTTTATACCCATTAAGGGCCCGTTATTCCGTTGGGCCGTTTCTAGCCCAAGTTATCTTTCGGCCTTCTCAGAGCCCATTTATTCTTGGGCTCATTTCCAGCATTCGTTTACTTACGGCCCTTTACTGTCATTTTCTGCTTATGGGCCAAATTCAGCCCGTGGTTACAGTCGGCCCGTTTGTGGTCCGGTAACACGTTGGGCCGTTTTCATAGCGTCATGAAATACGACCTATTAACGATGGCCCGTTATGGTCGGCCCATGAACGGACGATTCCAACTCTATCCTGTTTACGGCCATAATGCGGCATGTTATTGGCCCATGTTTGTGTCGATCATACTTGCCCATATAAGGCCCATTGATGATACGGCCCGTAGAAGGCCCATTGTTTCTCTGACCCGTAGAAGGCCCATTGTTTATATGGCCCGTAGAAGGCCCATCGTTTCTCTGACCCGTAGAAGGCCCATCGCTTTCTCTGGCCCGTAGGAGGCCCGATATCACTCTGAAGAAATATTAGCCCATGGTTATTGTGGCCTAGTTTTAAAAAATAGGTTAATGCAGCTACTAGCAAACCGTGGAAAAGAACCGCAATGACTACAAGCAAACAAATAAATAAGCAAGCAACTTACGCTAGGCTATCACGGCTATCACACATATTACATCCTTTGGGCATCAAAGTTAGCACAAGTGCAAATAAACGCAGCACCGACAAAGAATATACAAAACTGAGAGCACTTGAAGGCACTAGGCACGCCAGTCCGCCCCCAAACAGTGAAGAAGCTGAGTAGACCTCGGTTGTGTCAGCGATAGATGCATCAACACTAATTTAAGGCATGATGGTGCGACGGCAGTCCTCGACATCTTCATTGCATCTTGGACTTCAAGTCGGAGCTGAGCTGAAGCAAGCATTTCCGCTTTAAGTTGAGACCAAGAAGTCGAACTGATTGAGGCAGCGATCGCAGAGGTTGTCTCACACCTGCTGGTGAGTAGCTTCAACTCACCGTCTTCATCAAGGCAGGGACCTTGGGGCCATCTCGCTGTCCTCAAGATGGTTTGGCTCACTATCTTCCCTAAAGTTCTGCTCAGGCGTAAGATATCGACTACGAAAGAGAAACAAGGAGACACGTAACAGGTTTCACAATTATATAAGCAAATGAATGAATCTGTTCTGCATAAGGAACATGTTTTTACAACAACAATTTGAAACTGGTAGTTGTTGCAAACATCCAATCAGATGTAAACAGCAAAGCAAACAGCAATGGAGGCAATGATGCCTATCCAAATCTATACTAGAACAAAGTTTGAAGGCTTGAGAAGGATGAACTTACATTACATGTTAACACGGGCTGGACAAAGCCCTTCTCCATGTTGATGGAAGGATAATTCAATAAATTCATAAAGAAAATTCTTTATAAGCGTTGCCATTATTCTACATTTTGCAAAGAGTAAATATAGATCAAATAATATTGGAAGAAGCAGAGGATAATGAAGCTCAGTGCGGTGATGATACATAATCAAATAGCAATTAATTAAGTATAGCGTTACAAGGCAAAAGGGAGAGAGGTACTGACAAGAGCAATGCAGAGCCCATTATTGTTTTGAGATTGTATGATCCTTTGAGCAAGGAGATTCATCTGAAATTAGTTTTCATACAAGAGAGAAGTTAAGGCACAAGCAGAAATTTAGGAGTTCAAAATTTGAATTGATATCATAGACAGTACCTGACGCTCGACTCCCAGCAGTTCTAATAGGGGTTTTGCCACTAGAGTAGGGGTAAAGTGTGGTACAGTTGGGCCTGTGTTTTCTGTGGCTGCTGATCTATCTGATTTAACAGGTACCACTACCTTTTCCAAATACCTAGTGTCGGTGTCAAAACCGGCGGATCTCGGTAGGGGTCCCAGCTGTCGCGTCTAGCCGGATGGTAACAGGAGACAAGGGACACGATGTTTTACCCAGGTTCGGGCCCTCTCGATGGAGGCAATACCCTACTCCTGCTTGATTAATATTGATGATATGGGTAGTACAAGAGTAGATCTACCACGAGATCGTAGAGGCTAAACCCTAGAAGCTAGCCTATGGTATGATTGTTGTTAGATCCACGGACTAAAACCCTCCGGTTTATATAGACACGGATAGGGTTAGGGTTACCGTAGTCGGTTACAATGGTAGGAGATCTACATATCTGTATCGCCAAGCTTGCCTTCCACGCCAAGGAAAGTCCCATCCGGACACGGGGCGAAGTCTTCAATCTTGTATCTTCATAGTCCGTGAGTTCGCCAACGGTGATAGTTCGCTATCCGGACACCCCTAATCCAGACTCCTCGGTAGCCTGAACCAGGCTTCAATGACGACGAGTCCGTGGCGCATATTGTCTTGACATTGCAAGGCGGGTTCCTCTTCGAATACTTCATAGAAGATGTTGAACACAAGTATAGTGTCCGCTCGCAAAACAAGTTCCACATACCACCGTAGAGAGAATAACTTTTGCACAGATCTGCTGACGTATTCCGCGTGACATCACACCACGGCCAGGCCTTTATACGAATCGTTTTTACTGTTCCACCTCAGCGCGTTTAGCGAGGCGGTTTCCTTGGCACGTCTTATCAAAGCGGAGATCGTGCCCCCTTATTCCGGGATTCCCATCAATACGGACGTGGGTAACCCAACCGCGCCATTGATTACGGCGCTTGGGAGATAAGCGAGTTTTACCAGGCTGGCGGGGGACGCATAGCTTCGTCTGTCCATATAAGGGGATAAGGATCCACCTTTTCACCTACACCTTCTTCCTCCTTTGCTCATCCATTTCCGCGCACTCGAGCTCCAGCGCCCAAGTCTGCACATCCCACCTCAACCTTCTCCAACTATGTCCGGAGCGGGAGGCAAGTGGATGGCATCCTCCGTCACGGAGGGGCACATCAAAAAGCTGTGGAAGGCCGGATACTTGTCCGACAACATCGCGCATCGGCTCCCCAACTGTTGGGGAACGTAGTAATTTCAAAAAAATTCCTACGATCACGCAAGACCATGGTGATGGCATAGCAACGAGAGGGGAGAGTGTCCGTCCACGTACCCTCGTAGACCGAAAGCGGAAGCGTTATAACAACGCGGTTGATGTAGTCGTACGTCTTCACGATCCGACCGATCCAAGCACCGAACGTACGGCACCTCCGAGTTCTGCACACGTTCAGCTCGATGACAATCCCGGACTCCGATCCAGCAAAGTGTCGGGGATGAGTTCCGTCGGACGACGGCGTGGTACGATGTTGATGCTCCACCGACGCAGGGCTTCGCCTAAGCTCATGACGATATGACTTCTCCGTAGCGAGGGCTTCGCCTAAGCTCATGACGATATGACCAAGTGGAATATGGTGGAAGGGGCACCGACACGGCTAAGGAAAGATCCGTAGATCAACTTGTGTGTTCTGGGGTGCCCCTTGCCCAGTATATAAAGGAGCAAGGAGGAGGTGGCCGCCAAGGAGGAGGCGCACCAGGGGGAGTCCTACTCCCACCGGGAGTAGGACTCCTCCTTTCCTAGTAGGAGTAGGAGAGAAGGAAGGGGAAGAGAAGAAGGTGCGGCCCTCCCTAGTCCACCTGGACTAGGCCTTGGGGCGCGGCGGCCTGCCCTAGGCAGCCCCTCTCTCTTCCCCGAGGCCCAATAAGGCCCATTACTTCTCCCGGCGAATTCCGTAACTCTCCGGTACTCGAAAATACCGAATCATTCGAACCTTTCCAACTCCGAATATAGTTGTCCAATATATCGATCTTTACGTCTCGACCATTTCGAGACTCCTCGTCATGTCCCCGATCTCATCCGGGACTCAACTCCTTGGTACATCAAAACTCATAAACTCATAATATAACCGCCATCGAAACCTTAAGCGTGCGGACCCTACGGGTTCGAGAACTATGTAGACATGACCTAGAACCATTCTCGGTCAATAACCAATAGCGGAACCTGGATGCCCATATTGGTTCCTACATATTCTCGAAGATCTTTATCGGTCAAACCGCATAACTACATAATGTTGTTCCTTTGTCATCGGTATGTTACTTACCCGAGATTCGATCGTCGGTATCAATACCTAGTTCAATCTCGTTACGGTAAGTCTCTTTACTCGTTCCATAATACATCATCTCACAACTAACTCATTAGTTGCAATGCTTACAAGGCTTATGTGATGTGTATTACCGAGAAGGCCTAGAGATACCTCTCCGACAATCGGAGTGACAAAACCTAATCTCGAAATCGCCAACCCAACAAGTACCTTTGGAGACACCTGTAGTACTCCTTTATAATCACCCGATTCGTTGTGGCGTTTGGTAGTACCCAAAGTGTTCCTCCGTAAACGGGAGTTGCATAATCTCATAGTTATAGGAACATGTATGGGTCATGAAGAAAGCATTAACATACTAAGCGATCAAGTGTTAAGCTAACGGAATGGGTCATGTCAATCAGATCATTCAACTAATGATGTGACCTTGTTAATCAAATAACAACTCCTTGTTCATGGTTAGGAAACATAACCATCTTTGATTAACAAGCTAGTCAAGTAGAGGCATACTAGTGACATCTTGTTTGTCTATATATTCACACATGTATTATGTTTCCGGTTAATACAATTCTAGCATGAATAATAAACATTTATCATGAAATAAGGAAATAAATAATAACTTTATTATTGCCTCTAGGGCATATTTCCTTCACCAACGAGGGCAGCTCATTCCCACCCCTGGCCCCATGAGAGGGTGGTGTTCTCACCCACTTCCTCCACGGACTAGGTTTTCCACTTCACCCATTTGTCCGGGGCTCATGTTCTACTACGGCCTGGATTTCCACGATCGGCCCCGAACTTCATCCTCAACATCTCGGCGTTTATCATCGTGTGTGAGGCCTTCCTTCATCCAGCCCCACTTGGCTTATGGTGAAGACCTTCAATGTCAAGCCGAGGTAGTGGGCGACCACCAAGCCGGTCTTGGAGGTGCCATGGTTGGCAAGATGGCCAAAGTCCTATGGCTCGAGGGCTCCTTTGTGGAGACCATAAAGGTGGCAATCGGGTGGTTCTACATCACCGAGCCGCTGCGACTCTCAATGGGCGGCGGCCCCGATTCTGATTTGGCTCCCCACGCTGCTCACGTCATGGAAAGAGACAGGCTGGCGTGGGGTGATTCGAAGAGCTGTCCGGACTCCAAACCTCGTCCGGAACCTGGTGGACAAGAATCTCAAGCTTGTCAATGTAATCCAGTGATGCTCATCCGCGGATTCTCCCATGCCAAAGAACAGGCCTTTAAATTGTGGGAGTTCGATCCGCACAGACCAAACTCTGAAAAGGCTCTTGACACTACGTGCGAAGATGCAGAAGGTGTTGTTCAAGGCGCCGAGGCTCCCACATCCGCTACCGAAGATCGCTGGATTCAGCTCGCAGCGTCAAGCCAGCGAGGTAAGTTATTTACCCTTTATGGGACTTCTTTTCATAGTTTGACTCTGTCACGGGATCTAAAACTCCTAACCTTTGACAGATCTGGCTAAAGGCGTGCGACAGATTAACCGTCCGCCCCTTGCCAAAAACCCAGCGGACGCCCGTTTGATGGGGCTGCTAGCTCGGCACCTCACGTGGTGCCGAGAAAAGGCCAAGAAGGAGGCCACGGGGACTCAAGGAGCGCCCGGCGCCAGGTGTTGTCGGACTCATCGTCCCAGCGACTCGGATGGAATCCTCCTCTCGAGGAAGAGGAGGAAGAAAAAAGCTTCTCCCAGCCGTGAGAGAAGAAAAGAAAGGCCGCCCCATCGGGAGGCCGAGAATCAAAGAAAGAAAGGACCCTTCCTCGGACTTCTCCACCAACGCCGACAATGGCGAGGAGGAGTAGCCAACAAGGGCCAAGCCCGGGCGAGATCATAAGTGTCCGGACTCGAATAGTTCATGACTTTTTATTTGTCGTGATAGTGTCTTCTAACGCCGAATATGACCATGCAGCCCGCCCAGGGCAGGCTCGCCGCTTCGTCGGCGGCTCCCTGGGTTCGTCGGATGTGAATAGCACTTCACTTCCGACCGCCTCCTCTCCTCGTATCGCCGGCGACACCACGGTGGAGTCCCAAAGGGCCCAGCCAGAGGAGGTGGTCTGGGCGCGCAAGCGACCTCCCGACTCGGCGCAAAGGGCGAAACCCCGAGGGCTCTAAGTCCGCCTGTGTGCCGACTCTGTCACCGAACCTTCCGGTGGTTCCGTAGTCCGGCAAGCTGCCCCTTCATAAGAAGGGTAAGATCTGCGACGCCGGTGACCTCCGGCCCATCCGGAGGCACGGATAGCTTGCTGGAGGCGCTTAACGGCGCCCATCGACGAGGAGCACCGCCTTTGTTATGAGTGTGGTGATCCGTAAAGTTCAGATCGCCAAGAGCGGGCTGATCTGAAGCTGTGCCAGCCTTCTAACGGGCTTTGAGGTAAGTTTAGAGTATGTAAAAATATTACCGCATAGGCAGTAGCCCTCGATGCTTAGTTCGGTGTTCGGAAAGAAAAGCGGACTAAGGATCTAAAAGATATATGCAGGAGTCTAACATAAGTATGTCAATATGCGAATGCACGAGGCTCTGCCTTGACCTCTGCAAAGACTTGATCATGAGGTCAATGCATTGAAGCGAGCCTCGGCGGTCCGAGAACGAGCTCGGCCTTGCCAAGAAGCAGCTCGAGGACAGGGAAGGTAAGCAATACCTTATTAAAGAAATACCTTATAGAAAGAATTGGTTGCAAAAATGATGAAATAACGTGGGCATTGTAGGGGCCACGAGCAGGTGGCGACCACTGAAGGAAGCGGTGTCCACGGCCGAAAGCAAAGCGGCCGCGGAGCGCACCGAGCAAAAGAAGCAGGAGGCACGGGTGGCGGAGGTGCGGCAAGAGGTCCAGGCTCTCGTGGAAAAACACGAGAGTTTGGAGCGTGACTCGAAGACTCGAGAGTCCGAGATTGCCTCGGCTCTTGAGGGTGCCAAAGCCGCTAAGGTCGAAGCCCAAAAGGCCCTCCAAGAAATTGAATCATTAAAGAAGATAGCGACGGGTAAGGCATTCTTTATGCAAAGCAAGCATGTGAAAGTGAATTACCTATTACTTACCCGAATCCGGAGCTCTCCAGGAGCATTCGCAGATTTGCCCCGTAGTGTATCTGATGCTGCCGCGTTCTACCGCGCCAAGGAGGGGAGCTCGACGGAGAAGGTGTTCTAGTATCAGTATGTTGAGGCCGAACATCCGGTGCCCCTGAGCGACCAGCTGAAGCAGCTGGTCGAGCTCCACAAGGTCGCCGAACAGGCCATGAAGGGCCTCATAGTTCGGCTGGCCATTGGAAGCCATGCACGGAGCTACTTGTGCTAGTGCGGCGGCTGGTGGGCCTTTGTCCATGGATTGAAGTCATCAAGCGCTCCGTCTGCATTGAAGGTGCCCGTCGGGCCTTGCCCGCTAAAGTGCATCAGGGCAAGTTGGATCGGAGAAGCTTGTGACAGACGGACCACCGAAGGGCAAGGAGCATCATAAGCCCGAAATGTACTATGATGGCGTCATGAAGGGTGCCCGCCAGATAGCGGTGAATGCTCCAAAGATGTAATTTTGAATAGACTCGCATTTGTTATCCTGTCTGCTGAAAACTTGTTCATATGCGCTAAAGCAACGCTTGAATTGAAAATATTACCTTACATGCGGCCGTTTATCAAATTTGAGAGATGGCAAGTCGTTGGCTTCAGCCCCCATGCCACAGTGATGGGGTGTTCGGATAAACTTGAGCGCTCTTGTTCCCATTCTTGGGTCCTTGAGGGAGGCGCTCAGCATAGCGAACAAGGCAACCGGACTTATAGTGCTTGAACACTCTCCTTAGCCATAGAATTCTATAATTTTAAATTTCGTGAAGCCCCTAGTATTTGGAAGACCGAAGTTCGGGCGCTATCCACGCCTTGGCTGGACAATGCCGACTCCTCGCTCTAAGCGGCATAAGTCTTTAGGGACCCAAAAACCTCTCGAACAGCGATCGGCTCTCGCCTTATCATGACGGTCAGTTTTAGCTTTCTCCATCGAGGTGCTCAACCCAGCTCAACCGGGCACAATCACGGTGGTTCTCCAGCGCTACCTTAGCCGATATAACTAAACGTAAGGTACCAAAACATGGGAGCCGGGCAAACCCAACTATTGACCCAAGACATGATTCGAGCCGATGCATATAATGCTATAAGTTCACTGTGCCGCACTTGTGAAAGTGTTGGACTTGTCACACCATGTTTTTGGGGTACATAAGCCCCTGGTGTATTGGCCGCACTAAATTGTGCAGTTGCATAATGTCATAAATGAACATATATAATGGGAAAGAGTGCAATAATAGGCAAGAGCTGTATATTGGTTATTCAAAAGAAATTGCAAATAAAAGCAGAACGATACAAATTGTGCGATAAGTAAAGTACGGGACTTTTGACATGTCCCCCTTCCAGGGTAAGTTTGCGGTGTGGTATGTAAAACAAGTATCTTTGCTCGTAATAGAGACCACTGGACACTCGGCGCAGTTTTCTGCTTCCTCGGCTGTTGCATCGTGTATTTGGCACGAATGCCGGACAGAACTTCGGAGAACAGAGTCCCGAAAGTAAATGGAAGAAGAAAAAGGAATGACACAAGCAGGAGCCCCTAGTGCGGTCTAGCGCGTTCAGGCGCGTGCCGTGGTCGTGGCCCGTCCCTATGCCCATGGTGCCAGAGCGCAATTACGTGCGCGTAGTACTGGCTTCGCGAGTTCGCGAGGGCTGGGGTTGGGGATGCATTACTCGCTTGTTCGGAAAGTGCCAGCGGTCTTGCTGTAGGTTACTCCGGCGCGCTTTGATCAGTGTCCGATTGTTTATTGGCGGATGGAGAATTGCCTTAAGAGGCTGTTCGCACTTCGCTGCAAGGGCGGCCGTATGCTCCTCCGTTCGGAGGGCGTCGGTGTTTCCATTGACCGTGATTACGCCTCGAGGGCCTGGCATCTTGAGTTTGAGGTGCAGCGTGAGTGCGGCACCGCATTGAATTTTGCGAATCGCGGTTCGTCCGAGCGGTCGCGTGATAGCCGCCATGAACGGGACTATGTCGAAGATTAACTCCTCACTCTGTAAGTTATCCGGGATCCGAAGACCACTTCAAGTGTAACAGAGCTCTGTGCGTTGGCCTCTACACTGGAATGACGCCTTTAAAGGTCGTCTTTGTGGGTTTGATCCTTGACGGGTCTATGCCCATTTTGCGATCAGTATCACGATAAATCAGGTTCAGGCTGCTACCGCCGTCCATCAGGACTCTTGTGAGGTGAAATCCGTCAATAATTGGGTCAAGAACCAATACGGCGAAACCGCCGTGACGGATGCTAGTGGGGTGGTCCTTGATCGAAGGTGATCGGGCAGAAGACCATGGGTTGAACTTGGGCGATCGCTCCATCACGTATCGTCCCTTAGTGCGTGCTTCCGCTCCCTTTGGGTATGTGGGTTGCGTATATCATGTTCACCATCCGCACTTGTGTGGGAAAGCCCTTCATCCTCTATTGTTCGGCGACGTGGCTCTTCCTCGTCATCGCTATACAGCCCCTTGTCGTTGTTTTCGGTAGCTTGCTTGCCTGCTTGAACACCCAACAATCCTGTTGGTGTGGTTGGCTGGTTTTTCGGGGTGCCATGTATCTAGCACAAGCGATCAGTATTCGGTCCAAGTTGGGCGGGCCTGGGTATTTCTTTTGAATGGCTTCTTCCGTGACGGGTTTAGAGCCTCTGAATCCGGCATTCTTGTCGTATCTTCAGCATTATCACCGTTAATCGGGCGTTTATGCTTGTTGCGACGTGACCTGCCATTGTTGTCCTTGGTATCCGAACTACCGGTGTTTGGCCAAGTTGTTGCTTCGAGCTAGCCAGCTGTCCTCTCCGCAAAAGCGGGTCATGAGTGTGGTGAGGGCTGCCATGGATTTCGCTTTTCTGTCCTAGGTGCGGGCTAGCCACTCGTCGCGGATGTTGTGTTTGAAGGCTGCTAAGCGCCTCGCATCCGGATAGTCGGCGATCTGATTTTTCTTTGTTAGGAACCGCGTCCGTAATTGTCTCGGCGATTCTTCCGCTGCTGAATTATATGGCTACGGTCATCGGCGTCGGGTGAGTCGCATTATATGTGCCTCGAAGTTATCAAGGAATGCGGCTTCGGTCCTCCCAACAACCGATTGACTCTGCCGGCAAGCTGTTGAGCCAATGCCGAGCTGGTCCTTTAAGCTTGAGTGGGAGGTATTTGATGGCATGTAGATCATCACCGCGGGCCATGTGGATATGGAGGAGATAGTCCTCGATCCGGACCGCAGGATCTATGGTACCATCGTATGATTCGATGTTCTGGGTTTGAAGCCCTCGAGGATTTGATGATCCATTACTTCATCTCGAAGCATAGTGGGTGTCTTGGCGCCTCTGTATTGGGCTATATCACGGCGTAGCTCATATGAGCTTTGTCTCATGTGTTGCCCGGCGGGTTTCTGTATCCGCGTGGCGGTAATCATCCAGTCGTTAGGCGCCCGCGATCTGTAGATTGATCTTGTATGCTTTGCCTTATCCTCAATATATCTCACAAGTCCGCGCGTTTCCCGTGCATTGGTACTTTTTGAGCGGCCTCGGGCGTGGCTTGAGTGGAGGGCCGAGGGCTTCTCAGCCGCCGCAGGGTGGCCGATCTGCCATGTCGTCTTGCTGGTGGCGTGGGTGCTTCCTCCTCTGATCGAGGCAACGGCATGCGTTTGGGGTAGCTTTGGAGGCGTTCGAGTTCATACTCTTGGCTGCAAGGACTTGATCCATCATCGGCTAGCGGTCTTAGTCAGCTCTGTTGTTGCTGCTTTTTCTTGAGGCTGCTTGCCGTGGCCATGAGCCTGCGTTTAAACGCTCTTGTTCGACGGGTCCTCAGGCGCAGCGATTTGAATTGCCGTCGTCGAGCTTGCCTCGTCTTCGGGGGGGGCATAATTATCGTCCTCTACCTCTCTTTTCTGCCACCACGTAAATGCGGACTTGCTTCTCCCTCCTCCCCTGCGCTGAGTCCTGCTGAGGGTCATCTTCGGCTCTTGTCCGGTATTATTGTCTCCCGTGCGGAATCGCCGTTTCTTGTGGCGGGATTTAGAGCGGCGCCGCTAACATCGGCGCTTGGGTTGTTTCTTGGAGGGGTCATCCTCCGCCGTTCCATCGCCATTCCCATCTTTTGGGATGTCCACCATGTATATGTCATATGACGAGGTGGCCTTCCAGTGCCCCGTGGGCGCTGGCTCTCGATCGTCTCCGGCACCGTCGTCCATACCGTCGATATCTTCGGAGTCGAAGTCGAGCATGTCGGTTAAATCATCGACAGTGGCTACAAAGTGGGTGGTGGGTGGGTGTTGAATTTCTTCGTCGTCCGAATCCCAACCTTCCTGACCATAGTTCGGCCAGGGCTCCCCTGACAAAGAGAGAGACTTTAATGAGTTCAGGACATCGCCAAAGGGCGAGTCTTTGAAAGATGTCCGTGGCGGTGAACTCCATAACGGCGCCCGATCGAATTCGACCGGTAGGTATGCTGGAGGTTCGAGTCGTAAAGGAGTCCGCAACTGGAGTCACGAGCCGCAAAGACGAGGATGGTGTTGGCTCAATCACCGTGGAGATTTCAGCCCCGAGGCGGTGTCAACCAACCGCCCTCGATAAGTGGAAACGGCTCGGATTAAGGGTCGGAGCGGATCTTGATGCGGCCTCGAGGCATTGTTTGGCGGCAGAGCTAGATCGTGCCCATCGAGACAGGCGGCACGCTCGGCTGTGGTTCGAATCCGTCGAAGATCAAATCTCCGCGGACATCGGCCGTATAGTTCAAAGCCCAAATCTGACACTGATGGCCGGGCGTAGCTTTCAATCTGCTCCAGATGGCCTAGCGAATTGGCCAGCAGCGCAAAGCCGCCGAATACGAAGATCTGTCCGGG
This sequence comes from Aegilops longissima, assembly GCA_021605205.1. Classification (NCBI taxonomy): domain Eukaryota; kingdom Viridiplantae; phylum Streptophyta; class Magnoliopsida; order Poales; family Poaceae; genus Aegilops; species Aegilops longissima. The sequence continues at coordinate 389,989,352 of CM038676.1, forward strand.
GAGAAAAGTCTCATCCTAGACTGCGTTGTTGCTGATGATTAAAGGATCCATCGGGCCTATAGGTGGCGCACGCAGGAACTCTCAATGAAAGCACCAATGTCGGTGTCAAAACCGCGGATCTCGGGTAGGGGTCCCGAGCTGTGCGTCTAAGCGGATGGTAACAGGAGACAAGGGACACGATGTTTTACCTAGGTTCGGGCCCTCTCGATGGAGGTAATACCCTACTCTGCTTGATTAATATTGATGATATGGGTAGTACAAGAGTAGATCTACCACGAGATCGAGAGGCTAAACCCTAGAAGCTAGCCTATGGTATGATTGTTGTTAGATCCCTACGGAATAAAACCCTCCGGTTTATATAGACACCGGATAGGGTTAGGGTTACACAGAGTCGGTTACAATGGTAGGAGATCTACATATCCGTATCGCCAAGCTTGCCTTCCATGCCAAGGAAAGTCCCATTCGGACACGGGACGAAGTCTTCAATCTTGTATCTTCATAATCCAGGAGTCCGGCCAACGGTGATAGTTCGGCTATCCGGACACCCCCTAATCCAGGACTCCCTCACCTAGTTTGTACTCCTTGAGGATCTGCACTCACCCTCTTCCTTTTGGACATCTATCACGAAAGAACAACATTTGACTGGAAAAACATAGTGTGACGACACATGGAATAGGTACAGATAATGGATAGTTATGGCATATACTCATATATGATGCTTAAAGTAAGCAGATGGTGTAACAAAGTAGAAGAAATGCAAGAGTTCGGATGCAAAATATAATGCGACCAATACAACTTTGCAAAGTTAGAGCAAGCACCTTGATGGGTGAATAAGATAGGCCATCCTCCACCATGCCAAGTTTGTTAGCCATGGATCGTTCCATAATATTCCTCTCGTATGCCCATTCTCATATTCATTTTGATAATGTTCAATATCCGACATGCATGAAAACATAAAAACAAGTGAGATTTTCTTTGTAATGCGAAGTGATTCTAATCCAATATCGCCTCCTGTAAACCCTTTTGTGCTATCTCGCAATTCCTTTAAAAGATACCATGCATGTTGTAATCTGTTGTGTGCATTAATATAATGTGGCCTACTACTCAAAATATGAGAGCTCCGAAGTGATGACACTTCGCAGATGATAGCTTCAACATATAGTAAAGAAGAACAAGTCGAATTCGACTGATGATTCAAAATATACTAAGGAGAACAACTCGACCTAACTAGTCGACCGCAAGAGAAGAGTATCATCTTAAAGAAGAGCGGAAGAGCAAGCAGATTGAAGATATTACAAGTGTTTCAATACAATGTCGGTTGTACACCCATGATGAACCAGAGCGCATGAGAAATACTATTCTTTCCGGGTCTCTCCATATGTGGCTCACATGCATTTGAAACTAAAGTAGGAACATTTAGCTAACCAATTAAACATCTCTCGCTTTTACTAATATCAGCAATAATATCATATATGAATTTGTACAACTAAGCTTATTTAGCTCGATGGGTGGAGCGGTGCTATTACGACCACGAACCATGTAGGCTGATTGTGGTCATCATAAAATGGGGAAAACATAAACATGATCAGTACAGTGTTGACCGTGGCAGTGGGATGGCAGATCTGAAGCTGCAAACGGTGCAAAGGGTAGTTAGCAACCGATGTTTGCTTTGAAATAACAACTAAGATTTGGTATGGGCAAGAAAGTACGGTCAACAAGTGGCAAAGAAATGCAATTATGCTTCTATCTATATGTCACGACATGCATTTGGAAACTCAAGTGGGACCTTTAGCTAAACAATTAAATGTGTCGGTTAACTAATATCAGTATCATATCACAATCATATTTGAACAACTAAGCTTTGAATTGAGTGTTGTGTTGTTTAGCTTGAAGGGTGGAGTAATGCTAGTGCGACGAAAGCACCTACGGAGATCATAGTAGAGTAGATAAAGGGAAAACCCTAAGCATCAAGAGAAAAATCAGGAAAGTGGAACTAGCTGGACGATTGGGTGGCGCACATGCTTTTAGAAATGAATATAGGAACATTAGGTGACCAATTAAACATTCTCTGTTTTAGTGATATGAGCATCATATCGATTCGTATTGAACACGTAAGCTTTGGGTTGAGGTCTTGAGGAGCAGTGCTAGCACGACACGAAGCACCTCACGATGATGGTAGTGAATATAAAGGGGGACCATAAGCTTTACGAGTATAGTGCCCGTGCCATGGCGGATCTGAAGGTGCAAACCGGACAAAGCTACTTCATGAACCAATGTTTGCTTTCAACTAGCCACTACGATTTGGTACGGACAAGAAAAATACAAGTAAACAAATTACGATCTATTTTCCGGTGAGATCAATAACTTAAGCACATATGGAAGAGTACCACCTCTCTTGCGGCGCCGTGTAGGCCTATGCCGATACGTTGAGGGTGTTGCGGGTGCGATGGCTGTCGGCGGCGCGGGAAGAAGACTTTAGGCGAGCGACGGCGGGTCGGGGATATATCATGTTGTCGTAGGCGATGCGGTCGTAGAGGCGGCAACGGCAAGGTGGACGATGGCGCCGATGAAGCGAGAGGAGGCGATGAAAGGATCCTGGTCAGCGTCGTGGATGAGAGACGTCCATCTCTTGCAGCGGACTGACGGGTAGGGGTAGCGGCTCGGCAAGGTGGAGGATGGGGTGGCGGACGAAGGAGGCTGGCCTGATCACGGAGGTTGTCGTGTCAGCCGGCGGTGTATGAATGGGGAAATGGAGGGAGGGGCGATCTCAAACTTTGGGGCCTTCTCTGAAATGGGGAAAATTACGAACTTATCCCTGTTTAAAATATCGGACATCGCGTCGGTTGGGGATAGGGCGGTAATCTCGCATCTCCCAAATATTTGCCGTAACTATTTCGAGGCGAGGAGGGTGTTTTGCATGCGGTTGGCGCCCACGGTGTATGAACGGGGCTGACGGGTAGGGCGGTAGTGTCACGTCGATGGAAGTTACACATGCCCCTATTTAAAATATTAGCCTACATCGATTTCGGATGAGGAGAGTTTGTTTGCCGCCCACCGTGTATGAATGGGGAAATGGAGGAAGAGACACATGTCTTTGGACGAGCTTGAATCAAATGTGTATTGTCACCACGTTTGGCGCCCACCGTGTCTCGAATGGTCTCGAGAGGCCGTCGTGTCACGTCGATTGAAGTTACTAGTCTACCCCTATCGATGTTAAAGTGTAAATCCGGTCGATAAGGATGTCAAGTGTCGTGGTAGACAGTAATTTCCATCTTGCAAACACTTGCCGGGCAGCCCACAAATTATAGTGGGTGTTTAACCGCTTCATTCAAAACTTGGTAGAATTAGCATTCACGTTTGCCCTGGGACCTGGCAAACTAAATTAAAATCCAGTTTGTATTTGATTACGAATATCCACAGATGATTATATGTTTTGTTATTTATTTCTTCAAAACGACAACAAAGATTTATTCCACCTTTATATATGATTACGATTTAGAAATGTCGTGATCTTCGAATTCAGTAGGTTGGATACACTCTGATTCAAACAGTTATTTCATCCAATACAATATGCTCACACGAAAAACAAATCACCTTATGTCAATCATACAAGTACTGAGGATTACCTCGCCTAAAAAATTCGGATCATTACAACACATGGACAACATGGAATTCCGGACAACATAGGGGGTCTTGCAACATAATCCATTCAGAGACATGACACAACATGCAAGTACAATAATCTAATGACAATTTCAACTGGTATCTAAAGAAGAACCGGATTACCTTGGGCTTGGATAGCGTAAGCAGCAGGACCTCCTCCGTCTTCAAATGCAACATTCTTACTTCCTCCAATTCTTGGGTTGCTTGCATAATGCGTGCCGCTAATTCCGTAATTTCCAGCCTCAAGATAAAGATTACCTCATTCATGGCAGCCACACCATCTCTTTTCGCCTCTAGTAGAGCCTCAAGCACTATAATATATGTGCTCGGACTACTCCGGCGGTGTTGCCTCTGAACTGCTACCATCTGGTAACATGGATGGCGCACTGCTTCCACAAATAGATTCTGGGGTTGTATATTGTGTCCTAGTGTGAATGGCATCCTGAAAGGTTTTCATTGGACATAAGTAAGAGATAGTTATCGATGATCCAGGCAATAAGCTTACATGGTAAGCGATTTTGACGAATTATTGCTTAGCATGGCAAACTATATTTAAATGGTTCAAGCAGCATCAGCCAAAAGAAATTAAAATGGTAAGATGAAAGTTGAAAGGGTGTACAACCGCTATATTTAAGTTGCCAAGGCATCTAAGCAGTTGAAATAACTGAGAAAGCACTTTAACAGTGTGGCCTCATATAAACTACGAAGACAGTCTTGTGATGAAGTTGAGAGGAAAAGTTAAGGACTCAAATGAAATAGGCATGCATTTCTTTACGATAGTACAGCAGTAATCGCTGACATATTAGCCAACTCAGGTATAGCGTAACAACAAACAAGCATTCAAATCAAGCAATACAACAAAGCGGATAACCGAACTATTTGTAATTCAGTAGGATTACACGTTGAGGGCACAAGCCAAGAAAGCAGCCCACTCGCATTACATTTAACATGTACTAAAAACACACCGGCTTACCATATGTTGTTGTGAAGCCTAGCTGCTGTTGCAATGTTCTTTGAAGATATCGTCGACATCCCGTGGTTGCAAATCTAGTTGTTGTAGTTTATTCTCGCACCATCTATTTAGGTAAAATTAATTTTAATCGCATGCAATCGGTCTGAATTGATCATCAATGGTTCATCTAAACTAATGAAAGAAGGGTGTGTGCATACACGACAATATATCTGCTTCCCTCTATTTTTATGCTTGTTAGAGGTGCCAACACCAAAAGAACAAATATTTTGCTTGATGGGGTTGGCAGCTCCATAATTAATAGAAGCAAACCGCCGCTAAACTACTGAGGTGGGAGAAAACGATTCATATAAAGGCTCTGCAGTGTGATGTCACCAAATACGCCAGCAGATCTGCAAAGGTTATTCTCTACGGTAGTATGTGGAACTTGTTTTGCGTGAAAGTGACACTATCCTTGTGTTCAAAATCTTCTATGAAGTATTCGAGGAGGAACCCGCTTGCAATGCCAAGACAATATGCGTAAGAACGTTTGCCATTGAAGCCTCGTTCTGGGCTACCGAGGGAGTCCGGATTAGGGGTGTCCTGATAGTCAACTATCACCGCTCGCTTTAATTTCTGACTATGAAGATACAAGATTGAAGACTTCGGCCTCGTGTCCAGATGGGACTTTCTTCGGTGTGAAGGCAAGCTTGGCGATACGATATGTAGATCTCCTACCATTGTAACCGATTGTAACTCCTAACCCTATCCGTGTCTATAAAACGGAGGGTTTTAGTCCAGACTAACAACAATCATACCATAGGCCAGCTTCTAGGTTTACTTCGATCTCGTGGTAGATCCACTCTTGTACTACCTATATCATCAATATTAATCAGCAGAGTAGGGTTTTACCTCCATCGAGAGGGCCCAACCTGGTAAAACATCGTGTCCCTTTGTCTCCTCACCATCCGCTTAGACGCACAGCCTGGGACCCCCTACCGAGATCCGCCGTTTTGACACCGACGCAGGGAGAGACGAAAAGCTTCTCCTCGCTTGGTGTTGACGGAACACATCAAAGGAGTACTAGTACTAGTAGTAGTCCATACTCATCCTTTCCGATTAATATGGCTTAATTTGAAACGAGAAAATACACCCGCGGTCAACGATTTAATAACACGCTTTACAAATACTATATATAGTTTTGTATGATTATATTTATCACTAGCTCATCGAGAGCAATCAGACAGTAATCCTTACGACCCCGCCACATAGTCGACGGGCACTTTGTTGACTCGGGTTGAATTGTCACCTGGTCGGGTCACCTCGCCGCCAAGGGCAGCAAAGAAAACCGTTAAACAAAACTTTACGCAGCGACACGAGTCCAACCTTTGCGCTGCGGAACCGCGACCGGCTGTGTATGTGAGCATGCACGTGTCCTCCGGTCTCCAACAAAGAGTGTACATCGTCACAAAACAAAGAGTGTGGTACATAATGTACATCTACACTTCCAATGCATTTAGCCTTTAATCTAAATCGATATTGATTGACTAATGCACCAACTTGTGATATAGGTATAGGTACATGTCTATCTCACTACAGCATGCAACGGCCTTCATTTAATCTTCTTATTCAAGGGTCGATGCACACATAAGTTCGCTACTTTTGGGCATTAATTATGCCCTTGTCAATGTGTAAATCTCTAAATGTACACCTTTCATTTAGAGGAGTAGGTTGAGCACTTGAGCGTGAGCTGTGTGTGTTATGTCAGAAGTAAAATGATGGCGTGAAAGTTATGTAAGGCCCATGTGTACTGTGAGTAAGTTGTGGTTGCATGCATGCATGCATGGGGCTTACTCTCTGCCATTGACATGTTCATAATTCAAGCCTTCTATTCCTCCATATGGTGATACTTCCTCTATTCCAAATAGTACGGAGTAAAGCTTCCTTGTTCCCAAATACGGAGTATTTGTCTTTCTACAGATTTCAACAAGTGACTAGGTACGAGCAAAATGAGTGAAGTGAGCGAGAGGCATAGGGATACCGAGAAAGGAAGTCCTCGCATCCATTATTCCCTATCTCGGTCGAGAGAGAACTATTCAACTAGTCTTCGCAGAAGAAGTGACAATACACGCTGCAGCAGATGGGACACGAATTAATAAGCTGAACCAGCGTGTTGTTGTTACTAAATCAGCCTTACCCAGTACTGCCATCATGTTTGCCAAGAGAGCACGCCCAATACGCCACGCACTCTGTCCTCCATTAACTCAACATATGGGCCTCTTGTGGTAGACCACATGTCATCGGTGTAACTATTTACACCAAGGACGTATATCCTGTAGTAGTACTAGTAGAATTGAGATTTAATGCACTTCTTCCGCCTTCCACTCTTCTTCCTCCTCTTCTTATTCCTCCTCTTCCCATCGTCACCGCAGACACCATTTACCCCGCCACCGCTTACCGCCGCTTATCTTCCTTGGTAGCTCGCGCATGTACTATATCCCCGCCAACGCTTGGGCCACACGAGGAGAAGCCGCCGCTTCGGTCAATCCACTTCCCGCTGGCTCGCAGCACCGAAAACCCAATGGCGAATCGATCGACACGCAGAGCCGCTGACAAATTCCTCCCGATGTTCTCGAGCAGATCTGTAGTCGTATGGATCTACCAAAGAACGCCCGTCCGCCGCATGCTCGGTGTCTTTGTATCGTTTACCGCTCGCAACCGCCGGGCTCTTTTCAAGACACCCTTCTTGCCGATGCCCGATCCTCGCAGTGGCCCGCATAATCGATTTGACGATCTCCTACGAGGTTGCCTTGGTGCCTCGACATGCTACCACTACTCCGCCCACATGTCCTTCTGCGCCATTACTCACCGGGCAGGCATGAAGGCCAACCGATCGCCCTCATCCACCACACCGGTAGCCCGTATGCTCGTGGATATCTACACCCAGCCGAGATCACCTTCCATCATTGATACCACCGACATCGAGCCTCGCGCCCGCCGACACCTTCCTACGCACGAGATGCGCTGCTTTGGCTCAATTCTCCGCTTGCGTAAAGTTGTAATCGCGGCGCCCACACCATCGTAAGACTACATGGATTAAGCTCATTGCCTTGTTCAACATGGGATTAGTCTATTCGAATCGTCGCCACATGGTTATGGCTCATCATCAATCCTGAGGCAACATTGGTTCATGCTATAGTGCATGATGGCATTGTTTACGCGGTCGCGATGACAGCTGCCTATACCGTGGAATCTATCATCGTAATTGTTCTATCTCATCTCATCTTTACCTTATCAATAATTGCTGCTCATTTGTTACAAATTTAGAATGCATAGCATGTCTATAACTTCATCATTGTTAGTGTCTTCCTCATTTCCTAGATTTTATGACCACACATGTTATTGTTAGAGTTGATATGAGAACAATTGGCATCTAATGATTGTTAGAATACATATTATGAGCATAACATCATGATTGCTATATGTTACTTCCTCACAAGATTTTTATAACAACGATGTTATTAGAGTTGATATGAGAACAGTAGTAGTAAGTGCTATGGTAGAATATGAGTAGGCGCTTGTCATAGCTTTTTCCTCTCATTGTTACATGATGTTTGAACCATGACATGTTGTTAGAATATGAAAGCCATTGGCTTATTTTTTAACTTGGGGTATGATTATGACCACGATTGCAATTCTCCTGCCTATGATATGTGTCAATCGTTATATAATCTTAATTCCACACATACTCAACATGATTGTTTATTTTGTCCTTTTGTTCCAATTTGAATTGTTGTTGCAGCAGACGAAAGCTGGGCTTTCATGATTTGGTGACCTGAATCATACCAGCCGATGGGTGGTGGTTTATCGCCGCTCAATTGACGGCGGTCATTTGATGCTCATTCGCACGCACTAAATCGACCAAACCATTACATCAAACCACATGCAAGATAATGTGGGCGCTCGTGACATTGATGGCTATGGCTGCTTGTTCGAGAAAGATCCTAACCCGCCAAAGCGATTCAATCGAGGCGGTTTACGCTCGCAACAACCCTTGTTCCTGCCAATTATCCATCATCCAACCAATCATCGATCATATCACCCGCGATGATTACCGTACACGCCATTCAAGTAGGGGGGCGTTTACACATCATACCATGGGTTTCATGAATCACCATATCCAGATTCGCACACAACTTTTTCTGCACTTCAGCAGAAAGGCATCAAGTGTCGTGACCCCGATCCTAAGTCACACCGATCTAGCATGTAACACATCATATCACTTTGCGCCTCACGCACGGTATTCCCACCGTGTCGCCTTACCATGGCCCGGACCGGCGTTTTGGCTCACGATATGATAGTGTCGCTAGCATCCATATGACAAAGAACCCGGCCGACATGGCTAGTCGTGAACCCAAAGCGGCGCTTAACCTATGGAGGCATACATGAATCACATCGAGCATGTCGGTCATCAACGATGTATTCGGTCAGAGACTGGCTAATGGACTCCGATCCCGGCTGTAGCAGCTAGGCAGACTCAACACACCACGGACATTTCAAGGGATGTATATAGGAATAAGTGAACACATGCCGCCATCAAGTGTCCAAGCAGTAGCCAAGGCGTGGACTCGTGAACCGGCTGTAGCGGACTACTATCGCCCGTAATCACGACTACATTTCCCATATGAGAGGCTGCCAAGGATAAACAACTAGTTTGTCGGATCCCACACATACCAAGCATTTCAAACATACACACATTATGCTCAATATGAGATACAACATGGCATCACAACATGACTCTACGACACAAAATATTATTCATTAGGCCCGAGCAGATATTACAAGCATGGGTCTCATGACCCAACACTCGTGAGCATACAAGCCAAGCACAAGCGAAGCTAAACATGTCTGGGTATGCATAACTATAAATGAAAAAGGCTGAAGCCCACTATCTACCATATCCTCGCCGAGGCACAAGATCGTAGCTGAGGTAACAAGCTAAACGTCAAGTCCAAGAACTACTAGCGAGACCGACGCCTTCTCAAAAAACATAGAATAGGCAAACGGAGTACAATTGTACTCAGCAAGACTTACATCGAACCAACTACATATGCATCATTATCAAAAGGGGGTGGAGTTTGATCAGCAAGCCAGCTTTGACTCGTGGCTATCCTGAACTATTAATCGAAGTAACTTTTGAGGTATGCACACGAGTCCACACATTCACCATATCAATACACCACTATGGACCCGCCCCGCCTCCCCACGAACGCCCATCCATAGCACTCACGCTTATTCTTATTAGAGTATCCACTTTCACTTGTCTATGAACCGATATAGGCAACCCGAAGTCCTTCCCGGGACACGGCTATTCAATAGATCATATTAAACCCTCGCAGGGTGTACTTCTTCACACACGCTCACCACTTACCGCCATACTTACATGTACTTGCAACCTTCAAGCGAAGCCCAACGTGGTGTCGGCCACGGCCTACCTAAACACTCAAGTCTCGAGTCCAGTTTATCGCCTATTCGGGTTCCATCCGCAGGAGTCCGCCGAGGTTTCCATACAGCCTGAACGATGTGTGCAGGGTTCCGAGATACCAAACGGGCACTGCACACAGCCACGGTGTTTACCGCAACACAACCCACCCTAAGGTCATATGTATGCCCCAAGATGCTACAAACACCAAACTACTTGCAACTCTTGACCGAGGACAAGGTGGTTAAGAAGTTTAGAGGGTCAATTTGATCCCAATGCGGTAGTAACTGCTTCATGGATCACAAACATGTAACTCAGCTCTCGAGGACGGCCAATGAGACAACCCACCATGTACCCTACATGGCCTCTCACCGCTATTTTACCAAATCGTGTTCACACACTTAGCTCACACAATAGGACATGTTCATAACAATTCCAATTCATTCCCCATGAATCTAATTCGACTCAACTCTAAGCAAGAGAGCAAAAATGACAATTTACACGCGTAGTTTGAGTTTTGAAGTCGAATCCGACGCGGCCCCACAACTGGGTGCACTCGGACAGCCTAGCCACGTGAACGGGTTTTCTTCCAAGATCCCATGGCTCGTCGCCCCAGCCGCACCTCGCTGCAGCTTCCTCATCACCTAGTAGTATTTAAACTAGCGCCCCCACCAAGCCCGAGGAGCCGGTAAAGCCCGGTGGGGCATTGGGAATCAGGCAATATGGCTCTGCATTTAAAGTGCTCTACTACTACTCAGAGCTTGTATGCCAACGATGGACTTTACTCCATTATCGGCTCTACTATAAAAGAAATTCCTCTTGACGTGTTTTAAACAGAGGCAAAGCTTTGCTTCATCTCATTCATAAAGAAGGAACTACTAACAAAGTTCACGAGATCCATTACCTCCACAAATGGAAGAAAAGTCTAGTCTCATCAGATCAAATAACTCAAATGTTCTCCCTAAAGAATCGTCAGCGATAAATAGGTTGCTAGTAAAGTGAGAGAGCTGTTGAGTAGGCCAGCTACTCCTACGGAGAGGAGCAGCTGAATATAGCACCGAGAGTACCCACTAGGCCACTACGCAGTGTACCCCCGCATTGATAGTACAACATGGTTCTAGAGAACAATAGTACCTCCACTTCCATCTCAGAGCTCCTGGCCCCCGAGATTCAAGAGTTCAAAACTGGTGCACTATACTAGACTAGACTAGAAGTACAGTACATCGCACTACTAGTTGAGAAAAGTAGTACTGGTATCACACAAGACGAGTACGCATTCTCCGTCACATAATGTAAGACGTTTTGACACTAGTTACGGTACAAAAATGGCAAAAAACATACCCAAAATTTCTTAATCCACGCCTAAAACTACTACCTAGTGCCAAAATTTCACTAGTGCTATTATTTACATGATAATGCAATCCCATAACGCTCCATAATGCTAGTACTAGTAGTAATAATAGCTCACCCTTTGTGAGGAACTACTCACGTGTTGAAGGGACGAGGCTCAGGTTACTACGCCTATCTCCTCCTCGCCAGCTCTCCCCAAGAGAAGGCGTTCACATTGCTACCATGGATTCGCCAGCGTGTTCTCCTCGCCGGGCTGGGAGACCTTGACGACGATCATCTCTGGAGAAATCGCATCGTCGGACGTACTCACCGTAAGACTCCTGCTTCCTCGCACCAACTTTTTCAAGACACCGCTAAACAGTGCTTGGGAAAAGGCCATGCTTGTTGGTCTTCCACATGCCTCGAGGAGAAGGTTCTTCTATGGGACAATCTTCAACAGTCCACCACTCCCGTCCATGGTTGCACGTTGTCTCGCTAGAGTTGCCGACGCTGAGAGGTAGTCAGATTTTGTCCGATGAGTGTCAAGAATGGAGTTTGATCATGTAGTACTTAGTTATTACATTTCCATCCCGTAATTCTCCGCCTACCACCGCCTTATATATAGGTCTGGGTCGGTGCTAACGAAGATTTTTGCATACCCGCCGATACCACCATCATTTTGCACAACATCCACAAAGAGGCGGCTGCCAGCAGACCCTTCTCCACCATTGGGATCGCCCGGATCGGGCTGGGCTTGCATATGATGATGATGCCTACGATTGAAGAAGATAGCAATTGTGGACCCGCCGACAAAGAGAGACGCGCCACGATGATTACTATCTCATCGCGGTGTTCTAATAAGGATTGCCATCAATGCAAGACGTAACGGCGTAGGTCGCGATGTTGGTGATTGCAGATTTGTACCCTTACACGCTCAAGACGCTGCGGCGCCATCTAGGCCGTCGCCGTGATGTCAGGGACTTGTTTCATCCGTTGTCATCCTACTGCACGGAGATTACAAACGGAATACACAAACCATCATTTGCATCCCTAACGGTACTCCATTATTTTGCAGGACCAACATCCCCTATCAAAATAAGATCGTCATCCTGATGTGCATTTGCATCCATGATTCGGTCTAACCCGAACCTTGTAGCTGATTTGGCATATTGAATTAACTATCTTAGCGCTACCCATGGTACCACCGATGCAACATGGTCACACAATCTACCACGATCGACCGCCACCATCTACCCGTATTCCATTTTTAACCTCTCGCCTCTCTTTCATTGTTATACTAGTAGTATACTTAGTAGTACTAGTAGGAGTATTTTCTACCTTGAGGACGCAGATAGCTAGCTAGGCCCTTGAAGACTTGAACCCACTAGCTGCCACCATTTTTGTTTTTCCATGTCCATAATCTCATCCATGTAGCCAAGAGTGGCTATATATATAAGCCGTTATTTTACTTCCCATACCGAGTAGTACTATTTGCTACACAAAGATATCCATCGCCATATTTGAGCACAACATTATTATGCATGGACCTTGACTATGTACGCCACCATGTGTCCAGATCTCGATGCCGCCGTACCGTATGAACGGCGCCGAAGTTCAACCCCGTGATGCTACGGGTGCCGAGGAACACTCTTGAGAGTACTCGCTTTCATCGGGGACAGCTACTCCATTGTGAAGTGACACCAGGCACGGTTACCAAGGCCTGCTCATGAAGAATGGTTTGTCTTCATTGCGCACCACCGGATGAACGACATGCGGGACACGCTTATCCCTGATTTATGCCGCTCAGTTTGATGAGTCTCCATCGCAGGAACCGACTAGAAAGTTGCGCATAATGATTCTCTGCTCACCGCTATGGATCGTGCCATCCATGAAGAACACTGACCGGAACTGAGGAGGACATGCAGTCCATCTATAACGTAAGTGGAGTACGGTAATTGTGAACGTAAGCGCCTGTGAATATATGTAGACTAGTCGCATACAAATTTATCACATGAATTGAGATGAACTTGTGGCATAACGGGCATTTGTCCTTTAGAATTTATTACTAGTAAATGTGTTATGTACGTAACTTGTGTGGTTGTTGCACGGCTCCAACACGCTTTTGAGAAAAAGGTGGCACAGCCTTTGATATACGTGACGGGCGGCATCATACAAGAGGCATCGCTTTTATAGTTGTAGTACACTTACTAGGATGACAACCCTATAAAACCTTACATTGGCTCTTTGCCTATTCGGAGGTTCAACACTCGGTGAACTCTTGACTTGGCTCTTCGCTCTTCTAAGGTCCAACAATGATGATACTACAAGACAATATGCTTCCGCAACTGACACCGATTGAACTCGCTGCACGCCCACCGAGGGCGTAGGGCGAGGGCAAGGGAGAGGGAGAGGGAGAGGGAGGGAGGGCGTAGTAAAACCCTCTCGTCTGCTGAACCACTGCCAAGGCAAAGCGGGTGAGGAGTCCGGATTAGGGGTGTCCTGATAGCCGAACTATCACTGCTGGCTTCTGACTCGGACTATGAAGATACAAGATTGAAGACTTCACCCGTGTCCGGATGGGACTTTCCTTGGCGTGGAAGGCAAGCTTACGTATACGGAGTAGATCTCCTACCATTGTAAATCGACTTGTGTAACCCTAACCCTATCCGTGTCTATATAAACCGAGGGTTTTAGTCCCAGAGACGCATTAACAAATCATACCATAGCTAGCTTCTAGGGTTTAGCCTCGATCTCGTGGTAGATCCAATTTTGTACTACCTATATCATCAATATTAATCAAGCGTGAGTAGGGTTTTACTCCATCGAGAGGGCCCAACTCGGTAAATATCATCGTGTCCCTTGTCTCCGTTACCATCCGCCTAAACGCACGCCGACCCTCACCCGAGATCCGCCATTGACACCGACATTGGTGCTTATTGAGAGTTCGCTGTTCGCTATCCTTAGGTCTGATGGCTCCTTTCCGATCATCAATAACGACGCGTCAGTGGTGAGACTTTTCTCCCGACAGATCTTCAGATTCGTGGTTTTGCACGCGGGCAAATTCACTTGGCCATCCGAGCAGATCGTGCTACGCCTCGCCATCGTGTCAGATTTGGGAGTTTGAGCTACACGGCCGACATCCGCGGAGACTTGATTTCGACGGATTCAGCTACGCCTAAGCCGCCAGACCGTCTTCGATGGGCACGATCTAGCTCGCCATCAAGGCTCTGGAGGTCAAGACTAGTCAGCCCCTCCGACCTTAGCTCGAGCCGACTCCGGGATCGAGGACGAGTGGTTGACACCACGGGCTACGATCTCTATGGCGTATTGAGCCAACTCCATCCTCGCCTTTGTAAGATCGTGACTCAAGGTGTCGGACTCTCTCCTCGACTCAACCTCCGCTACCGCCAATCGAATCAATTGGGCGCCGTTATGGAGTTCACTATCATGATATCTTTTCAAAGATCATTTGGCGACATCCTGAATTCACTAAAGTCTCTTTATCGAGAGCCTCGGTGACTACGGTCAGAAGGTTGGGATGCGGACGCACGAAGAAATTCAACGCCCACCCACCGCCACTTTGTAGCTATCAATAAAGCTTAAACGACGTTGTTTCGATTCCCAAGACATCGACAGATGGACGATTTATGTAGAGACAACCATGAACCAAAGACCTATAGGATACCGGACAGCCACCTCATCCCATGATGTATACATGGTGGATACACCAAGGAAGTGATGACGAGGAACAACGGACACTAGAAGGATAAACTCGAAAAGCAGTCAAAACGGGCAAAGTAAACGCTGCACCAAGTCCCGCCGACAAAGATGGCAGCTACACGGACCAGCCATAGAGCAAGGAATCGTGGATATTTAACATGCTATCGAGCAATCAACGAACAGGACAACTTGATAAACAACCCGTCTCCCGGTGAAGATAACAATTCCGGACAATCTCACGCGGACAAATTATTGAGCAAGAATCCAAAGGTTCTGCCACCATACAGCCAAAAAGGTATGAAGCTCAAACAGCGAAGATGCACCGTAATCGATGGAGCAAAGTACTCAACACCGCAGAAATACGGCACAGCCGCCAAACAAAGAGCTGCCCAAGCGCAATCATTGCCGACCATGAGGAGGCTCAGAGCCCCTGCAATCAAAGAACAAAGAGGCCGCCCCGGTCGGATAGACGACCACATGGCAGACATGGAGCGGCGGCACCGCAGACACGCCGGCACGCGATCCGCATAAGGATTCAAGATCAAAAGGATGGCCCAGCTTAGGTCCATCTATGGGCCGGAGCAAGCTCTTCCAAGCAATGCAACACGCCAACATTCAACATCACGGGCACACCCAAGTATAGTGCCGACACCCTCGTGTTTCACCGGCGAGGTGCCTGATCACCAATCCTCAGCTGGATTCAAACCAGTAAATATAGAGGCATACGACGGAACAACAGACCGAGTTCTGATTGAGGATTACATCCTCCATACACATGACTAGAGGAGATGATCTCCACGCCATAAAATACTTACCCTCAAGCTCAAAGGCCAGCCCGGCATTGGCTCAAAAGCCTCGAAAATACCATTGGAAGTTGGGAAGAGCTCGAGGATGCTTTAGGGCAATTAAGGACTTATGTCCGCCCTCCTGATGCGTATTTATTTAATTCACATAACTCAACAACCCGGAGAGTCAGCCCAAGAATTCTTGAACAGGTTCCTCATTGAAAAGAACCAATAGTCGACTGTCCTGGACGCCAAGCCTTAGCAGCTTTCAAACACAACGTCTGATACGTAATGGTTTCGCTGTGACACCTTGGCCAAGAGAATGAGAACAATGGTTGCATTAACAAGCCTCATGACCCGCTTATGGAGAGGATAGTTGGCTGGCAAGATGCAAGATCACACCCAAGTACATTCAAGTCGTGGATGGAAATGGAAACCACGATGCAAAGAAGGACCAAATACCGACAAAGGAACAGCCCAAGAGCATGGCAGCCAACGCCGATCTCAAGCCCCGGAGAATCATAAAAACTGTCCTCAAGGACAACAATACGAGCTATCCAACCTAAACAAAATCTTGGACAAAATATGCCAAATCCACAGATCTCTGTGAAGTTCGCAAACCATACCCACAGATTGTTGTCTTCGGCAGTCCGCAACTCAATGTCGAATACAAGGGCTCGACACCAAGCGAGGACGATGATTTAACCCCACAGGCAGAGCACCGAAAACAAAAGAATTTCCCACAAAGTTAAAACAGTGAACTCACTTCAAGTGACAAAGGGAAAATAGAGCTGCCTATAGAAACATGCACCGCATGGTCTATCCCAACAGAAGTCCCAACGATGGTTGTCAAACCAATCACCTTCGATCATCGACTATTCCGAAGTATCCGAACGCAGGATGGACCGCCTTGATATTAGATCCCATAATCGATTGACCAATTTACACAAGTCCTAATGGACGGAGGTAGCGATCAAACCTGCTATATCGTGACACATCCGCAAAATGGGGATAGACCTAACCAAAATTCGCCATAGCAACACCTCCTTCAAAGGGGTAATGCCAGCCTATATGCCCATTGTACGGGCTCCCTACTCGCTAGAAGTTGTGTTCGCTCATCCGACAACTCGAGTTTAAAAGTTAACCTTCCACATCGCCCCATTCAAAGTAGCTATCAAGCACCACTGACGTGAAGCCGCCCGCTTAACGCAATACCGCATTATGCATCTCTTACACTTAAAATGCCCGTCCACGCATCATCTCATTAAAAGGGAGTATCAGTGTTACCGAGCTCGAAGAACGTGAGACTGCCTCGACAGCCCCACTAATCCGCCCGCTTAATCAAAGCACCTGAATAGGCCATTCAACCCCGACATGGCTAGACTTCCAGTCCGAAACATATAAACGCCTACTAGCGCATACCTCAGACAAGGGCTGCACGATGTACAGCAAGAGACAATAAAGCTCAATTTTATTCACTTTTTTGTTGATCAGCTTATTTAATATAAAGTACATTTTCATCGCATCTTTTTTTCTTTTCAACTAAGTTCTTCTTTGCTGATGAACACCGTGCTACACCTGGCCCTGTGATATGGCACAACGGAGACACAGCGCAGACGCGAAAGAGGGACCCGCAAGGATTCTTTCAGATTAAGACCCTGTAAACCCTTTTACCGTTTCTTGTTGATACACATCCCCGTTTCTGGCTATAACCGAGGAGGAGGCTGGCTTTTGGCATCGGGCCGCACTGCATTCTTTTGCGCGACTGACACTAGGGCTTAGGCATTATTCCGCTTGCCATAAAGACCAATACCTAGGAGTGTTTGGCGCCTCGAAAGTTAGGCCTTATATGCATCATCAATCATGTCTTTGGTCAAATGTTGGGTTTTCCTATTTTGTGTTTTGCTGCTTTAGGTTCTATTCTATCGCAACGCTGCACCTGAGAATACATCGCGATTGTTCTGTTCGCCAGAGCACTCAAGAGAGAAAGCCAAAACTGATCATGATATAGCGGAGACTGCCAACCACTGATGACCCAATCGAATGTTTAGAATTCTACACATTAACAAAGGACTGCTTCTCAACAGTATTATTAATGCGTTCTCAATTCGGAGAGCGCTGCCCCTAGGGGCTTATATAGTAGTCCCACCATCAACTCCTATGGCTAAGTGAAAGTGATAAAGCATTATAGTCCGTTGCCTAGTTTGCTACGCTATCACCTCCTTTTACTGTGACCAAGATGTTTGATTATGTGAAAATGCGCTTTTGTAAACACCCCAAGACTATAAAGCGTGAGGGCTGGTCAAGATCGCCATCTTCAAGTTATATACATATACATCAACGTCAGACAGAGGTGTTTTAATACTTGAACGCACAAGTATAAAAAGCTCATTATATTGAAACATTGTTTTCACAAATCATACATGTCATTAAAACATAATATCCTTCGAAAGCACCAATATTCTATTAAACGAAATACTGCATGACTTCTCAAAATAGTGCTCGGCAGTACTCGCTTCGTCCGATTCTGATGCAACGTCAGTGGCCTTCATTCCGCCCAAGATGTCTTGACACAGCAAGAGCCATCCGCGACCTCTATGCATGTCGGCCGCTTCATTGCATCGACATGCGCACCGCATCAAGGAACCGCTGCACCAAGCCAAAATAACTCTCACCAGCCTTTTCGCCACAATGAGTCAATGACAGCCTTCATGGCAAGTCCGGACAACCCATTCAGCTCGCCCCATTCGCCAAACGACGTTAATGAAAGTGGACGCCCGGACTATGGAATCACACTAAAAAGCTCTTCCATTCCGTGATCCTTTTACCTCTGGAAGTGTTCCACGCTCATGCAATCGCCGCCAAGTCCAGATAAGCATCCTCCGCACCCCACAGCCGTCCAATTGAGCATACCTAGGATCCGGAATTTCCTCCAACAGAAAGGGCTTTCCACTGCAATATTCCGCATGATGAAGCTCCTCCTTCATAGCTCTCATTGCGTAACGAGTATAATGGCCTCGTGGCAGCCTTTTCAGTCCTCCTGTTTCGCTTGATCTTCTTTCAAGAAGATCGCAACGGTTAGTAGCATTCTTCAATTTCACGGCCATCTCGCCATTTCTTTTGCTTAGCCGAGGAGCCTGTTCGCTTTTTAGCTCATGTCACTTTAAAGCACCTCGACTTTTCGCTTGTTCCTTGGTTCAAGAAGCCCGGCCAAGGTTCTCCATAGCAGTGGCACCATCTGCATTAGGCATATGCTGTAAGGCATGGGCATCAAGCCCTTACCAGGTGTCCGCGAAGAAGTGTGCATAATTGTGACTCGCTGCTGTCACTTATTAACAAGCATGATGTCCGATCCGCCACGCTGTTGCCGCCTGGGCCGCAATTCATCAGCCCGCTTAGCCATCGACGCTTCGCCACCTACATAGGAAGAGCGCATTATTCGGGTTGCGGATCCTCGGCGCACCATCATTTTTGACACCGCACCAAGTCTGTGGGCTACTATCTATACAGGCATTTTATATGCAAACTGTCATAAGGTACATCATTTGCATACCTAAAACCCACAAGAAACTTATGATTTCGCTTCATGCAATCCGGGCCCCGATGAAATCTTCAATCACCGCATTCATTAATGTACGGTGATCTTTCGAGATAGACGCCGCCGGCAGATCCTTCACCTCCGACCGCACACTGGTGCAGGCCGACTCGTCTGTGGCCTTTTTCAAGGTCAACACGGAGATTGAGGGGACATACGGCTGCCTTCGCCCCGCCGATTCGGGAGGAGCCTCCGTGACGACACCTCGTGTCGCCCTACCACATAACGGTATCGGCAAAGGAGGCGCCGCTTCTCCATCATCTCCGACCAAGATCCTCAAGACGATCACAGGAAGGGCTGAGATCCGAACTACAAGGTAAACCGCTACCTTCGTAAATAAACGGGATGTCTCTTTGAAAAAAAACGCCCCTTACTTACGTCGGGAGGGCTGATCTCCTTGGGAAGAAGCGCGGGCACTCCCACCGCAGACCTCCGTGAAGATTTCTTCCCCGCTTCGAGGCTTTGGTCTCCGATCTTCGGCGGTCCTCTCCCTTGAGGAAGGATTCTCGATCCTTTCTTGATAGCCTTTCACGAGGTAGAATTTTGTTCCCCCTTCGACTTCTTCAAAGGGCACAACCTCTAGCATCTTGGTTAATACAGATCCCAAGTGGTCTTGTGGAGGGGGGACACTGATTGCTTTTGCTTTTTGCTATCCACCCATGTTTAAAGGATAGCTCTTTAAGGGCAAGTTTATGATAAATATGTGGATAGCATGTCCGGCATGTGACTACTTACTTGAGTATCCGGCGATTGCAGCCGCACTGCAAGGCCCTCGGTTAAGTCCTATTACTGTTTGATCCAAGAATGTTGGTATATCTCCACGGGCGTAACGCCCATAAAATGTTGAGAGCTCATGGTCCCTCCGGATTAAACTCCACAGTGGAGGGGTGACGCCAGGTGGCAAGGTGCGACGAATCAGCGATGACCTGCACTACTACGCACTGATTGATCTCTCTCTCGAGGTCTCTAACACGTGCCCTCGCACGAGGTACGCCCTCGACGGTCCCCAATCGAGCCCTTTATTGACCCATGACTGGCCGCAGTGGGAGGACCCGAGCAGTGTGGTGGCGCCTACCTATTTGGTGCCCCCGGGAGCGGTGATATAAAACCACCTATGTTGCCATAAATTGAGCTCTTCTGAAAAGAGCCTCGGGCATGGAGCGCCCAGATTCTGCTTATAACAGCCCTCCCACTCGCCGATGCCCTGATCATCTTGCCCACTTTGAAGGTCTTGAGCCACAATCCGGCAGGGTAATGCAGGAAGGCTTCATAACGACAATGAACAACGAGATGAGGACGGACTTCGATCCAAGTCATGGAATTCCAGCCATATAAAACATGAGCCCTCACAAAGGGGATCCGCCGGAAGCCTAAACCCCGGTGAAGTGAGACACGAATACCACGCCTCACCAGCTCGGGAGTGGAATAACCTTCCTTGGGCAGGCAGCCTAGCGAATTTCACCCAAGTTAGATACTCATGCCTCGCCTTAGCACATCTTCTTCCCGGACGGAGGAAGACATCCACCGCCGGCAGGTCGGAGCCAGATATCGTTGAAGGTCCAAAGCGCCTAAATCTGGAGCTTTGGGTGTTGGAACCGAGGCGAGGGGCGGATTCGATTGAGATTGAAAGAAAGGAGTGGGCCTTGGTCTCGTTATAAAGAGGTTGAATACCAAGAACCTCCCCGTGATGTCTGACTCGCTTCATCGGAGGAGGCGTACAACAGCACGATCGGGTTACCCACGCCGTATTGATGAGAATCCGAATAAGGGGCACGATCTCCTTTGATAAGACGCGGCTAAGGAAACCGCCGCTAAACTACTGAGGTGGGAGAAAACGATTCATATAAAGGCTCTGCAGTGTGATGTCACCAAATACGCCAGCAGATCTGCAAAGGTTATTCTCTACGGTAGTATGTGGAACTTGTTTTGCGTGAAAGTGACACTATCCTTGTGTTCAAAATCTTCTATGAAGTATTCGAGGAGGAACCCGCTTGCAATGCCAAGACAATATGCGTAAGAACGTTTGCCATTGAAGCCTCGTTCTGGGCTACCGAGGGAGTCCGGATTAGGGGTGTCCTGATAGTCAACTATCACCGCTCGCTTTAATTTCTGACTATGAAGATACAAGATTGAAGACTTCGGCCTCGTGTCCAGATGGGACTTTCTTCGGTGTGAAGGCAAGCTTGGCGATACGATATGTAGATCTCCTACCATTGTAACCGATTGTAACTCCTAACCCTATCCGTGTCTATAAAACGGAGGGTTTTAGTCCAGACTAACAACAATCATACCATAGGCCAGCTTCTAGGTTTACTTCGATCTCGTGGTAGATCCACTCTTGTACTACCTATATCATCAATATTAATCAGCAGAGTAGGGTTTTACCTCCATCGAGAGGGCCCAACCTGGTAAAACATCGTGTCCCTTTGTCTCCTCACCATCCGCTTAGACGCACAGCCTGGGACCCCCTACCGAGATCCGCCGTTTTGACACCGACGCAGGGAGAGACGAAAAGCTTCTCCTCGCTTGGTGTTGACGGAACACATCAAAGGAGTACTAGTACTAGTAGTAGTCCATACTCATCCTTTCCGATTAATATGGCTTAATTTGAAACGAGAAAATACACCCGCGGTCAACGATTTAATAACACGCTTTACAAATACTATATATAGTTTTGTATGATTATATTTATCACTAGCTCATCGAGAGCAATCAGACAGTAATCCTTACGACCCCGCCACATAGTCGACGGGCACTTTGTTGACTCGGGTTGAATTGTCACCTGGTCGGGTCACCTCGCCGCCAAGGGCAGCAAAGAAAACCGTTAAACAAAACTTTACGCAGCGACACGAGTCCAACCTTTGCGCTGCGGAACCGCGACCGGCTGTGTATGTGAGCATGCACGTGTCCTCCGGTCTCCAACAAAGAGTGTACATCGTCACAAAACAAAGAGTGTGGTACATAATGTACATCTACACTTCCAATGCATTTAGCCTTTAATCTAAATCGATATTGATTGACTAATGCACCAACTTGTGATATAGGTATAGGTACATGTCTATCTCACTACAGCATGCAACGGCCTTCATTTAATCTTCTTATTCAAGGGTCGATGCACACATAAGTTCGCTACTTTTGGGCATTAATTATGCCCTTGTCAATGTGTAAATCTCTAAATGTACACCTTTCATTTAGAGGAGTAGGTTGAGCACTTGAGCGTGAGCTGTGTGTGTTATGTCAGAAGTAAAATGATGGCGTGAAAGTTATGTAAGGCCCATGTGTACTGTGAGTAAGTTGTGGTTGCATGCATGCATGCATGGGGCTTACTCTCTGCCATTGACATGTTCATAATTCAAGCCTTCTATTCCTCCATATGGTGATACTTCCTCTATTCCAAATAGTACGGAGTAAAGCTTCCTTGTTCCCAAATACGGAGTATTTGTCTTTCTACAGATTTCAACAAGTGACTAGGTACGAGCAAAATGAGTGAAGTGAGCGAGAGGCATAGGGATACCGAGAAAGGAAGTCCTCGCATCCATTATTCCCTATCTCGGTCGAGAGAGAACTATTCAACTAGTCTTCGCAGAAGAAGTGACAATACACGCTGCAGCAGATGGGACACGAATTAATAAGCTGAACCAGCGTGTTGTTGTTACTAAATCAGCCTTACCCAGTACTGCCATCATGTTTGCCAAGAGAGCACGCCCAATACGCCACGCACTCTGTCCTCCATTAACTCAACATATGGGCCTCTTGTGGTAGACCACATGTCATCGGTGTAACTATTTACACCAAGGACGTATATCCTGTAGTAGTACTAGTAGAATTGAGATTTAATGCACTTCTTCCGCCTTCCACTCTTCTTCCTCCTCTTCTTATTCCTCCTCTTCCCATCGTCACCGCAGACACCATTTACCCCGCCACCGCTTACCGCCGCTTATCTTCCTTGGTAGCTCGCGCATGTACTATATCCCCGCCAACGCTTGGGCCACACGAGGAGAAGCCGCCGCTTCGGTCAATCCACTTCCCGCTGGCTCGCAGCACCGAAAACCCAATGGCGAATCGATCGACACGCAGAGCCGCTGACAAATTCCTCCCGATGTTCTCGAGCAGATCTGTAGTCGTATGGATCTACCAAAGAACGCCCGTCCGCCGCATGCTCGGTGTCTTTGTATCGTTTACCGCTCGCAACCGCCGGGCTCTTTTCAAGACACCCTTCTTGCCGATGCCCGATCCTCGCAGTGGCCCGCATAATCGATTTGACGATCTCCTACGAGGTTGCCTTGGTGCCTCGACATGCTACCACTACTCCGCCCACATGTCCTTCTGCGCCATTACTCACCGGGCAGGCATGAAGGCCAACCGATCGCCCTCATCCACCACACCGGTAGCCCGTATGCTCGTGGATATCTACACCCAGCCGAGATCACCTTCCATCATTGATACCACCGACATCGAGCCTCGCGCCCGCCGACACCTTCCTACGCACGAGATGCGCTGCTTTGGCTCAATTCTCCGCTTGCGTAAAGTTGTAATCGCGGCGCCCACACCATCGTAAGACTACATGGATTAAGCTCATTGCCTTGTTCAACATGGGATTAGTCTATTCGAATCGTCGCCACATGGTTATGGCTCATCATCAATCCTGAGGCAACATTGGTTCATGCTATAGTGCATGATGGCATTGTTTACGCGGTCGCGATGACAGCTGCCTATACCGTGGAATCTATCATCGTAATTGTTCTATCTCATCTCATCTTTACCTTATCAATAATTGCTGCTCATTTGTTACAAATTTAGAATGCATAGCATGTCTATAACTTCATCATTGTTAGTGTCTTCCTCATTTCCTAGATTTTATGACCACACATGTTATTGTTAGAGTTGATATGAGAACAATTGGCATCTAATGATTGTTAGAATACATATTATGAGCATAACATCATGATTGCTATATGTTACTTCCTCACAAGATTTTTATAACAACGATGTTATTAGAGTTGATATGAGAACAGTAGTAGTAAGTGCTATGGTAGAATATGAGTAGGCGCTTGTCATAGCTTTTTCCTCTCATTGTTACATGATGTTTGAACCATGACATGTTGTTAGAATATGAAAGCCATTGGCTTATTTTTTAACTTGGGGTATGATTATGACCACGATTGCAATTCTCCTGCCTATGATATGTGTCAATCGTTATATAATCTTAATTCCACACATACTCAACATGATTGTTTATTTTGTCCTTTTGTTCCAATTTGAATTGTTGTTGCAGCAGACGAAAGCTGGGCTTTCATGATTTGGTGACCTGAATCATACCAGCCGATGGGTGGTGGTTTATCGCCGCTCAATTGACGGCGGTCATTTGATGCTCATTCGCACGCACTAAATCGACCAAACCATTACATCAAACCACATGCAAGATAATGTGGGCGCTCGTGACATTGATGGCTATGGCTGCTTGTTCGAGAAAGATCCTAACCCGCCAAAGCGATTCAATCGAGGCGGTTTACGCTCGCAACAACCCTTGTTCCTGCCAATTATCCATCATCCAACCAATCATCGATCATATCACCCGCGATGATTACCGTACACGCCATTCAAGTAGGGGGGCGTTTACACATCATACCATGGGTTTCATGAATCACCATATCCAGATTCGCACACAACTTTTTCTGCACTTCAGCAGAAAGGCATCAAGTGTCGTGACCCCGATCCTAAGTCACACCGATCTAGCATGTAACACATCATATCACTTTGCGCCTCACGCACGGTATTCCCACCGTGTCGCCTTACCATGGCCCGGACCGGCGTTTTGGCTCACGATATGATAGTGTCGCTAGCATCCATATGACAAAGAACCCGGCCGACATGGCTAGTCGTGAACCCAAAGCGGCGCTTAACCTATGGAGGCATACATGAATCACATCGAGCATGTCGGTCATCAACGATGTATTCGGTCAGAGACTGGCTAATGGACTCCGATCCCGGCTGTAGCAGCTAGGCAGACTCAACACACCACGGACATTTCAAGGGATGTATATAGGAATAAGTGAACACATGCCGCCATCAAGTGTCCAAGCAGTAGCCAAGGCGTGGACTCGTGAACCGGCTGTAGCGGACTACTATCGCCCGTAATCACGACTACATTTCCCATATGAGAGGCTGCCAAGGATAAACAACTAGTTTGTCGGATCCCACACATACCAAGCATTTCAAACATACACACATTATGCTCAATATGAGATACAACATGGCATCACAACATGACTCTACGACACAAAATATTATTCATTAGGCCCGAGCAGATATTACAAGCATGGGTCTCATGACCCAACACTCGTGAGCATACAAGCCAAGCACAAGCGAAGCTAAACATGTCTGGGTATGCATAACTATAAATGAAAAAGGCTGAAGCCCACTATCTACCATATCCTCGCCGAGGCACAAGATCGTAGCTGAGGTAACAAGCTAAACGTCAAGTCCAAGAACTACTAGCGAGACCGACGCCTTCTCAAAAAACATAGAATAGGCAAACGGAGTACAATTGTACTCAGCAAGACTTACATCGAACTAACTACATATGCATCATTATCAAAAGGTGGTGGAGTTTGACCAGCAAGCCAGCTTTGACTCGGTGGCTATCCCGAACTACAATCGCAAGTAACTTTTGAGGTGCACACGAGTCCACACATTCACCATATCAATACACCACTATGGACCCGCCCCGCCTCCCCACGAAACGCCCATCCATAGCACTCACGCTTATCTTGCATTTTAGAGTATCCACTTTCACTTGTCTATGAACCGATATAGGCAACCCAAGTCCTTCTCCGGGACACGGCTATTCAATAGATCATATTAAACCCCGCAGGGTGTACTTCTTCACACACGCTCACCACTTACCGCCATACCACATGTACTGCAACCTTCGCGAAGCCCAACGGGTGTCGGCCACGGCCTACCTAAACACTCAAGTCTCGAGTCCAGGTTTATCGCCTATTCGGGTTCCATCCGAGGAGTCCGCCGAGGTTTCCATACAGCCCCGAACGATGTGTGCAGGGTTCCCGAGATACCAAACGGGCACTCACACACCACGGTGTCACCGCAACACAACCCACCCCTAAGGTCACGCTATGCCCCCAAGATGCTACAAACACCAAACTACTTGCAACTCCCGGACCGAGGACAAGGGTGGTTAAGAAGCGAGAGGGTCAATTATGATCCCAATGCGTGGTAGTAACTGCTTCATGGATCACAAACATGTAACTCAGCTTCGAGGACGGCTGCAATGAGACAACCCACCATGTACCCTACATGGCCTCTCACCGCTATTTTACCAAATCGTGTTCACACACTTAGCTCACACACAATAGGACATGTTCATAAAATTCCAATTCATTCCCATGAATCAACCGACTCAACTCTAAGCAAGAGTGCATGACAAACAAGCATAAATGAGTAGGCACAACATGGCTCAAACAATTCCTACCATGCTAGTGGGTTTCATCTAATTACTTGGAATGACAGTCATGCAAAGGATCAAGGGGTTCAGCTACCGCAGCAAGTAACACATGAGTCGTTGTTGTCCTAATGCAAGAAAATAGAGCAGGAGCGAGAGTGGGATTGTATCGAATGAACAAGGGGTTTTGCTTGCCGGCACTTCAAGATAATAGTTCTTCATCGGTGTCATCGAATTCATCGCTTACGCCGCTCACGGAGGGGACAAACACCGCAACGAGAAAGAACAATCAATGCAATGCACATATATGATGCATGATCATGTTAAGGAACTGAATTTACCTAGTGCAATAATAATCCAAGTTAGTTGAAGTGGAATCAAACAAGGTTGAACTCCAACCCCAAATGCTATTTCATAAATTACCCTAATCATGATTCATCCTATTCAGTGGGGTTAACTTGTTCAAACATGCATGATCATGGCATAAACAGATTCTTCATATTTTTCTGATCATTTTTCATATATAAATTATTTCCATCCGAGTTACGGTTGAATTTCTATGAATTTTGAAGTTTTGAATATATTTCGAATTTCCTGATTTAATTAAATCCGTAAAATATAATATTGGCCAAGACTACGAAGCATGATGTCAGCAGGTCAATGCGGCTGGTTGAATAAACCGACGGTGGGGGCCACACGTCGTGTCTAACTAACTAACCTAACTTAGTTAATACTAATCTAACTTAATTAGGCAAGGGCCCGCATGTCGCGAGGGAGAGGGAGGTCAAACCGGGGTCAACCCACGGCGGTCCCGGGCGCCGCAACCCGGCGAGGACGCCGGCCAAGTGAAATTTGCCATTCCGCCACCAAATGGATCGGGAAAGCATCTAGAGGAGTCGAGGAGCCAAGTTTGGTGGAGGGGTTGAGTCGGGCGGTGGAATCGACGGCCGGGCGGC